>SNQJ01S0000459.1:25719-99359 GCA_010110895.2 Picea sitchensis
TAGACTACTAAGTCCTTTAATGTTCTTGTCAAGGGGAGGGGAACATTACAATCTCCCCTAGTGGAAATTTCTTTCCCACAAGCAATCATGAACTTGTTTGTTGTAGCACTTGTCCACTCGCCCAAGTGGCATCTTCCATAGACAATTTTTTCCATTTAACCAAGTATTCCTTAATGTCTATGTTCCTTAGTTGTTTCACCCTCACCTCCAAAATCTCCTCTGGATTCAAGATCAAGTTCCCCTCTTCATCAACTGGTGGTCACTCTTCATTAGCTACAACATGTTGTCCCAATAGGCATGATACATGGAAAACATTGCGGATTTTTCTTCCCTGTGGTAGTTCTAATTCATATGCCACTACCCTAACTTTTCTTTTGCACATTGTAAGGCCCATAAAAATGAGGTTTGAGCTTTTCAGTGACATTTTTCTTAATGGATGCTTGTTTGTATGGTTGTAGCCTCAAATACACCAAGTCCCCAACCTCAAAAGTGTGCTCCACTCTGTGCCTATCAACATATAATTTTTGTTGGTTTTGTGCTTTTTGCAAATGGTCTTTGAGCTCCTTGAGAATGTCCTCACTTTCCTGTATACATTATTTATCCATAGGGGCCCTGCTATCTCCAAACACAATCTCAACAAAAGTAAGGGGATCATAACTGTAAAAAGCTTTGAAAGGAGACATACCAATAGACATGTGGTGAGTGGTCTTGTAGCAGTATTCCCCCAGATAAATCCACTTGACCCATGTTTTTTGTTGCCCAAATACATAATTGCGGAGGTAACCTTCCACCTACTTGTTCACTATCTAAGTTTTCTCATCTATTTGTGGATGGTAGCTAGTGTTGGGAGTTAAATCAGTACCCACTAGCCTAAATAGTTCCTGCCAAAAGATCCTCATAAATCTGTTGTCCCTGTCACTCATAATCATTTTGGGTATCCCATGCAACCTAAAAAAATCCTTGAAAAACATATCTTCCACCTGAGATGAGCTGAAGTCCATGGAGATGGCGAGCAAATTTAGTCAAGCGATTAACTACCACAAGTATGCAATCCTTCCCCTGTGACTTGGGGAGACCTGTAATGAAATCAATAGACACACTCTTCCACTTGCGCTCCGAAATAGGGAGAGGTTGTAATAGACCTACTGGGTGAGTGTGCTCATCTTTGTTCTATTGGCAAGTGGTACACTCCTTGATGTGGCACATGACATCTCCCTTGAGGCCCTTCCAAGCGAACATTTCCCTTATCTGCTTATAAGCTTTAAGAAATCTTTGATTCCCTGCTAATGATGAATCATCAAATGCTTGTAGTACCCTTTTTTTGAATAAGGACCCTGTAACTAGATAAATCCTCCCCTTGTAATAAATTATGTCATCTATAATATTGTACCTGTCATCATGTAGTTGTCCATCCATCAACTCACATGCAAATTTATTTTTAGAGTATTCCATCAATATATGAGACTTCCAATCAACTGATATCTCTAAGATGGAGTATGTTGAGGGTCTTATGGACAAGGCATCTGCTACAACATTGTTCTTCCCCTTGACATATTCTATATCAAAGTTATATGCCTAAACCTTTCTCACCCACTTTTGATGTCTTTCATTAAGATCCTTCTGCTCAAGAAAGTACTTGAGGCTATCGTGGTCTATTCTAACCACAAATTTTGCTCCAATTAGATATTTCCTGAATTTGGTCAAGGCATGCATAATGGCTAGCATTTATTTATCATAAATGGTATACAACAACTTAGGGCCCCTCAATTTGCTGCTCTCATAGGAAACATGATACATGTTTTGCATGAGAACAACTCCAACACCCTCACCGAATGCGTCACACTCCAAGATGAAAGGCTGAGAAAAAATAGGCAAGGATAATACATGACAAGTGTTCATCACCTTCTTCATTGTGTCAAATTTTGAATGAGCCTCAATACTCCACTTAAATGCCCCCTTCCTAGTCAAATCAATTAGGGGTGTGCAAAGTTGGGAGAATCCCTTCACAAACCTCCTATAATAGCTGCAAAATGCCAAGAAAGCCCTTGAGTTCTGTGACTATTTTGGGTGGGGGGAAATCAATGATGGCCTGGATCTTCTCTTCGTGAACTTGTACCCATTTCACTCCAATTATGTGTCCCAAGTAGAGAACCTTTGTCGTCCCAATTTCTCATTTTGATTCCTTGGCATATAGAGATTGATTCTCTATGATGCTCAGGATCTCATCCACATGTTTGAAGTGATCCTCCCATGTTTTGTTGTAACTCGGAAAGTCATAAAAAAAAGTAAGTAGATACTTCCTCAACTGTTTGTTAAACACATGGTTCATGCATGACTGAAAAGTGGTTGGTGCATTGGTCAAGCCAAAAGGCATGACAAGGAACTCATAATGCCCATAATGACACCTGAAGGTTGTCTTATGAATGTCTTTCTCTCTCATCCAAATTTGATGGTATCCAGAGCGCAAATCAATTTTTGTAAAGTAAACTACGCCATGTAACTCATCCAACAACTCATCTATTCTAGGAATGGGGTACCTGTTTTTTATAGTCCTTTTAATCAGGGCTCTATAATCAATGTACATGCACATAGTCCCATATTTCTTCTTCACCAACAAAATCGATGATGCAAATGGGCTTGAACTCAGTCTGATATGTCCCATGGCTAGTAATTCTTTGATGGCATTCTCAATCCAATCCTTGTGCTTCTTGGGGTTCCTGTAAGGTGTAGTGATGACTAGTTTGGCCCCTTCTTCCAATTCTATAATGTGTTCAAAACCCTGATCAGGTGGTTGACCTGGAGGAATAGTCTCAAAGACATTTTTATGTCTGTGAAGGATTCATTGTATGTCTAGAGGGTACTACTTGTCTTTCTCCTCATTCGTTTCCATAACAAAACATTCAGCTGCATAGGCCACCTCTTCATGCCTAAATATTGCATGCATTTTCTTGGTTGTCACAACTCTAGGCGACTCCCCTGTCATCCCCTTAAGCATGGCTCTCTTCCCCTCTTTTGTGTTGAAGGACATTTCCATGGTTTTGTAGTTGGTGGTAATTGGCCCCAAGGTGCTAAGCCACTGCACACCTAATATGATATTAGTGTCAGGAATGTCCACTACATAAAAATCATGTGTCAATATGCATCTTCCCAATGTCAAGCTCATCTATGGAATATACTTGTGACAAGCCATAGTGTGCCCCCCTGCTTCCTCAACCAAGAAGCCCTCAAAATCAACTGTGGGAATATGTCTCCTCTCTACCAAGCAATATCAATAAAATTATGAGAAGCTCCTCCATCAATCAACATTGTTTCACGTTGTCCCTGTACAACTCCCTTCATTTGAAAAGTGTTAAACTTAGGCACTCCACTCATAGATACAATAGTAACCTTCTTGAGTCCTGCATCATAGTGTAAGGGTACTCCATCACCTTGTGCATGCAGGGCTTATTCTTCCTCCCCGTGGATCACATATGTATTATGGATAGCTCCACCCTCCTCCTCATCTATCTCTTCCTCACTGTCAGACACCACTTCTATATAGTGAATTTTCCCTTTGCCCAAACACCTATGACCTAGATGCCATGGTTCTTTGTAGGTGAAGCATAATTGCTTCCTTATTAACTCTCTTTTTGTGGCTTCATCCAACTTCCCCTTGTCTTTCTCAATCTGTTTAGTGTCTCGACCCCTTGTAGTGATTGGGGGTTTAGGTGTGAACCCGTTTTTGTTAGTTGCCCCAACTAGATCTCAGGTGCACTCAATGGCATCATGTAAGGTTACAAGCTTAAAATCCTTAACCCATCCTCTCACAGGTTCTGTCAGTCCCTCTATAGACATCATTAGTAATTTGGATTCTGACACGTCATGAACCATAACCGAAACTCTCTAAAATTCCTCAATGAAGGCTTCAACTAATCTTGTTTGCCTAATCTCTATGAGCTCCCTGAAATGAAGTTCAGGATTCTCTCTGTCAAACTTGTCAATGAGTCTTTGGATGAAGTCACGATAAGAAGTGACATGCTCGTGTCCAAAGGTGGTCATCCCATGAAACCACCAATCATGTGCCTTGCCCATCAAGTACAATGTTGCAAACTTGATGACATTTCCTTCCTCCATGGTATTCAATTGGAGATAAGCATCCATCTTTTGCACCCATGATGTGGTTGAGATTTGATTTGATCCATCAAAGGTTGGCAACTCCATTCTTCCTACCTTACACCCTAGCTCATGGTCTCCTCTATAACAATCCTTGGATTTTCTTTTCATCTTGATGTGGAAATACTCCCCCATGGAAACATATCTCTTGAAACCCATGCTCATGGCGTTGTACTCCCTTTCTATGGTCTCCCATTCATCCTCTAGACTCTCATGATTCAAGGTATTAGTGTCCCTTCGTTGTGCATCCAAAAAGGTAGGCATGTATGGTCTATCATTATATATGTTAGCTATGTGAGATTGGGTTGGTATACTTTCATTTGGTTTATGCCCTTTTGCATGGCCTTTATGTATGGACTCCTCATGATTCCCATTCCCCCCATGAGACCCAGTAGCATCATGATTTCCATCAAATAGGGGTGGATCTTTACCATGTCTTTTCTCCATCAAATTTTGAGAAAGAATACCTTGGTGTTTGGTCTATTCCTCCATTAAGGCTATCATTTTGTCTTGTCCTCTTTGGAAATTTACGAAGGATAGTTTGAGTTCTGCCTACCCCAAGGATAAATGTTTATGCATCTCCTCTAGGTTGCACTACATAATAACCTAGTTGTTCTGTAGTGCATCATTCATTGTTTGAGTCACCCTTTCAGCCAAGAAAGTTGCCTCTTCTAATGTTGCATTTTTTGTCCTATGAGATTCCCCCATACTTACTTCTAACTCTTCTCCTTCAGGAATACTTGATGTAGGTTGTCCCCCATGACCTCTCCTCCTGGTCATTAGTGTTTTATCACATGCTAGCACATGAATTGGCTTTGATACCACTGTAATGTTCCCAAGCAGTTTCACTAGGAACCTTGGGTTATTTTATGATTTGTTTATGTTATTGCTTGAGTGTTTATGCATGTTTTTCTTCACAAAATTATGTTGGGTGACTTGGATTGAGTTTTATAGCATATGGACCTTGGATATAACACAATAATGCATGAAGAACACAAGACACAAGAGATAACACAAATAAAATGCTCAAATAACTTCATATATGACCTTTATTTAGATAATAAGTTGACCTCCATACATAAGATCCGCAGATCTAGAATGATATAGCAAGATAAAGAAGTTTGGGCTGAATATTCCACCAAGATACAACAAAATAGAGAGATAAGTGTTGATATTATGGTAGCTGCGGAAGGCATTTACCTCCACGTGTAAACCTGACGAGAATAGAATATTTTGGGAAGCAAGAAGAAACCCTAATTAGTTGGCTAATAACCCTAGAAGACAAGTCAACTCAAGAAGATAATTTGTATTAGGTTATTAGCCTCCAAGAGAAGAAGTCGGCTAAAGGAAATATTATATACTAAGTAAATAGGCACCCAAAATGAGAATTCGGCCCAGGCAGTTTGCCAGTTTTAGTATAAATACAGGAGGCCAGTCTTCATTCTGGCAGACATTCTCAGAACTGCAGAAGCAACACTTGTGCGCACTGCAGTTGGCTAGTTTATGCACAAGTTTGGAGGAGAGTTGTCGTTGCAGTTGTTGCAACTAGCAGATTTCGGTTTTGGCTTGGACTGTCTCTTGGTTATGGTTTGGAATCTCTGATCAACTCTTGTTACTCTTGCTTGGTGTGATATTCTTGGAGAAAGTTGCACCACCCTTTGTTTGGCTATCTAGCCTAGGGTTTGCTTCCAGAATGATTATTTGTCAAGGTTAAGGTGCTCGGGGGTGGTTTCGGCATATGGTTGGGTGAAAATAGTGATATTTTCTATGGTTAAATGAGCACATCCTTTATATTCTAACAGGTTATGGGCCCACACTTCCTTCATTCAGTCTAACCACTAGAAGGGAGCATAGCCATAAGGATACTAAGCTCATTGAAGAACTGTCGCTAGGGTTTCTAGCAGGAGCAACTACTAAAGCACTGCCGCTAGGGTTACTAGCAGGTGCAGTTGCAGAAACCATAATCCTCTCGTTGAGGCACCTTAAGTGAAGGGATTGACCTAATTTTTAGATAAACTAGTGTGCCTTAGCCTAGCACATCTCATGGTACTCTCAGCAAGCTAAGACGTCAAGTTTGAGTTTTTGGTCAAATCTAGGGTTGACCAAGTCAAAGCAGCCATGACTTACTCTATGAAGTCAGAAAGAAAGTTAGATGGGGCTTCTAACTTTAGAGCGTGGAAGACAAGGATTGACCTCATCCTTGCCAAGAATAAAGTATTGGATATCGTGAAAGGAAAGATCGTGGAGCCTGAGTTTGAAGAAGGAAAAAAGAAGGAACCTCATAACGTTGCAGTTATGGAGAAGTTCAAAGACAGTGACATCAATGTGATGAGTATCATAGTGGACTCTATAAAATACCACTTGATACCCTACATCTCCCATCTTGACTCATCTAAGAAGATGTATGACGCCATAACAAACCTCTTCTCAGTCAGAAACATTGGACAAGTAATGAGTATGAAGAATGAGCTCCGTGAAATGAAGATGAATGATGATGACAGCATAACATCATACTTTGTGAGGATCTCTCAGTTAAGAGATCAACTACAAGCTATTGAAGAGATCATCTTAGAGAAGGAACTGGTAAATATAGTACTCAATGGTCTTCCCAAGACATGGGATGCATTTGCCGCAAGCATGAACACAAGGAAGGAGTATCCTACATTTGAAGAACTTTGGACTTGCTGTGAACAAGAAGAATCAAGGATCAGTGCAAAAGAGAAACCCCAAAAGAAATACGATGATCAAGCCTTCACAACAAATTTCAAGAATTTCAGGAATAAAAAGAAGTTTGGCTCCAGGAAGAAACCAAATCAAGAGAAAGATATGTCAAGAATACAATGCTTCAATTGTCAAAAGTATGGTCACTACAATAATCATTGTCCCGAGTTAAAGAAAAGGAAGGAAACACACGAAGCATCAGTTGCTGAAGAAAGGGAACCCTCAAAGAAAGCCAAGTAGGACAAAACATACTTCTTCTTCTAAGACAAGGTAACAATACTCTTCATAGTTCTTGTACATACCACATTTTATGTACATATCTTGCATATCTATTTCTTAGAAGATAATATGTTCCAAGAGAAACTATACCTATGTAAGAACAACAAGATAAGGATTGTTATCACTATGACTACAAGTCAGACAATACACATGAAAGGATGAAGTACATCAACAACCCCTGGTAACAATTCATGTGGAAGCTATTACTTAAGTAACAACTGCAAGTTAAGTCGAAATCAGAATCAATCTTGAAGAAACCTATAAGAAGTAAAAGACATAAAGAAGTCAACAATCAAGAGGAAATTGGAAAAAGATTTGTGACACCTTGCAGAAGGCAATAAGGATGCAGAAAAGCATGGACTCTCCCGGATGGAGGGAGCTGATCATATATTTTCAAAAGAAGAGCATGAAGCAAGGATTAGGATGGAGCTAATCCTAAATTATATGATCCATTGAAGATTATGATATCTATCCATGGTAGCAACCATGAAAAAGCAACACGATGTGAGTTTGACTTTTAGAAGAAGTCTTCTCAGGAAGCCTCTAAGTATCGACTTTAGAAGAAGTCTTCTCCGGAAGCCTCAAAGTATCTTTGGTTGTCCATCCACATCCATGATCCTATGATGAAAGACAAAAGTGGAATAGTCAGGGCATGGAATCTATAGAAAACTCCATGGACCCAAGAGCTAAAGAGAAACATGAGGAAGAACATGAAGATTCCAAGAAAGAAAGAAAATCCAGAACAACCAGTCATTGTATCAAGAATCACAAGACTACCAACCTAATATGAAATCAATCAAGCAGAGGAACTAAAAGTTGTAATGAAGAACAATGTATGGAAGACTTATGAATGTAAGCATTGCGAGATCCAGAACTAGAGGTTCTCCCAGATGGAGGGAGAAGTCTATGATGATTGATTGTTCAAGTAAACCAAACATACCTATACATGAGCCAATATATCATCCGCAATATCCATGGGTTGGAGTTTACATGTAGAGAAACCTCAAGGCTTTAAGGTATACTGGAAAGAAACCCTTGTATGTAGATGAAGACAACTTGGTAAAGAACCTCCAATGCATAGTAGAAGCGTGGTGAAAAACTTTCTATAACAGAGATATTGTATCATAATCGTTACTCAAAAGATCAGAATGATGGATTGCTAATCCATGAAAAAATCTCATGATGGAAGAAGAAGTACCACTTGGATATGTTCCAGTCTGACCCTTGCCACGATGCTATGATCTAGCAGGAAATAAAATATGAATCCAATAATGATATACTATATTGATCAGAGCTATATGAAGCCTTCAGAGAAAAATGAGTGTTCCAGAAATACCAAAGTACAATGATATCAAGCATTACATTTTCCATGATGAAGTTTAGAAAAGAGAAAGTGATTCTCCAATATATATCTCCACAGATGAGCAGATAAGCAGACATTTTGGTAAAGCCTCTATACAAGATGAAAGAGTTTGTGTACTCAAGCTGGAACTCGCAGGAGATGACTTCCCTATTGAAAAAGGAAGAGATGACTCCTAGGTTGGGAGGGAGCACTGATGTGTTATTGATTTATGGACAATCATTTTTCAAGTTCGAAAAATGGTCCAGGATGAGCAGTTCCTTTCCAGTTGGGAAAGTGGTTTGAGATTTTTTACGGACAGGCATTTTCTAGTTCGGAAAATGGTCCAGATCGAACAATGATTTTTGTAATGAAAATGGTTCAATGGATTGTTGATGTACCATAGACAACGATTCCCCTTGTGGTTAACATAGGGAATGGTCTAGGACAATCTCTCTTCTTGACGGTCACTCTTAGTAGTGGTTAAGAAGACTGGTCCACCTTGTCGGACAATCATTCTTTCGAAGCTCACAGTTGTGAGCAGTTTCAAAGAATGGTTCGTTTTGGAGGTTGGTCTAGGACAATCATTTCCTTAGGAAATGGTCTGGATAGTCAATCCCTAGGGCAGATTCATTCTCTCCAGGTTGCACTTTGTTTAGTGCCGGAGGAATGGCCCAGATAGGTGAATGGTCCAGGTTCAACAATCAGGGACATACATTCCCTAGGGCAGATTCATTCTCTCCAGGTTGCACTTTGTTTAGTGCCGGAGGAATGGCCCGGATAGGTGAATGGTCTAGGCTCAGAAATCGAGACAATTATTCTTCCTTACTTGAGAAGAATAGTCCAGATAACTCATCATTGATGTTTTACTTTCTGAGGGCAGATGCTCTTCCATATCTCACAGATGTGAGTGGAAGAATGACCCATATGATTCAGTTTATATCATAACAATTTTTTATGTGCAGGTTGATGATATGATTGTTATGGAGACTGTATGTCTCCGGACAATAGATGTATACCACTGTGGTGGATGTGTTCCATTGATTGTGACTATATGTCCCTGATCAAGTATCTGTGTGCTATTTGGTGTGGTAGTGTACCACTAGATTGTAGTTGTGTACTACTATGGATATACACAGTTGTGTTCTATTGCATGACATTGTTCTGATTGCCTTGAAGACTATTAGTAGTGTTGGAAATTATTATCAGCTAGATGGATGATCAATGGACAGAGATTTTTGAGACGGAAAATGGTTCAGGACATTTATTCTTCTAGGACATATGTCTGGATTAGAAGAATGGCTCTTGTGTCACTCTATGGAGTGAGTGACTTATCCAGCATCATTACTCAGATGGAGTATGGTTTTGAGAGATGATGCAACTGATGACGCTGATATTGATGATGGTGCTCATGATCTAGTCATGAGATAGTCTATACAACTATGTTGATGATACCGAGTGAATGGTATGTTTGTGATCAAGAACATTACCTTCAAATACCTCCCTAGCTAGGAGGGAGTGTTGATATTATGGTAGTTGCGGGAGGTATTTACCTCCACGTGGAAACCTGACGAGAATAGAATATTCCAGGAAGCAAGAAGAAATCCCAATTAGTTGGCTAATAACCCTAGAAGACAAGTCGACTCAAGAAGATAATTTGTATTAGGTTATTAGCCTCCAAGAGAAGAAGTCGACTAATGGAAATATTATATACTAAGTAAATAGGCACCCATAATGAGAAGTCGGCCCAAGAAGTTTGCCAGTTTTAGTATAAATATAGGAGGCCAGTCTTCATTCTGGCAGGCATTCTCAAAACTGCAGAAGCAACACTTGTGCGCACTGCAATTAGCTAGTTTGTGCACAAGTTTGGAGGAGAGTTTCCATTGCAGCTGCTGCAGCTAGCAGATTTTGGTTTTGGCTTGGACTCTCTCTTGGTTATGGTTTGGACTCTCTCTTGGTTATGGTTTGGAATCTCTGATAAGCTCTTGTTACTCTTGCTTGGTGCCCTATTCTTGGATAAAGATGCACCATCCTTTGTTTGGCTATCTAGCCTAGGGTTTGCTTCCAGAATGATTCTTTGTCAAGGTTAAGGTGCTCGTGGGTGGCTTCGGCCTATGGTTGGGTGACAATAGTGATATTGTCTATGGTTAAATGAGAACATCCCTTATATTCTAAAAATAAGACCTCCTAGGCCTTCAACAGCTGCATGCAAGTCAATACAAGATCAATTTATTTCCCTTGAAGACTTGAAACCCTCAGATCTGGTGATGATGCGCCCCAACTAGGAAATCGACTTCCTTGAAGATGGCCTTCAAACCCTTGAAAAATCTTGCAAATCTGTAGATCAAGGGATATATAGTTCCTATGGAGAGTTCCCTTAGTCAAACCCTCATATATAGGCCTCCAACTCAATGTATCCTCAATGAGAAATGCGCCCCTCTTCATAAATTCGCCCCAAGGACATAACAAAATAATGAGCAGGAGAAACCCTCTAATAAAATATGACAAAGGCACTCTAAACCTAGAAAACCCTCCCAGAAAGAGATTTTCCCCATATCTCCCTTCTTCTGCTCAAATCGAACTGATCTTCTCCAAATAGTGCGCCCCACCTGCAGAAAACCCTCAGAACTATGCCAAGCCTCCTTCCTTCACTATAGAAATTAACTTGTAGCTGAATAGAATGGCGAGGGAGGAATCTTTCACCTCCTTGGCCAAGCTTGGACTAGGAATATAGGGATGTTTCACCTCCTTGTTGGTCTCTAGGGTTTGTTTACTCAAAACCCTCAAAACACAAGCTTCATATCTCAATAAGCAATAGAGAAAAATGACATGAAAGAATGAGTGGTGCACCCTCCTCTTTATTTTATACCTTCATCTTCTAATTTTCAGTTGAGTTACTTTATTGTCTTTTCTAAGGTTATGACTTTCTTTTCTCCTTAAGTCAAATAACCCTTTTCCTACTTTATCAAAGTCACCTTAATAATATAACATTAAGTTCGTCATTGACACTTTAGCACCTCCTAACCCTTTTTACCCATGGGACTATAGTCTAGAGGGGTGACTATACTACCAAGTCCTTTAATGTTCTTGTCAAGGGGAGGGGAAAATTACATGTACCCTAAGAAACCATTAAGGAATGAAAACATTTCAGATCCTTATACAAGATACATGATTTATTCCATGGGTGGGACTAGATGGTTGTCCTTCTTAGAAGCTTCATTCAAGTTCTAAAAGACAACACATATATGAATCTCACTAATTTTCTTTCTAACTGGCAATAAGTTATCTACCTAGGAAGAATGTCAAACTTGAAAGATGATTTGGGCATCAAGATGTTTTTTCAACTCCTTCTGTACCTAAGGCTCAAGAGAGGGATGCATATGATGAAGTTTTTATTGAAATGGTTTTACATCTTTATTCATTGGGATAGCATGTTGGATAATGTGATATAAGTCTTGAGGTCATTGTATGTCCACATGAATACATCCTAGTATGTTTTAAATAGTTTTATGTAAGTTTTCTTTTCTTGTTCAAAATATCATTTACCAAGATTTATGATTTTAGGGTTTTCTTCAATTCCTAAATTGATAACTTCATGACATATAATGGAATTGTTGGTTTTCATGTTTAATTACCTTTTAAATCTAATTTGTAAATCAAACATTTTTTGCTAAATTAACCACACCCTTGGGCATGGTATGTTCTTTTGTGTCAGTTATCTATTCTTTATCACATTATAGGTTCTCTTGATACTCTTCATTGTCAATGGACAAATCCTTTAACTTATCTCCATTGGTGAGAACTTAAATGATCTACTTGTCACCCTTAAACACCTTCTAGTGTGTGATGTTATCTGGAAGAGAAGGCATGTAGATCAAATCATTTGCAAATCTATTAGCTTCAAAATATTCCAATGTAGATAGTATGGAGGAAGCAATCATAAGAGAAATAACTACCAAATTCTAGGAATGTGGAACAATAGAAACGTTAAAATCATCAAAGTTGTTAATCAATCTGTAGACTTCTTGTTGATAACTTTTCAAATGTGGGGAGTTACAGTGTATTGTATTTTTTTTATTTTCCTGACAATTATCTTGGAATCCCCAAACAATTTTATTTTTATTTTTATTTTTAAATCTATGGCCTTTTTCAAGGCCTGTACAAGTGCCTCATATTCAATTGTATTATTAATATAGTTAAAATCTACTATATAAGAAATAAAATTACATTTACCATTGGGATCAATCAAAATACATACAACTTTAGCTCCCCCTAGGATTTGGAACCAATGAAAAATAAAGTCCAAATATTGAAGGTATTCCTAAGGAATATTTTATTCATGTCTACAAAATCCAATTTGTTTACAGGAAAAGAATCCACATGATTTATAGAACTAGTGTTAAAACCCACTTCATGAGAGTTATCTTCCTATAAAAGCAATTCTAATTTTTTACTTTTGGGTATATCAAAAGTTTCAACGATGAAATTATCAAAGAAAGAGTCTATATCATAATTTCCAATAATTGGAAATTCAGATGACAAAGGCTCATTTATTGCTTTGAGATCAATCACTATATGTTTCATATATCTTTCTCAATCTATCCTAACCTTATTTGGTTGTCCATTCCATGGAATCCAGAGGTCTGACTAGTATGATGTGAAGTAACCTTGGTGTTTTTGTTACCAATCCATGCTAAGAAAAAATCCATACACCTCATGGATGTCTAGTATGATGATGTCTATTATTTGATGAAATTTTGGGTTGGAAGATACTCATATGAGAACATGTTTTAGCTCACCAATTACCTTGACTTCTAATTTGTCAAGCTAAAGTATATGCGTTGCACACTTCATTGGAGTCACGCCCAACTTTATATAAACATAATATGACATAATGTTTGAATACCCTACTAAGTCTACCAAACAATTATGTCAACAAGAAAGGGGGAGTTAGAGATTTGTACCTTTTACCTAGAAGAGAAGCATCAATAGTGGCATTTTGTAGGTTGTTACTCACTATTTCATTACAACTTCTAGCAATAATTTCCAGTCGTGCATCTATGTCTTTCAAAGTGTTTAACAGTAACTTCCATTGCTGTGATATTTTGCATACATCGAGGATTGAAATATTGGATTTTATATTTTTTAGGTCCTCAATGATGCTGTATTCCACGGATTTTGGGTATCTGATTAAAGGATTATTGGTATTAAGGATATTATATGAATTCCTAGCAGTGGGAGTTACAGTCCAAGTCTTCCTAGTATTTAGATTGAGAAGTAGTTGGTTGTTGTGGTATGGGTTTGTTGTTCTTGGTATGGTAATCACTTTGGCAGGTAATCATTCCTCAATTACTTCTTCATATCTATTCAAGTTGAAACCATGGAACATGTCCCATAGAACCATAGTTGATTCACTAGATTTCTCTTGAGTTTCTTCAACTATATGTCCCTCAATAGGCTCATTAGATTATTATACCTATATACAACCATCCAAAAACCTATTTTGTACCATTTTCATGGAATTTATCCATTGGTTATAGTTTTTTTTGAATGACTAGCTTGATGATAATTGAAAACATTATCCATAACCACCCCCTCTAAATCAAGTTCAAATTTGCAGGCAGGGGTTCAATAGGTCTAGGAGGGATAGGTATTCTAAGGAAAGGTCTATATGAACTTTGATTTGAAGTCCCTTTTCCAATATTCATTTTCATATATATTACTTCATTGGATAATCATTTGATCATTTTTTTCATTCTCTCCATATCCATGGTGTCTTTATCCTTACCTTCTATAGTTTGTTTTGGTTGAGGCCTAGATAGGATAAGACTCTTATTTGGTTGGACAACATATTCTTGGATTTCCTTACAACCAATCATTTCAAACTCCACCTTCTTGGCTTCTTCAAAGTTTAATGCCGAAGTATTGCTCCCTTCTCACTTAAAGAACATGTAAATTGGTACCATCAAAGAATTAGCATAAAATTTGATTTGAAGATCTTGGGTAGGTGTTATTCCATCTTTATATCTTTTCAGGATAGAATAGATCCGACATCAAAGAACCTATGGTAGTCTCTTCCCAAAATTTTTTAAGAATGCCTTTGAAAATAACACCAACTAGCGATTGAACCAAATGGCTGATTGAAATACCAAGTAGAGGATGTATTCTTTAAATTAAATGGGAAAAGTCTACACATCACATATTTGTGCTACGCATTCAATAATCTGATAGCCATGATGATTTCCTAATATGATCTACAAGTGGACTAGATAGATTGGGCTCATATTTGGGAAGTAAGTGATCCAAATGCTTAGATAGATTATGTAGTTAGTTGGGAAAGACCAAAGCATTCTAAACCAACTAGGTTTGATTATAATTTTGATTCTTCACCATATCTGAGAGGTGTGAGTTAGTATTTTAGTGGTCTGAATCAGAATTTGAGCCTACTAAGTGGCCTAAATTAGAATTTGAATCTATTTATCTTTCATATTATTAATTGTCTAATTGGTTGTAGTAGGGTGTTTAGCTTAATTTGCCACATGGGTGAGAAAAAATAAGTTATTGAGTGTTAGGTAAGAAATACAATCACCATAGACAAACATGCTAGTGTTAGTGGAACACTTAGAAATATAAAACATAAAAACAACAAAGAATTGGACACATAAGATGCAAGAGAAAAACAAAATAAGATAACAAATTGCTACCAATGGATTAAGTTATGATTGATAACACCGCAAAGAAAAGTGTGAGCATAAGGGCTCTCCTTTTCCTCCTTGGGAGGGTCCTTGTTGTTATTAAATGAACCCTTTCTCTTTCTCTCTTATGGATGTACAAGAAGGTGTAAATATATCTTCAAGGGAAGAGGTCCAATACACTTGGCTTGGTATCTATGGATGCCAAAATGAGGTTCGGAGAATGATTCTCTAGTCTCATATGAGCAACATAACTTTCCCTTTTACTCATATGTTTGAATGCATGCCAATGGCTTATTTATATAGGCCTTCTTCAATCTTTCAAGTGTGAATTGGAGTCCATTTGGGTGTGACTCTCAATTCACACTGAGTGGGTGGAGAGTCAGGGGAGAGAAAGTGTGAAGGCATTGATGGCATATCAAACCCAGGGGTATTTAACTGGAATGGAAAACTACAACTTTCACAAAGTAAGACCCACCCTAGTGTGGGTATGTGTTGATGTTGAACATCATAGAGGTCAATGGAAGCAAAGAGAAATGATGACTCTCTCTGTTTCATCTAAGGCTCATCGTCTATGTGTAATTGATAACCAAGACCCTATAACATTCCTAGAAACTAGTGTTGAGGTCGACAAGAATGAGGCGACAATTGAAAAGATAAAAGTTCACTTTGAAATCAACTAATTAATATGGTATTGGGTACTGACTTGTAAGAGTGATATGTGGCTAGAAAGTATGGGTGAGGTTGGTGGTAAATGCGACTTAATACTTCTCTGGGTCGAAGCATAATTAATGGCTAAGAGTGGTGGAAACCAATTGTATAATGTGACAAAATAGGGGGTTTGATGTCATAGGGATGGTCAGACATTAACAAGGTATTGTCAAGCTATAATTGAGAGTGGCGAAGTTGCAAAGAGTTGGTAGTTATGGGTGAAAACTCAAGTATTAAAAAGAAATGATATTGGGATAATCAAGGTTTGGCTGATAATATGGGTGTTTGTAGACATGGTTGTTCAGTGTGAATGCTATGAACAAGGGTGACAAAGGTAGTTGCGAGGTAAAAAAATGGCGCCATTAGATGTGATGGCCCATGTTATGGGACAAAATAGCATAGGGATCCTACTGAATACAAAATAAAATATCCCTAAAACCAACCTAGTGATCCTATATAGAAGGGGGTTTAGACTTCTATGGTTTTCTAGATCTAGAGTAAACAATTCCTTTTGCACCAAAGAAGAGTATATCACCATACTTTTAATATGAAGATTGTTCCTGTATGTCTTGGTTGATGTAGATCCGAAGTTATATCTCCAACTCCTATCACCTGCTCCTTGCACACAATCAACAAACGCTACCAATCTTCCTCTTTCTCTAGTGTTAGAAATAGTCAACATGCCTCAGATCTAATTTACCATTCCTAGAATCAAATCCAAACATATTGCATGATTAACACACATATTTGGGGAAAATCATTAATGAATATAAGAGAAGCACATCAAAGTTTCATACCTTGGATGTGATGTCATTCTCCCTGGACTCCTTTCTCCTTGATCCTCCTCTTCAACTTCTTGATCAGGCTAGGATCTCTAACTTCTAGCTGTGATGGACAAGACAAGCACCTCTACAAATGGACAACATAACATTTCTCTTGAATTCTTCCCCCCTTTTTCCCAAGACTCGCCTTTGTTATATACCTCTTTGGAGGAGGCTTGGGAGAGCTTCTAGATCTTCTAAAGACCCCTCGAGACTTGAATGTTGCTAGTTCCTAGGCCCTTTCCATGAAAATACAACTCATTCCTCACATATCTCCTTGTAACTCCCCGAATCTAGAAATTTTAGGGGTCATCGCTTGTTGAACTATTAGTGACATGTGATGATCTTCGCTTGTTGTCCACTATGTCTCCCGCGATGATCTCCAAAAATGGATCAAATATTAAGCAAACTATGCATTTTGGCTTACATATTCTCATAGATTCCCTTATGGCTTGTAGAGTGGAAATTAAGGCTATAACAGATGCCCCCTAATGTGTGATGTCAAGAAAGGAATGGATGGTTGAAATACATTACAATAAAACAATTCCCATGTAAGGTAGCGTGAGGAGAGAGAAAATGATGTGTGAAAGTCAAAGAAGTCCTGCAATCAAACACCAATAATGAGAGCATATATAGACCATCCCTTATGTATACATACTCAAAATCTGAATGAGCATGGCCACCAAATAATACATTTTGGATCCACGATATGAAATGCTAGACCATGGCCACAAAAGAATACATAGTGGATCCATGTCATCAATAAGACCATAGCCACGCGACAATACAATATGGATCTACATCATCAACACAATCATAGTTGTTATCCCCAATTTCTAGGGATAACTAAGGAGATTATGTCTCGAGGCCATCAAGTTGCAGACATGGAGTACCAATAGACAGATGGATGAAGGTGTCCACTTGCACATACAAAATTCCACTTCACCACCACATATCTCAGGTTCATCAGGATGGTATCCATCACATCAGCTTGCTTTTGGAAGACATTTCGATCTTTCTCCATGAGGTATAAGCCAAGTATTATGGGGAGTGTAATTTCAATATTTGAGGCATTCGAGTATGTTGCATTTGAATTTACTTTTGATTATAGAATGCCTACCTGGAAATTATGCTCTTTGCCTGGTTTTACCTTTGTGGTTGACATTGTGCCCTAGTAAGTGGTCACCCTTAGGAAGAGGCCTGCTACTAGGAGGTATTATTGATGAGTCATCGTACCATTCTCGACCATACTTACCACTTTCTATTCCTCATCCATTCCATGTCCCCATCTTTTGGGATTTTCGGGTGTACTGACCCATGAAGGGACTGTACCTCATCTCATGGGAAGAAAGGGATGAAGGCCCATAGGTTTGTAGCGAGCAAAAGGTAAAATCCAATCATAAAAATTCTAGATGCTCTCCCAGGGATCCCAAGGACAAAGAAATGTCTCTCGTAATAAACTAATGGGACACATGAAAAATAACAAATATAAAAATGCCAACCAAGGTAGAGTGTGTGTGGGCAATGGTTTTCATGCTTAGGTAGAAATCCCACACATTAACTTCAACTTGGGGAAGCATAATGTGACCAGGGTAGAGTCAAGGGGGAAATGTTTTTCATTCTTAGGTAGAAGCCCCACCTTGGCTTCAACCTGGAAACATTTTAATAAACTAATGGAAAAATAAATGGGCTTGGAAAAAGGTTGCATCGCAAACAAAGGTGCAACACACCCTATACAAAGACACCCATAGATGAGACAATACAAACCCCTGTATGTCATGAAACCCATGTCCAAAAGTCTTACCCCTAGCCATTTCATATTCTTTACATGGCTTAGAGAGGGTTCACCTAGGAAACATCCCTTGACTTGAGGAATGATTCACCCAATAGGTCACCTTGTCAACACTCCCATACCTCAACTTGGAAAATTGCACAGGGTCTTTGAGCACTTGTTTAATTTGATAAGGTATCTTTGGTGCACATGCTTAGGTGGCTCTTTTATTGATTTGATTTACTCATCACGTTGTATTTGACTTGAGATCCTTGGAAGGTGCATGCATTGTCTTTGCAAGACCTTGCTTGGTGAACAATTTTGGAGGAACAAGCCTAGCTTGGGATTCCTTGGGGCATGAAGCCCATAGTTTGGATACCATGGCCCGCACATTGGATGATGATGATTTCCTTTGGAGGCTTGAGAGACACCTTAGAGGACCTATCTTATCCCTTCATCACCCCAACAACTTGCCTTTGGAGGCTAGAGCGCTACATCTTAGGGCTTGATGTCTTGCTGGGGTTAGGTTTTGGTGTGGTGGTGTTGATGATTGACACTTGGCACCTTTTGAAGAGGATAAGCCTTGGATTTATGGAGAAGACCCTAACGCATGAGCCTTTGGAGGCCCAATGTTTCATCTCCAAGCTCAACGACTTGCTCCAAGTGTTGAAACGTTGCACTAAAGGGGTGACATAATGTATTTTTAGGGTTTTCTTATGTGCAAATTGAAATTTAAAGTTGTAAATGAGAAAAGTAAGGGAGGCCGGCCTCCCTACTTTGTGGTTTACCCTAAGTTAAGCGGACAAACACTTTTGAGGAATTTTGTATAAATACGAATAATTTCATTTCATTTCAAAATATAACTCTCACTTGGGAGAAAGACTCCTTAGCTGAAATTTGTGCCCCTCTTGGGAAATTTAACATATGTCTCTCTTTTACTTGCTCTTGTGATGGTTTGTCTTTTATATTGGATGAGGAAGTGATGCAATATTTCTCTTGGAGGCTAATTCTTGCACTGTGATGGATTTTTCTTGGTTAAAAAGGAGTTTATCTTGTTGATGCTTGGACTAGGTAAGGAATTTTTTCTTTGTTATTGCTTATTTATTCTTTGCAATGTTAATTTGATAAGATTTTGGGGAGTATAAGGGAATACAAACCGACTAGCCTATCATACTTGTCTTGAATAATCTATTGTACAAAGGGTTACTAGGAGGAGTAAAAGGGCTTACACCCTCCTAGTTTTTCCCTAGTTAGTCTTGCTCACCTTAGGGAGTAAAAGGGATTACACCCCTAAGGAAGTAGCATAAATAGCTCATTCATTTAAAGACTCCATAACCCAATATATTTAGGTACTAATATCTTTCATTGGATAAATAAAAATCATTGCATTGGTATATGTGAAATTACGAGATATTGAAATTGTCTTAGTTGGAATCTTTTCTATGTGCTTTAGGCTTGCTAAGGCCACTAGAGCGTCTTGATTTCCCAAGGATATCTTGTTGTTGTTATAAATTTAAGCTACAACCATTAGGGATGCATAAAATTGCTCTCAAACTTTCACTTTTACTCTCTTTTCAACCGCCAGAATTTGCTTGAAAGCTGCCATAATAAACTACTAGTTGTGAATCTTTTGGGTGGTTTACTTGTAATTTTTTGTGGTGGGAATTTAATTTTTTGTAGTTGGATTTTTCTGATGTAGCATTTGTATGCTACATCCATAAGGGTGTCATAATATTTTTTCAATAACATCATTTAACAACCTTACATTGTTGCTAAAGTCTTGTCTTGTCTCACTTGAGTTATACTAGTCATTGGTAGCTTATCTCTTGTATCTTTAACTAGACTTTTAGTGACTTATTTAGCAGCTTTGATTATCATTTATTTTCTGATTTATATCATAGTTTACTGCTGATATATAGGAAAACAAGCTTCACTTGCTTGTCCATTGGAATATTGGGCTTATATACTTGTCTTTTCTTATGTCTCGGACAGGTACAACAATCTTCTGTAGGTACACTACTTCTTGGAAACCTTCCCTCATTGACAAGACTTCATCCCAAGCTTTCCATCTCTCCACAACTTGAACTGTAGGGGCTTCATCCTTCATCACCTCATTTCCATCTCTTTTCTCCCTAGGTTCACTTGAGATTCCCCCCTTGTGTAGGATTTCTCCTTCACTAAAGCGAGGGGAGGGTTTATCTAAGGTGATAGTGGGTAGACTCTTCCGTATTTCTCAATATATTTTGGATTGGGTCATGCTTTTCCTAACCTACAATTTGTGCGATAACGTTTTGGTGCTATTGCCGAGGAGTATTTTGAATTCTCTTTTGTGCCCTAACGACACTTTGGCAAATTATCCCAAAGCCATCTCCCTAGTTTTCCTAGTGACTCCACTTGAGGGAAGTTCCCTTTCCCTTGCCTTCTTTGATGAGATAAGACTCATCTTGTGACTCCACTATCCCAGAATCCTTCTTCCTCAAGAAACCACCTTTCCCTGATTATCCTTTCCATCCTTTGATGAGACTTAATCTCACCTGGCGACTCCATTGAGGTGTCATTTCAGCCAATGGATTTATGGAAGCATGGGGTGAACCCTTGCCCAAAAATTTTCATGTCTCGAGGAGGGAACTTCTACAGATGGAAAAGGAAAACGTTGATGATGAATCCTTTGAGCAACTGATGAATCTTGTGAAAGGGTTATCTCAAGAACCTGCTAAAGAAAAATCCATTGCAGATGAAGAGATGCTTGAAGAACAAATATATGAAGAAAGTTACCAAGACGATCCCGATGAAGTTTCTCATGTTGAAGATCTAGACAAGACATTTGTATCCATGATCCCTCTTGATGAATATGAAGTTTTCCTACCTCGCTTTCCTCCTCAAGTGATTAGTATGAAGGACAAATCTTGTCAAGAGGTTTACCAACCCATTAGAGAGGGGCAAGAATTACCCCATGAAGAATTGATTGAAGAAGTGAATCCTTAAGAAGAAGAACATGAGCTACCTTATGAATGTGTTGAGTGTTTCAATGACTTGATCCATGAAAGGGATCCTTGTGAAGATGAAGTGATTGCATATTCCCTTCTATTTGAAGAAGACATCAAGGTATTTGTTCCTCCTGGACATCAAGAAGAAAATATGATGAATTACAACCCTTTCAAAGATCTTGATGATATTTTATTCCATGATTTTGGAAGTGAAGAAGTGTTAGAGGAACCCTTGGATGCAATAGATCCTTTGTGTAAGAATGTAATTGACAAAGAATCACCTGTCAGAGAGCAAGTCTATAATGATGAGGAAAACGAGAGTTTTCCTTTTATTTCCTTCTGGAAAAATTAAGCAAGGCACTCCACATTAAGGATTAAGCCCCTTGTGATGAAGAGGCACTAGAGGGGAAAACCAATGAGCAAAAAGAATAATTCAATGAAGTACCACGTACTGAGAATCTAGATGAGACATCGGTATCCATTCTTTCTTCTAAAAAAAATGAAGTTGTTCAACATTGATCTCCTCCTGCACATGAAGATGAAGAAGTTATCAGTCCAAATGATGCTGATGTCTCCATGAAGAACCTCTCTAAAACTGTTGGTCAACACATCGATGATTTCATAAAGGTTGGAAGATGTAGATCGGATGTGGGTTGCTCTGTTAATGACAAAGATTCTGTTTACAACATGGAGGGTAGTTTTCATACAAAGAGAGCTAAATTATCATCTTCAATGAGTTGGTCTTCATATGCATATGATTCATATTCTTGGCATCCCGGTGATGATATGATCACGGATTTCTTTCATCCGTTTTAGGATGACCTGTCACCATATACTCATGATGATTTTCAGTCATCTCCTTGGAGTTGTGATTCATACCCTTTTGGGGATTCAGATTTATTCTATGAAGTTTCCCAACCACCTTTTCACTCAAAACTTGATGGATACAAGGTCATGGTCACGCGAGAGCAATCGAAGATTCACATTGTAGATCAACAATATTCTCATCCTAAGCCATTTTACAAGATAACAGGGAAACAACCTTTCAGTAACAGGAAGACTTCTTACTATGGATGTGAGGTTGTCCCTCACCTTTTATATTCTTCTCCGGGAAGCCATGGAGTCTTCTTTCGATCTCTCATCTCCTCTTAGTATTCAACAAGCAGTGGGTCTTTATGCGGATATGAAGATGAACCATCGTGTATATACGATAGTCGTCTTCAAAGATGGATTGATCAGGCTTGTGGTTTCTCTTTCCAACATGATCTCCTCCCTCCCACCCATCTCCATGAGTTTTGTTTCATGATTGATTATATCTCTATTTATGCTCATGATTATTGTGTGCTTAACTTATCTTTGTTGTATTACATGATTAAGCACATGGTGAGATACCTTGATGAAATGTTGAACATGTGGTTGCACTGGTTGTATGACTTCACCTGACATCACCTATCACCTGATCTTCAGGGCCCTAGGTAAGTAGGTAGGTCATCTTGTTTTCTTGCATCTACATCTTGATTGTTCATGGTAGTTTAGTTGCATTTCATTTTGCTCTACTTGCATTTTTTGATTTACATGCTTATATTTTATCATATTATATAAAAAATGCAAAATTTTATTTTCTAGATTAGTTGTCATTTTTGAGAATTTGATTTATGATATATATGGATAAAGGATCAGTAAGTCATCCTACACTTAACAATTTGTTGTCTCAGTGTGTGCAAGCATAGGTCTTTCCAGAAGATCCTGAGGTTCTCATGCACTCTACGGTGAGCACATGTCCTCAACTAGGAGCCAGATGTTATCCCCAATTTCTAGGGATAACTAAGGAGATTATTTCTCGAGGCCCTCAGGTTGCAGACATGGGGTACCAAGAGACAGATGGATGATAGTGTCCACTTGCACAGATAGAATCCCACTTCACCACCATAGATCATAGGTTCATTTGGATGGTATCCATCACATCAGATTGCTTCTGGAAGACAATTGGGTCTTTCTCCATGAGGTATAAGCCAGGTATTATGGTGAGTGTCATTTCAATATTTGAGGCATTTGAGTATGTTGCATTTGAAGTTACTTTTGATTATAGAACACCTGCTTGGAAATTATGCTTTTTGCCCGGTTTTACCTTGGTGGTTGACATTGTTCCCTAGTAAGTGGTCACCCTTAGGAAGAGGCCTACTACTAGGAGGTATTATTGATGAGTCGTCATACCATTCCCGACCATACTTACCACTTTCCGTTCCTCATCCATTCCATGTCCCAATCTTTAGGGATTTTTGGGTGTACTGACCCAAGAAGGGACTATACCTCATCTCATGGGAAGAAGGGGATGAAGTCCCAAAGGTTTTTAGCTCGAAAAAAATAAAATCCAATCATAAACCTTCTATATGCTCGCCTAGGGATCCCGAGGAAAATTAAATGTCTCTTGTAAGAAACTGATGGGACCCATGAAAAATAACAATATAAAAATGCCAATGAAGGTAGAGCATGTGTGGGTAATGTTTTTCATGCTTAGGTAGAAGTCCCACATATTGTATTCAACTTGGGGAAGCATAATGTGACCAAGTTAGAGTCAATGTGGGCAATGCTTTTCATGCTTAGGTATATGCCCCACCTTGACTTCAACATGGAAACACTTTAATAAACTAATGGAAAAATAAATTCGCTTGGAAAAAGGTTGCATCACAAATGAAGGTGAAACACACCCTCTACAAAACCCTTGTATGTCATGAACCCCATGCCCAAAAGTCGTACCCCCATCCATTTCATCTTCTTTACATGGCTTAGAGAGGGTCCACGAAGAAAACATCCCTTGAATTGAGGAATGATTCACCCAATAGGTCACCTTGTCAACCCTCCCATACCTCAACTTGGAAAATTGGATAGGGTCTTTGAGCACTTGATTAATTTCATCAGGTAGCTTTGGTGCACATGCTCAGGTAGCTCTTTTATTTATTTTATTTACTCATCATGATTCATTTGACTTAAGATCCTTAGAGGGCACATTCATTGTCTTTGTAGGAACTTGCTTGGTGGACATTTGTGGAGGAACAAGCCTAGCTTGGGCTTCCTTCAAGCATGAAGCTCATAGGTTAGATACCATGTCCCGCACACTGGATGATGAAAATTTCCTTTGGAGGCTTGAGAGACATGTTAGAGGACCTATCCTAGCCCTTCATCACCCCAATGACTTGCCTTTGGAGGCTAGAGTGCTACATCTTGGGGCTTGACGTCTTGTTGGGGTTAGGGTTTGGTGGTGGTGGTGTTGATGATTGACACTTGGCACCTTTTGAAGAGGATAAGCCTTGGATTGATGGAGAAGACCCTAGTGCATGAGAAGGAGGCCTTTGGAGGCCCAACGTTTCAACTTGAAGCTCAAAGACTTGCTCCAAGTGCCAAAACATTGCCCTAAAGGGGCAACGCCATGTCTTTTTAGGGCTTTCTTATGTGCAAATTGAAATTTAAAGTTGTAAAGGGGAAAAATAAGGGAGGTCGGCCTCCCTACTTTGTGGTTTACCCTAATTAAAGTGGACAAACATTTTTTAGGCGTTTTGTATTAATAAGAATAATTTTATTTCATTTCAAAACATAACTCTCACTTGGGAGAAAGACTCTGTGGCTGAAATTTGCGCCCCTCTTGGGCAATTTTACATATCTCTCTCTTCTAATTGCTCTTGTGGTGGTTTTTCTTTTCTATTGGATGAGGAAGTTATTGTTATTTCTCTTGGAGGCTAATTCTTGCATTATGATGGATTTTTTTTGGTTAAAAAGGAGTTTATCTTATTGATGCTTGGACTAGGTAAGGGACCATTTCTTTGTTATTGCTTCTTTATTAGTTGTAAGGTTAATTTTCTAATATAATGGCATAGAACCCCACTAAGCCTATCATAATTGTCTTGAATAATCTATTTTACAAAGGGTTACTAGGAGGAGTAAAAGGGCTTACACTCCTAAGGAAGTAGCATAACTAGCTCATTCATTAAAAGAATCGATAACCCAATATCTTTAGGCACTAATATCTTGCATTGGAGAAATAAAAACCAATGCATTGGTATATGTGAAATTACAAGATATTGAAATTGTCTTAGTTGGCATATCTTCTATGTGCTTTAGGCTCGCTAAGGCCACTAGGGCGTCTTGATTTCCCAAGGATATCTTGTTATTGTTATAAATTTAATCTACAACCATTAGGCCTGCAACAAATTGCTCTCAAACTTTCAATTTTACTCTCTTTTCAACTGTCAGAATTTGCTTGAAAGCTGCCATAATAAACTACTAGTTGTTGTGAATCTTTTGGGTGGTTTACTTGTAAATTTTTATGGTTGGAATTTTATGTTGTAGCATATGTATGATACAACCATAAGGATGTCATAATATTTCTACAATAACATCATTTAATAACCTTACATTATTGCTAAAGTCTTGTCTTGTCTCACTTGAGTTATACTAGTCATTGCTAGCTTATCTCTTGTATCTTCAACTAGACTTTTAGTGACTTATTTAGTAGCTTTGATTATCATTTATTTGATGATTTATATCATAGTTTATTGTTTCTATATAGGACAACAAGATTCACTTGCTTGTCCATTGGAATATTGGGCTTGTATACTTGTATTTTCTTGTGTCTTAGTGAAGTATTCCATATATAAAATATTATGCAGAAGAGAAATAATTAGCTAGAAATGGCAGATAAACATTGATATAACCAAAAAAATACCACGATAATACCAGAATAATACCATAATAACACTAGAAATAACACTTTGATTACTGAGAGCAATGTTCACTTGCCTCTTCGAGGGGGAAACCTCCAATAGAGCAGAGCTCTATTACAATAATATCCAAGGCAAAACTTCTCATACCCTCTATTCCTATTTATCCTAAATCTATCTATCCAAAAGAACAATCTAGAGGAAGATCCTTCTAGAAGCGGAAGCTTCTATTAGGTCTTCTTACAATTGATTTATTCCTCCTTATTGCTAGGCCTTATTAATATTGACCTTTATTACATGGAAATATATTATTTTACCCACTTGAGGGGTTAGGTAGGTTAGGTCCCTAACATGATCCCCCCCTTAAAATCAGCCTTTTCCTCAAGGCTTGAGATGAGGAAATTGCTATAGAATGTCAGCGGGCTCCCAGGTGGCATCTGTTGGAATTGTATCTTTCCATTGGTCTAACACTTCCTTGATGGTATGCTGACGAAGATGACGCTATCGCTGGTCCAAAACTACTTGTGGATGCAACTGGATGGAACCTTCTTCATCCAACTCGGGAAGGTTGGTTTGAGTGTGGCACTTTGTTCCAATCACCTTTTTTAAGCAGGAGACATGAAAAACAGGATGGATCTTAGAATGACTGGGAAAATCTAACTGATAGGCCACTTGTCCAACGCGCTTGAGAACTATATAAGAACCATAAAATTTGGGCGTTAGTTTATGACAATGTTTGACCTTTAGTGAAGTTTTCTTATAAGGTTGTAGTTGAAGAAATACATGTTCTCCTTCAGCAAATTGATGTTCCAGGCGACCTTGATTGGCGTGTTGCTTCATGTGATTCTGATCCATGACCAATTTGTCTTTGAGGGTACGGAGAATAGCCTCGTGAACTATAAGTGTTTGGTCAACTGCCTGGACTTTCAATACACCTGGCATGTAGGAGAGAATAAAAGGTGGACTTTGGCTATAGACTCCTTCAAAAAGAGTCATGCGAGTAGCTGTATGGTAAGAAGTGTTGTACTACTATTCAACTAATGGTAACCATTGATCCCATTGATGTTTCCTTTCAGAGGCAAAACAACTCAAATAAGTCTCCAAACACTTGTTGACAACTTTAGTTTGACCATCAATTTGGGGATAATAGGCGGTGCTGAGATGCAACTGGGTGCCCTGTGTGAACAATTCTTGCCAAAAATTGCCGGTCAAAGTGGGATCTCGATCAAAAGCAATAGAATGAGTCATGCCATGAAGCTTGAATATATGATCCATGAAAAGTTGAGCCACGATGGATGCGGTAAATGGGTGTTGAAGAACACAAAAATGAGGATACTTGGAAAGACGATCCACGAACACCATGATGACTAACTTATTTCCTCATTTAGGTAATCCCACTATAAAATCCATAGAGATGTCCCTCCAAATAGAGGGTGGAATCGAAAGCGATTAGAGTGTGCCAGGAGGTTTGATGGTTTTGCCTTTGTTGCGTTGACAAACATCACATTCGGATACAAAAGTGCGAATGTCCTTTTTCATACCATCCCAGAAAAAAAGAACGTTTAACCCAGTCATAGGTTTTGGTAAACCTTGAATGCCCAAGTGTGGGAGTAGCATGAAGCTCAGAAAGCACTGTAGATTTAATTTGTGACTGTTTACTTAAATACAAATGACCTTTGTAGTGAAGCTCATCATTGTGCCAAGAGTACCCTGGGGAAACTTGAGAGTTGGATTGCAATTGTTGGATCAGATGCAATATTTTAGGATCATGTAGCCATTCTTAGAGCACAACTTGGAGCCAATCTGGTACAATGAAGGAGAGGGAGAAAAGGGACCCTTCATCTTCATATTTCCAAGAAAGAGTGTCAACAACCACATTTTCTTTACCTTTCTTGTAAATGATCTCATAATCATAACCAAAGAGCTTAGTTACCCATTTTTGTTGCTCTGGGGAGGAAGGTCGTTACTCTAGAAAATACTTGAGGTTTTTCTGATCTGTCTTAATTTGGAAGCGTTACCCCAGGAGATAAGGGCGCCAGAGATATATTGCATGCATAATAGCCAACATTTCCTTTTTATAGATTGATTGGCCCAAATGGCGTCCCGACAATTATTTGCTGGTAAAGGACAAGGGTCTACCTTCTTGCATAAGGATTGCTTTAATTCCTCTTCTCAAGGCATCACATTCCAGGACAAAGGTCTTTGTGAAATCAGGAAGGGCCAAGACCAGAGTAGTACACATAACCACCTTTAAAGCTTGAAAATCCTGATCCGTTGCTAGAGTCCAAGTGAAATAATTATTTTTAAGGAGAGAGGTGAGAGGGGACGCAATCTTCCCATAATTCCAAACAAACTTGCGATAATAATCTGTTAAACCCAAAAAACCATGCAAGCCTTTGATAGTCTTGGGGCGAGGCCAATCCTGCATTTCTTCAATATTTTTAGGATCCACCCGAACACCATCCTTGCCAACAATATGACCCAAGTACTCTACTTCTGAGGCGCCAAAGGCACATTTAGAGAGTTTGAGGAAAAGTTGGTGATGAGAGAGGAGATGGAGAATTTGATCCACATGGAAAATATGGGAATGCCAAGTTTTGCTATATATGAGAATATCATCAAAGAAAATTAAGACAAAATGATGGAGAAAATGATGGAAGACATGATTCATGAGGCTTTGGAAGGTGGAGGGGGCATTACACAGGCCAAAAGGCATGACCAAAAACTCATAGTGACCCTCATGAGTGCGGAATGTAGTCTTGGGTATGTCAACTTCTTGCATACGTATTTGGTGGTAGCCTAACGCAGATCAAGTTTAGTGAAGTACTAAGCACCACTCAACTCATCCAAGATATCATGAATGACACGAATGGGAAACTTGTCCTTGATGGTGAGTTTATTGAGGGCACGAAAGTCATGACACATGCGTTAAGTACCTTCTTTCTTAAGTACCATGACCACAGGGGAAGAATAAGGGCTGGTATTAGGGCGAACAACACCCCCTTGGAGCAATCCCTGCGCTATTTTCTCAATTTCATTCTTTTGGGCAAAGGGATGACGATAAGGGTGAACATTGGGAGGAAGGCTACTAGGAACAAGGAGAATGGAATGATCATGAACACCATGAGAAGGAGGAAGTCCCTAAGGGGTGGAAAAAAATTCTTGATGTGTGGAAAAGATAGCTTGGAGGTCAGGATGCACAAAGGGTGTCTCAACGACTTGAATAGAATGGAGTTGAGAAATAATACCGGAGTGACCTTTCTTGAGGAGATTTTCCATGCAATGGGAACTAATGATCTCATGAGAACTAGCTGTGAGACCTTGGAATTGATACCTTTGTCCCTGTTGTTGGAATTGCATGGTTAATTCCTTAAAATCCATAATAATGGGACCCAAAGTGCGTAACCATTCAACACCTAGCACAATTTCACAACCACCCATGTCAATGGAAAACATATGATATTTCAGGTGGTAATGTCCAATTTGAAGACACAAATTTTCACAACGCCCACCACATTGCATGGACCCACCATTGGCTATCATAATTTAAAAATTATTGACAACATGAATATAGCAATTGGTTTCCTCGACAATGCGACGATGAATAAAATTGTGGGTGTTACCACTGTCAACAAGGATGTTGACCTTCCTGTGCTTAATATAGCCAATGAGCTTGAGGGGTTGTGGGGCAGAGATGCCAATGAGGGCATGCAAGGAAATAAGTGGGTCAACTTCAGGTGGGTCAACGAGCTCATGGGTAGAATTGGGAAGGGAGGGCTCGTCAACAAGGGTAACTATCACATCATCTTCAGGAACATCTTCAGAAATGGCCATAAAAAGTTTTTGTTCCTTACAGTTGTGCCCCCAAAAATATTTTTCATCACAATTATAGCAAAGAACCTTCAGTTGGTGTTCAACCATTTCATCCCTAGTTAGTTTTTGGACCTTGAGGGGAGTGAAAGGGGGGTTAGGATTAGTGGGTCGAGGGCGATGAACAAAAGAGGGTTTTTGGTTATGGGAGAAAACAACTTGTTGGGCCTTTTTAGCACATGTAGTAGCTTCCAACCAAGTCTGAGGGTGGGCCATGAGAACCTGGGATCAGATTTCATCCTTGAGGCCACTGATAAAGCATCCGTGGAAGAATGCATCAAACATGCCCTCTGTTTGAAAGGCCAAATGCTCAAAAGAAGTGATAAAGTATTCCATTGCACCTAATAATGGGTATCAGTATCAAAGATGACAGAGAGTTCTGCAACAAAATGAGTCCAGGAAATATACCCCTGATGTGAATTTTTACGCCATTGACACCATTTCCAGCGTTCAGGATCTAGATAGAGGACAACATAGTGAAGTTTTTCCAACTCGCCAGTAATACCATGTAGAGAAAAATAATTCTCCATTTGAGTGACCCAACCCGTCGGATCAGAGCCATCAAATTTATTGACCTCTACACAGGGAAGACGGGGTTCACGATGAAAGGAGTTGGGTTGAAAATGCAGAGACTGAGAGGAATCACCAACATCGGGTTGGTATGATGAGGAAGGATCCGTAGGGCGGTTCAACAATTGATTGATAGCATACCGGAGGGAGGTAAATTGGGTTGTGAATTTGGCTTCCATGGTGTCAAATTTGTGCTCTACTCTTTCAATGCAGGAATTGTTAGAGCTAATCTCAGATGTCATCTATTCGATGGAGGCACGAGCTTGATTTATTGGCTCTTGGAGTTCTTGGGTGCGAGTGGTGGACATTTGGAAAGGGGAAGTGCGGGTAAGGAAAAATGGGTGGGTGGGACCACAAAAAAAGACTTATAAGTGATAGGTACGACGACGATCAGTACGAGAAGGGAAATATATTGGAATAGGAGGAAAAATAGGGAAACTGGGAAGAGGTCGGGTCCACTGAAACAAAAAGTATTAAAAATGAAGGGTATGGCTGCGATCAGGGAGAAAAGGGGAATCCAATGGAATAGGTCCCAAATAAGTGTGTCGGCGGGACCACTATACTCTTTGTTTTTAACTATTGCAGAGTTATACTATGGCCTGAAGAATACTATAGTGATGAAATGCCCAGATGCTTAACACGAAGAAAGGTGTAGTAATTTCGCAACCTGAATGCAGAAGACACAATTGCGTGGAAATAGATCTTGTTTGTTCTGTTTTTATTTTTTTTGTTTCCATCCCAAGGGTTAGGGTATTCGCGGGTTCTACAGACAAGGGTTTTCACTGTGCTATAGCTCTCTGATATACGTGCGGGGTCCAACATTAGTACTCGACCCAATATCTTAGGGCACCAACTAAGGAGGATAGACCTTGCCCTTAGCAGTACTACCCGACTACCGAAGTACTATAGAGTATCTTCCCGAGTGTTGTTCTTGATGGCACTATAACAGTCAGGCAACCGATCAATTTATCTATGGAGGGCTTCTGAAGACCTATCCCGATCCGTATACAGGTGATGTCTAATGCATTACCACTCAAAGGGGTACCAACAAGGGTTACAAGGGTGGCCAACAGATGTGCGCTTAAGTACCACTTGTATTTCCTACGTGTATGAATCCTCGACCGTGGTTTTATGCCTGTAACGACATATATATGTAGCTTTAAGATGCCGAAATATGTCTCTACCCTGAAAAAAATTAACCCACAATTTTTTGTCGAGGAAGGTGCTCTGATACCACTTGAAGTATTCCAGATATAAATTAGTATGCATAACATAAATAATTAGCTAGAAATGGAAAATAAACAATGATATAACCAAAATAATACCAGAATAACACCGGAAAGAGCACTTTGATTACTCAGAGAAATGTTCACTTGTCTCTTTGAGGGGGCAACCTCCAACAGAGCAGAGCTCTATTACAATAATATCCAAGATAAAAATTCTCATACCCTCTATTCCTATTTATACGAAATTTATCTACCCAAAAGAACAATCTAGAGGAAGATCCTTCTAGAGCGAAAGCTTCTATTAGGTCTTCTTACATTTGACTTATTCCTCCTTATTGCTAGGCCTTATTAATATTGACCTTTATTACATGTAAATATATTATTCTACCCACTTGAGGAGTTAGGTAGGTTAGGTCCCTAACACTCGGGCAGGTACAACAAGCTTTAGCTGGTACAATACTTCTTGTCAACCTTCCCTTATCGACAAGACTTCATCCCAAGCTTTCCATATCTCCACAACTTTACGTATAGGGGATTCATAATTCATCACCTCATTTTCCATCTCTTTTCCCCCTAGGTTCACATAGGAATCCCACCTTGTGTAGGATTTCTCCTTCACTAAAGTGAGGGGAGGGTTTATCTAAGTTGAGAATTGGTAGACTCTCCCGTAGTTCTTGTCATCTTATGGATTGGGTTTGGATTTTCCCAACCTACAATTTGCACAATAACAATAGCCATCGACAAATACAATGTGGATCTATAACATAACATATATATGCCAAGAAGCAACAAGTACTGAGGAGAGTGCCCCCAAAGTCTTCAAAGTACTGATAGAAAAGTGATATACTCGATCACAACTTGGGAGGGATGCTCTGAATGAAGGATGGGGCCCCAAACCCAAGGTCTTCGTTTGAAACCCCGATGGTACAAATCTACACCATGTGAATAGATTAGTTGATGTCGAGCATGGTAGAAACTTCCTGATTACCGGTCATTGATGTATACCGTTAACAAACATGAGAGGACCCACCGAGGATAAATATGGACCCCAAGGTACCTAGTACAATCTAGCGAGTGTGAATAGATGAGCTGGTGTCAAACACTCGTAGAATCAATCGATTATGAGTTAATGATGTAAACCCACAGTCGATCACGAGGAGGCATGCCACTAATGACTGCAAGCTCCAAGGTACTACTTGGCTTCTAGATCCCTCTCCTAGATAATGTGTTGAAGTCTATAGGAAGAGATCCATCGAAGGAGGGCCTTGATGTATCCTCCATCAATCGACACGAAACATACACCGAGAGATGATGTGAAGAGAGATTATCACAAAGTACAATTGACACATGGATGATCGACTAAAAAAGTCAACAAAACAACAAATGTCCAACTTAGGCTTAAAATTCCCTTGAACATATAACACAACACAATGGTGACTTGGAAACAAGACACAAGAACTGGACGAATATAGTGCAACAATGCAGGAGACATCAAAGCACTCTCCATAATGATTGGAAGAGTAACCAGTCATAGGAGTATCTCAGACTCATAAAAATGGGACGGTTCCTAGGCAAGCTAAAAACCAACTGCATGATAAGGACTCAAATAGGTGCCATGTTCAAGGGTGACTTGACTGACGCTACCATTTTGAGAATAGACCAATGGTGAAAAACCCCACTCATTTTTTTTCCTCCTTCATGGTTTAAGGAGTGTGAAAGAGGAATATAAGTATTCTCGATATAGTGTCTTTTTCGTGTCTTTTAATGAGTCTGAAAAAGAGATGAAATTGTACTCGATAGTGTCTTTTTTGTGTTTTTTTATGAGTTCGAAAAAAGAGATAAAAGTATACTCAGCGGGAGAGAACGAGTGGCTTAACAACAAGCTCCTATGTTCCAAGCACATGGAACCATCCTAAGCAAAATGAATGCAAATGGTACAAGCAAGTGAGATCCACTCTTAGCAGTTGCTCTCTCCTTAGGAAGGTGGATGCAAAACGAAGGACAAATAATGTAAGAGGTAGATGGTCAAGGCTACTGCAATAGTGGTAATCGAGATATGGGCAATCAACAGTGCAGTGATGGGAGGCATGATGCAAGCAACAAATGCATAGGCAACCATAAGCAAGAATACAAATGTTTCCAAGAACCCCCATGGGATGTGGCCATAATATAGATGAAGAGAGAAAAATGAGGCTCAACTTCAAGTCATGGCAGGGCTAAGGGAGGGCTCCCTGGCCTACGGGAACATCGCAGCATGGGCACCAAATGGAAATTCGAGTGCTAACTAGGGAACCCATGAAGGGTAGGCACTACCGAACTAGTTAAAATGTGCAAAAGGAATGGATAATGTTGTGTCCGGCCGAGATCAAACCTAAGGCATAATGTTGGAAAAATGGACGGTGAATAATGCAAGGTAGGAAATACATAGAAAAACCTATCCTTATATTCCTCTTTGGGAACACGTACCTCACGTTCAGTGGAAGTCATCGTCTTTGTAAAAAATTCCCTGTAATCTTGTCAACACATGTAAACTAGATTCCAGGGGTCAAAATGCATGATGAAATCTCAGAAAAGAATTTAGTTATTTATTTATTTTTGGATATGATATATGCAAAACAAAAATCACTCACACCACACACCTATGTACAAGGAACTACATATTCTAATGATTCAGTTGAAGTAGAGCCCATTGCCAGGCTCTGAACAAATATATTTTTCGTCACCAATGAACTCATGGGCCGATGTCGACATCATATGGCACACCATGTCGGGGCCATGCCACACATGAATGAATCTATGTAGCCAAAGATACTCATTGTGAGTAGTCTCATGAGCTAGGGAAGCTCCTTGATGGGCTCCATCAAGACGTGAAGGAAGTAATAAATATGAATCTTCGATGGAAGGGGTAGTAGAGAATTTGGTGGCAATTTCTGGAAAAGATAACCAAGGTGGAAAAGGGTCAATGCCCCAGTGAATTCCCCTACTCTCGGAGCAAGACTCATCATGTTAACTCTCATCGGTTCTGAATTAGGAGAAGATGATGGATGCGTCATCTCATCCTCTCTAGGCTTATAAATAGAAGCCATGATGTCCATGATGGCCTCTTATGAAGGAAACTCAAAATATAAGATGTCATGTGAACTTGGAGAGTCAACAACCCATTTGGGAGAAGTAGGATGATCACACTCCATATGAGAATGGAGTTCCATACTAGTATCAATGGATGTTGATAGGATTACCGAATCTACAATATTAACCATGGTGGGTGGCATGGATGCTCCGTATGAATCAAGATCCTTAGGATGAGGTACCACCGAAGGATCAAAAGACCCAAGGGATCCACTGGTAAATGGTAAAATCATGTTGATAGGAGCGATGTTTGCAGTGGGAGACGACAGGGGAAGGGGAAAAATTCCCATCAATGAAGGATCTTTGAACATCCATGCACCGATGTTCATATAAGACTGCGTGGTATCACCGAAAAAGGGTACATTTGACCCCGCATTGAATCCAAAGTCCGGGGTACAGAACACAAGTTGATCTATCATCATTATTTTCCCTTAATGAGGGAAGTGTAGGGCCATAAATATCGATGAGACAATGACATTAATCTCCAGAAGTGATGATTGATGCTATGCAATTCATTTCGYTGGTTTCAATCCCATTTCTTCACCCCTGTGAGCATCACCCAATGCAATGAGTGCTAATTGGACTATCAAATCATGAGAATTATTGGTCAGTTGCGAYTAATACTCATGGATATGTGTCATAGATCAATGACTTACAATCTCAAAAATGATATCTAATGTGTTGCACTACGGAAGCCCCTCTATGATTATACATTAATCTCGTAGAACCAAGTACGTCTGAGTAACAGATTGTACTCAAGAGGTGCATCGACAACCTCCACATCAATAGAGATACTCTTACCACCTAACTTGATGGGTAAGGCGATGATAATTCCATGAGGTTGGAACATGTGTCCGTCGAATGATTTTAATAGTGTCGTAGACATATTGACCTTAGGAGAGCCAATGGCCTTATTATCCCCATTTCCTAGGGATAACTAAGGAGATGATGTATCGAATCCCTGATGTTGCAGACATGGATTATCGAGAGATAGATGGTTGACAACGTCCACTTGCACAGATAGAGGTCCACCTCTCCACCACAAATCTCAGGTTCATCATGAGGGTATCCACCAAATCAACTTGCTTTCAGGAGACATTGGGACTTTCTCCATGAGTTACATGCTAGGTATCATGGTGAGTATCATTTCAGTATTTGAGGCATTTGAGTTTGTTGCATTTAAAATTGCTTTTGATTATGTAACGTTTGCTTGGAAATTATGCTATTTGCCTTGTTTTAACTTGGTGATTGACATTGCAGCCTAGTAAGTGGTCACCCTTAGGGATAGGTTTTCTACTAGGAGGTCCCCTTGACAGGTCATCATACCATTCACGATCATGCTTGCCACTTTCCACACTTCATCCCCTCATCCCTTTATATTTTGAGATTTTCGGGTGTATTGACCCAGGAAGGGATTGATCCTCATTTCATGGGAAGAAGGGGCTAAAGGCCTAGAGGGAATGTAGCTGGAAAAATATAAAATCCATATTATGAAACTTCCAGATTCTCTCCCAAAGAGGTCTTGAGAACAACAAAATTTTTCTCTTAAAAAATCAAAGACATGCAAAAGCAAATTCACATTATCTAAATGTCTCACTTATTGAGGTATGTACACTCATGCGATGTCCCTTTATTTCCATGCATATGACACTCTGTGTACCTCTAGATTCAAGTGACTCTGTGGTACTTCCCTCCAAGATAATCGATTAACCCATAGGGATTACCCAATGTTTGGACCTTAATTAATTAATGGAAACAAATGGGCTTGGAAAAATGATGCATTGAAAACGAAGGTGCAACACACCCTCTACAAATGCATCCGTAAATGAGACACTACGATCCCTTGTATGTCATGAAACCCATGCCCAAAAGTTTTCCCCCATCCATATCATATTATACACATGACTTAGAGAAGGATCCACCTGAGAAACACTCCTTGACTTAGGGAATGATTCACCAATAGGTCACTTTGTCAACCCTCCCATACCTAAACTTGGAAAGTTGCATAGGGTCTTTTAGCACTTGTTTAATTTGATGAGGTAGTTTTTGATGCACATGCTTAGGTGGATATTTTATTGATTTTATTTACTTATCATGATGCATTTGACTTGATATCCTTGGAGGGCGTATTCATTGTCTTTGCAGGACCTTGCTCGGTGGGCAGTTTTAGAAGAACAAGCCTAGCTTGGGCTTCCTTGGGGCTTGAAGCCCACAGGTTGGATTCCATGCCCAACAAACCAAAGGATGATGATAGATTTTGGGGGATCAAGAGGCACCTTGGAGTAACTCACCTAGCCCCTATTAGCCCAACGTTTTTCTTCTTGAGGCCAAAAAATCATACTTGGAGGGATTGACATCACCATAGGGCTAGGGTTTGGTGGTTGAGATGGAAACTTGGAATTTTTGGAGGAAGAAGACCCTTTTCATGATAGTGATGAGCCTAGCACATGAGGTAGGATCCTTAGGAGGCCTAATGACCTACTCCACTTGCTCAAAATGTCACCCCTCAAGGGGATGACGTCATCTTTAGGGTTTCTTATGTGCAATTTTTAAAAGTTAAATTTGAATTTATGATGTAAAAGGGAAATGTAACGTCCCCGACAATCCATGCCGAGACACGATACACCAGAGAACTCTTACGTTCTCTCTATGGAACATGTTGTAACATACCCAACATCCAACTGAGCTATGCCACATAAAATTTTCAAACTGCATGCAATTAAAATATATACACATAGAATTCTTGTAGAAATATATGTATAAAACGTAAACATACAAATACATCTATAAATGCACGAATTCACATTGAAATAACATTAAACATATACATGTAGCATATACATAAAATGCCCATAAATATACAAACAATTTTAATCACACATAGGATAAACCCATAAAAATAAACACGTAAATAATAATGCAACATGTAAATTTATCACACAATTGGCACTTATCTTGGTAAGAATATCAACAACTACGTGCAAACCTTCCACGAACCTCCCAACCTTAGATCACACTACTAATCACTCTCAGCAGTGGGTCACCACCGAACTGAGACTAAACTCCACCCAGGTAAAGGGATTCCTAATTAGGCTAATGGCCCGTAGATAACAGGAATGAATCTGTCACAGGTGCTCACTCAACTAACAACCTACATTCCCTCATTCCCCACATGCCTGTCCCACCCTAGGAAGTGTGCCCCTTCTCTGCTCGATAGTCCTTTGACTGTCCCACTTCCCTTCCAGGGCTTCAACAACAGGCCGGACATGAAGTCTCAGAGCCCTGTAGCTGCAATTTAGCACCTTTAGGAAATCAATTCCCCAACAATTCTCTCACCCAGAGAGAAATTGCTCACGAGCCTAAAAACCTGCCTCTTCAATATCCCATGGGCCTGACAATCCGCTTCTTCCATCCAGCTCCCAAGCTAACCAGCTACACAAATAGATATGGCCATGGATCCTTGTTCAAGTACAATGATATGAAGATATGTAGGATAGCTCAATAGTGTGTGTGAATGCTCATGCATGGTTGACTGGATGACTGAATGATGGAAGCAATCCTGGTAAGCATTGATGGGAAATGAATTAAGTCTCCACAATATATATGCATGTCCCCAACTTGACACTTGTCATGTTGGGAGCTACTTTGGCCCACTTGTCCCCAACTTTGGAACTTAGGATAAAATAATTATCCATACTTTATACTTTAAGAAATATTAATATAATATTCCTTTTTGGATTAAGCTCCCTAGCTTAGCTCCTTTTCCTTAACTTTTATCCCCCACCCTTTTCCTAACTAGTGGAGTTTAGTCCCCCATACTCTTTTATCGTGGTCGTTCTGCGCGCAACGATGTATTTTATATTAATTATGCGATATATACAAAAGTAGGCGCACTGGCCTTTAACATCTAGGCTCTCTGGCCTAATCAAGACATAAGCATACTAGCTTATAATAACTAGCTCACCAGCCTATAAAACACAACATACACACAAAGGCTCCCTGGCCTCAAAATCGCGTGCACTTAAGTTGCTGCGCGTGGTATCCAAGAATGTGCACACTTCATCATTTTACTGCGTAGTACACATGCGCACTATGCTCTAAAAGGTGCATACAAAATGATATCAAACAACTCACCAACTTAAGTACATTTTCATTTACATTACAATTGGGTTTGGCCTAGGGATATTACAATCCCCTCCCCTTATTTATGCACTGTCCTTAGTGCATCATGTATACATATACAACAAATTTTTCAAAAATCCTAAAAAATATGCAAGTATTTTGCCCGCATTGCATCCTCATGCTCCCAAGTAGCGTCCCGAGGACCGTACCAGGTCTATTAGATCTTTACAAGCCCTATGGATCGATTCCAGAACTGCTTGTTTTCCGGTCCAAAATGCGTACCAGATGCACTTGGAAAGCACCTTCTTGCTCCACTCGAATCACATTCCAATCAACAACATGATTAGCATCAGGTATATATTTCTTGAGCAATGATACATGGAATACATTATGAACAGACATAGATACAGGCAATGCAATCATATAAGCTACTGGACCAATCCTCTCTAGGATTTCAAACGACCCACAATAGCGAACTGCCAACTTTGAGCAATTTCCCAACTTCAGGGAACTTCTTTTGGATTTCACTTTCAAGAATACATGGTCCCCAACTTTAAATTCCCTATGAGTTATGTCCTTATCAACATAGCTTTTCTGCCTGTCTTGTGTAGCCTTTAAATTTTGTTTTATTTTTATCATTTGCTCCTTCATTTCCCTGAGCAAATCTGGCCCAACCATTGCTCTATCTACTGGGTTATCCCAGCTTACTAGTGTGTTGCACTTTCTACCATAAAGTGCCTCAAATGGGCTTATCTTTAGAGATGCTTGGTACCCATTGTTATAAGCAAACTCTACCAAGTGTAGGTAGTCTTCCCATTTTTATGGTTTATCCATCACATACATCCTCAACATATCTTCAATCACTTGATTCACCCTCTCTGTTTGTCCATCTGATTCTGGATGATAAGTTGTACTGAAATTCAAATTTGTTCCAAATCCATTAAATAATCCTTTCCAAAAATTTGAGGTAAATTTTGGATCCCTGTCAGACACAATTGTCTTGGGTATGCCAAGAAATCTAGCAATTTCCCTCATATAAACATGAACAATGTTGGCTTCCTTGTGAGTGAGCTTAACTAGAATAAAATGGGCAGCTTTAGTAAGCTTATCCACCACTACCATGATATAATGATGTTGCTTGTTTGTTCTGGGCAGTTTGGTGATGAAATCCATTGTTACAACTTCCCATTTCCACTTAGGAATGGGTAATGGCTGTAGCAAACCAACTAGGTGTCTATGCTCAACCTTTACCTTTTGACATTCCAAACATTTAGCACTAAAATCAACAACCTCTTTCTTCATGCCTGACCAATAATATTGGCTCTTGATAGCTGCAATAGTTTTCTGATATCCTAGGTGCCCAACATAAGGCACATTATGCATTTCTCTCAATATCAGATTTTTCAACTCCTGGGAATTTGGCACATAAATTCTGCCCCTGTACATGAGAATTTCATCATTAACTAGCTTGTATTCTTCAATTTTTTGATGCAAATTACCTTGCTGTAATTTTGCCACTAATTCCTTGTATTGCAAATATAATTTTGTAGCCTCTAAAATTTTGGGTTTCAAATCTGACTGGTACATGCTAATGGTTGTAGCATGCATTTCATGCACTCTTCTGCTGAGTGCATCAACCAATTTGTTCTCTTTCCCTTGATATGCTTTATATCAAAATCATATTCACTCATAAATTCTAACCATCTGCTTTGTCTAGCATTTAGAGTTGGTTGATCAAATAAATATTTCAGACCATTATGGTCTGTCCTTAGCTCAAACCTTTTTCCCATGAGGTAGTGTCTCCATTTCCTCAAGGCATGCACTATGGTTGCCAACTCCAAGTCATGAGTGGCATAGTGTCTTTCACGATCCTTCAACTTCCTTGATTCATAACATATAACAAACCCCTTTTGACTGAGGACTCCACCAAGTCCTTCTTTACATGCATCTGTGCATACAATAAAGTCTTCATTTGGGTCTGCAATCCTTAGTATTGGAGCACTTGTTAATAATTGTTTCAAGTATTGGAAACTCTTTTCACAATCCAATGTCCACTGAAACTTCACACCCTTCTTTTGTAAGGAAGTGATTGGGTGTGCAATCTTTGAGAATCCTTCCATAAATCTCCTATAGTAGCCTGCAAGACCCATGAATGATCTCACCTCTGTCACATTGTTTGGCACTAACCATTCTCTAATGACTTCTATCTTCTCAGGATCCACTGCTATCCCATCCTCTGAAATGATATGTCCCAAATAATGAATTTTCTTTTGATAAAATGAGCACTTGCTCAATTTGGCATACAACTGATGCTCCCTTAGAACTTGCAACGCCATCCTCAAATGATGCTCATGCTCTTCTTCTGACTTGGAATATACAAGAATGTCATCCAAAAAGACAATGACAATCTTGTCTAAATATTCTCAGAAAACACCATTCATTAAGCACATGAAAACAAATGGTGCATTTGACAACCCAAATGACACCACTATGAACTCATAATGACCATACCTTGTCCTGAAGGCGGTCTTGCTGATATCTTCCTCTTTAATCCTTACTTGATCGTATCCTGACCTGAGATCTATCTTTGAAAACATCTGTGCATCTTTCAATTGATCAAAGAGATCATCAATCCTTGGCAGAGGATACTTGTTCTTCACAGTCACTTTATTCAACTGTCTGAAATCAATGCACAATCTTAATGTCCCATCTTTCTTCTTCATGAACAAGACCAGGACACCCCCCGATGACACACTTGGGCGTATATACCCCTTCTTGAGAATTTCTTCAAGCTTCATTTGCAACTCCTTCAGCTCTGGTGTACTCATTCTGTAAGGAGTCTTTGACACTGGAGATGCTCCAGGCATTAGATTTATAGAGAAATTAATTCCTCTCTTTGGGGGTAGTCCTGGTACCTCCTTGAATACATCTTAAAATTCTTCCAGGACTGCATGATCTTCCAAATTTGGTACCTTATCTTTAGGTGTCTCATCCATGTGAACTGCAAATAATTGACACCCTTTCTTGTAACATTTCTTCAGCTGCAATGCTGAAATTTCCCTGATGGTTACTGCCCTGGGAATTCCCTGCACTTTCCTTAGGCTCCCTTCCTCATCCAAGCAAGTAAATGCCTTGTTATGATAGTCTAGGATAGCATGATACTGATCCAACCAATCCATCCCAATTAGACAGTCATAGGAACCTAAAGGCAAGATGTTCAAATCTGCCCTAGTGTTCAGTCCATTCATGTCCATAAGACATGACTTAACCACCTCTGTGTAGACAATCTCTATACATATGATCTCCTTTACAACCCCAACATTTAATAGGTGGTTTTCTGGGCCTTTGACCCCCTGTCTCAATCATTCTGGGTTCTCTAGAAGTTGGTTGTCCCTGAGTATTATTTCTGAAGAATGGTGGCTTAGCTCCCTTCTTCCTTTGATCCATCTTGAATTTCTTTTTGTCTTCCCAAGATTTTTGGAAAGTTGGCCTTGCTTTTTGCTGATCACATAGGCATTTAGCTTGCCTTATGGTCTCCTCCAATGTATTTGGATCATCATATTGTATTTTTTCACTGATAAATGATGGCAATCCACTCAAATACCTTTGGATCTTAATTGTCTCATCCTTGATGAAAGAGACATACTTCAATAGTTATGAAAACCTCTCTCATATTCATCTATGGTCATACTCCCAAGCTTGAGTTCAAAGAACTATTTCATTTTCTTGTCATAGTATCTCTTAGTCAATTATTTCTTTTCAAAATACTTCTTGAATTCTCTCCAAGCAACACTTTTCTCCTTAATGTGTTGCACCTGCACAAGTTGATCCCACCACATGGATGCCTTTCCCTTGAGTTGATAGATGGAAATTCTACCTTCTAGATGAGAAGAATAATTATGCAATTGGAAATACTTTATCATTCCCAACAACCATGTTTCTGCATCTTCATCCTTCTTGTGCTCACCATCAAATGTAGGAGGTTTGATTTTGTTCATTTCTCCTCGTAGCTCATCCACCCCAGACCTCTTATGCTTCTTGACAAGGGATGGACTTGAGCTACTGTTTTCCTTCTTATTATAATGCTTCAGGGAGTGATGGCGATTTCTGCTAGCACTCCTTGCTCTTCTTTTCTCATCATGAGGCCTGCAACTTCCTGATTTGCTTGAGCTACTCTCCTTATCCAATTTCTTTTCTATTCTGTTCAAGCTCTGCATTAACTTCATGTTGAAGTAATCCTGCTACTCCTTGGCTCTCATAAGCCTTTCATTATCATATTTATGGCTTTGGACATCCTTCTGAAAATTTTTAATGGTCTCTACCATATTCATGGTTTCATCCCTTCCTTCTCCATATCCATTGGAGTTTGTTCCTTCAATGCCCAAATGGACATCCATCCCTATGATCTCATCCTCCTGACTGTAAGTCCCATGTGTCTCTTCCATTACTCTGGACTCTAAGATGATCTTGATCTGATCTATTTGTTGTTAACTCTGCAAAATGTGCAGCCAACAAAACTTTGTCAGACTAACTGTTTCAACGATTTCATGAAAATATGAACCATTCTGGTTCAATAATACATATCAGAATTCTTTCTTCTGATTTCCAGAAACATGGAATGCACAGATCAATTTTCTGGGTGTATAATTATATTCCACTTTCCAACTTTTTCTCCCATTCTCAATTCCGAGTCTTGAGCAGAAAGTTATGGTTATTAGAAATTTGCCCATTAATTTTTCTGTTCATTTTTCAACTTGGCACAATTTTGTGTTGTAATTATGCAATTTCGTACCTAATCCATTAGATTTTTCGTAGGAGCACAATTGGGTTTATTCATATACATATTATGGACACTCTGTCCAAGTTTCACGTTTTTCTGGGTTCCAGGCTGCTAGTTACAGCCGACTGAAGTTCTAGGACAAAATACCATATTGTAACTGATATGCTATAGGTACCTTCTTTGCCATATTAAACATCTTTAACATGCCCAAAAATTTAAGTCATCTTTGGGAATGTCTTCTATGGTTCAATATATTTCTATTTACTACTCCTGCGCCTCAATCTGATTCCGGAGCAGAAAGTTATGGCTCTTTGAAGTTAGATGGGTCTTAAATTTTACCCTCCACTGTTTGTGCTGTAACTTTCTCATAAAAGCTCCGTTTGACGAACGGTTTACACTTGTATAAAGCTCTCTCCAAGATATTTTATTTGAGATGCAAAGAAAAATCAAGACATACTCTGTTCTTGTGGTTTTTGAGTAGCCAAAAACGCTCTTAAGGGCCTCAAAAACGCGATGCAAAACGCTGACATTCAAATAGTATAAAATGTCGCGGAAATTTGTTGGTTTTCTACTGTTTTTCACCATCCAAATGACTTCACGTGCACAAAATTCAAACTGTAAACCCATATTTTCCATGCACAACAACAACACAAGGTAAATCATGCTTCACACATTTTAAAACCATTGTGTATTACGTCTCTGTCACGCTAATAACTTGCACGCACTACTTTTATGTCGCGTGCCAATATCCACCGCGCGCAGTTTTTGTACCGCGCGCTGATATTCCGTGTGCATTTCACTTGATGCACTACACCATGCCAAAGTTCAGTATGCCCCACCATGCACCAATAATTTGCATGCACCATTCACTAAATTGTCGTGCGACAACATATACCCACATTGCGCGCGCACCAACCAAACTCCTCTACAGTCTACCAATACTGTGCACACCATGCGCACCATTATTATTTTTCCGCATGGCACAAAAATTTAGTGTGCACACCCGCACACCAACATTTTTCCGCGCGACACCCAAAATTTGGTGCGCACACCTGCACACCAACATTTTTCCGAGCAATGTCATAGTTTAGTGCGCGCACCAGCACACCACTATTTTTCCACGCGGTACCAAATTTTAGCGTGCGCACCCGCACACTAACATTTTTCCATGCAGTTCCCAATTCTTACATATCTCAATCTTTTATCGTGCAACATGTATTTTTAGTGCGTCCACCCGCGCACATTCATTTATATGCGCATCAATTCCTCGTGAATTCCGCTGCAGAAATTGGGATTTTTTTTTCTAACTTTTTCCCCAATTTACCATAGACATTTTGCAACCACGAAATTCATTCTATTTCACCCTGATAACACCAATTCAACCTCTGCAACAACAAATCATTGTGGGTTGACATTTATGGAAATGATTTTTCCCAAAATCCATTCACGAATTGAGAATTTTAATTACTAAATTCGCTCCATCTGTCATGGCTTCACTGTAACTTCAAATTCGACCAATTCCAGGTCCGAATTTGCTAGAACATATATTAAACTAGAAATATCTCACCACTTGGCCGTATTTCTCGATTTTCCTGTGAATTTAACAACATAAATTGGGGCTTTTCCCAATTCTGTGTCATTGTTTCTAAAATTTATCATGGATGTTTTGCAACTCGAAATTTGGCCACTTTGAAATAAATTCTCTGTGAAACTTCGCTTCAACTCAACTTGCCCGACCCATCCAGGCTCAATGTTGAAAAATGAGGCTCTGATACCATGTTGTAACGTCCCTGGACATCCATGTCGGGCCACGATACACCAGAGAACTCTTACGTTCTCTCTGTGGAATATATTGTAACATACCCAACATCCAACTGAGCTATGCCACATAAAATTTTCAAACTGCATGGAATTAAAATATATACACATAGAACTCTTGCGGAAATATATGTATAAAACGTAAACATACAAATACATCTATAAATGCACAGATTCACATTGAAATAACATTAAACATATACATGCAACATATACAGGAAATACCCATAAATATACAGGCAATTTTAATCACACATAGGATAAACCCATAAAAATAAACACGTAAATAATAATGCAACATGTAAATTTATCACACAATTGACATTTATCTTGGTAAGAATATCACCAACTGCGTGCGGACCTTCCACGAACCTCCCAGCCTTAGACCACAATACTCATCACTCTCAGCAGTGGGTCACCCTCGAGCTGGGACTACACTCCACCTGGGTAAACACTCCTTGACTTAGGGAATGATTCACCAATAGGTCACTTTGTCAACCCTCCCATACCTAAACTTGGCAAGTTGCATAGGGTCTTTCAACACTTGTTTAATTTTATGAGGTAGTTTTTGATGCACATGCTTATGTGGATATTTAATTGATTTTATTTACTTATCATGATGCATTTGACTTGAGATCCTTGGAGGGTGTATTCAGTGTCTTTGCAAGACCTTGCTCAGTGGATAGTTTTAGAAGAACAAGCCTAGCTTGGGCTTCCTTGGGGATTGAATCCCATGGGTTGGATGCCATGCCCCACACACCAAAGGAGGATGATAGATTTTGGAGGCTCGAGAGGCACCTTGGAGGAACTCATCTAGTCCCTACTAGCCCAACATTTTTCTTCCTGAGGCCAAAAAATCACACTAGGAGGGCTTGACGTCACTGTAGGGCTAGGGTTTGGTGGTTGAGATGGACACTTGGAATTTTCGGAGAAATAATACCCTTTGCATGATAGTGATGAGCCTAGCACATGAGGTAGGATCCTTAGGAGGTCCAATGACTTACTCCACTTGCTCAAAACATCACCCCTCAAGGGGATGATGCCATCTTTAGTGTTTCTTATGTGGAATTTTTAAAAGTTAAATTTGAATTTATGATGTAAAAGGGAAAAGTAAGGGTTGTTTACCCCTTACTTTGTGGTTTACCCTAAATTTAAGTGGACAAACACTTTTTAGGAGATTTGTATAAATAAATATCGAGCTCTTGTCATTTTATCATAGCTCTCCCATTTGGAGAAGACTCCTTGGCTGAAATTTGTGCCCTCTTTGGGAAATTTTACATATCTCTCTTTGCTACTTGCTCTTATGATGGTTTATCTTGGCTATTAAATGGAGAAGTGATGTGCTATCTCTTGTGGAGGCTTATTCTTGCACTTGTGGTGGAATTTTCTTGTTTAAGGAGAGTTTATCTTGTTAATGTTTGGACTAGGTAAGGAATCTTTGCTTTATTATTGCTTCTTTCATAATTGTCTTGAATTAATTGTTTCAAAAAGGGTTACTAGGAGGAGTAAAATGGATTACAACCTCCTAGTAGTTCCTTGCTAGCCTTGCTTTCCCTAGGGAGTAAAAGGGTTTACACCCCTAAGGAAGTGGCAAAGCTAGATCATTTATTTAAAGACTCCATAACCCAATAGTTTTAGACACTAATCCCTTGCATTGGAGAAATAAATCATTGCATTGGTATACATGAAATCAAGAGATATTGAAATTGTTTAAATTGGAATCTATTCTTGGTGCTTTAGGCTTGCTAAGGCCACTAAGGCATCTTCCTTGGCTAAGGATTTCTTATTTCTGTCATAACTTAAAATCTACACCCATTAGGGTTGCAACATAATACTTCATAACTTTCAATCTTGCTCATTTTCTAACCATCAAAGTTTGCTAGAAAGATACCAAATTAAACTACTAGTTGTTGTGCTCCTTTTGGGCGGTTTACTTGCAAGTTTCAGTGGTTGAATTTTTCTATTGTAGCACTTGTTTTCTATAGTGTTACAAAAAAAATTGCCTCACCCCATGCAACTTGCTTGGATGGCCTTTCCATTTCCCTATGCATACTTGAAGTCCCCTTTTGTACCTTCTAGAGAAAAACAACACATTTTTCCACATATACTCGCCCTATCAGTTAGACAAAAAGCATATATGTAGGTTGCTCCACTAAAGCCCGTGTACATTGGGTTTGGTGCTCAAAATTAAAAATTATGTGGGGTTTCCATGCCATGTCACGGGATACATGATCATTGACCTTCCATATACTGGAAACACTCTGACTCAGCCCTTCAGTTCCATTTGAAGGCTATAAATTGAGCCATATCCAAGCATTGAAGGAGAGAATTCAAATTTGAGAGAAAAGACACTCTGGAGAAATTTCACTTCATATTGAGTCTACATCCCTTTATCCTTGAAAGTCTAAACTCATTGTTCAGCCCCCAAGCTCTTCCTTCTCTTTGATGGAGAACCTCATTGTCTCCTTTATATGAGCTTGCATTTGGTGGAGGATTGAAGTGGTGGAGGCCCAGATGGAGGGACTTAGTTTTTCGGTTCTGACACATGCCGTTATAGAATTTTGTCACCTATGTACTTTCGATGATTATTTTAATAGAAATACTCTTTTCTCGTCCAATTGATATCTTGAAAATAAGTGAATTATTATTCCATGGGCATATTTGTCATGAATGTTAATGGATTATGCTAATCTATATTCTAACACTATATATCGTTACCATATGCATGCGTATCTTGCTTTTTGAGGACAAGTTGTAGGTATAAATCTTTGAGTTGCGTGCTCAACGATGGTCTTCATCAAACGTCCAGACGAGGTAGGCTCTTGGCCTTGTCTTGTTAGTGTTTTATTTATATAAAATAGTTGGTATTATAGTTGATTTCTATGTGTCATTCTGTCTATTGTGGTTTACCCGATGCCATAGAGAGATTTTCCTTGTAACAGAATTGGCGACCATACTGGGGATTGATCTTCTTTTTTGGGGTTTGGAGTGTGTTCTCCTTGATTTTCTCTTTGTTAGCCTAATTTTCCTTGTCGCCTGATTGCTTGACAACCTATTTTTACTTTGCATCTGAGTTTCTTGGCTTAACCCTTGCCCTATACACAGTTTTTCCCTTGACAGATGTGTGCATACGCGAGTTGTCCTTCCTTAGGGTGAATACATACACGACTTTTTCTCTAACAATTGTGTACATCAACTCTTTAGTCTTGGTGGGTGAGTTTGGTTGGTTGTTGAGTCTTCTTGGGTCTCTGTCCTAACTGTTATGTGCTTACAGAGTGATAGGAAACCTTCTTATTGTTGAATTTTTGGGCGATATTCTTTCGTATCATATTTTTCATTAGTTGTCCTTGCATCTTGGTCTGAGTGTTTGCTTCTTGGCATATTGCTTGTCTTGTCTCTTTTTGCTTGCAGTAGGGTCTGTATGTGAAGATGCTATCCAATCCTTGCATTTTCTTTCCTTTATATCAAAAATACAAAAAAAATTGCTCCTTTTGCAGTATGACATTTTCTCTTTTAATTACTTAGTAATGATTTTGACACATGTGGAAATATTGCATTTCATTGAAATGGTAGAAATTGCATTGAAAGTTGCATTTAGAAGCTTACCATCTCTTTAGAATTCAATATTAGGACTTAGTAGTGTTTTTACATTCGCTTCTTTGATATGCTAAGTCATAATACCATCAGTTTCACGACCACACCTCTTGAGTAAGAAGAAGCCATTAAAAGTAACACTGATTAACTAAAATTGATTAGAAACGATTTTATTTTTCGGGGTATGCAAACAAGTATAGGACACAGGGCCTTGGAACAAGATTTTTGTAAGTAAAATTCTCCAAGGATATTAAACTAAACACTTATGTCTGACCAGGGAGTGGTGAAACCCATTGTGTAGTTAGTGACATCAGGAGGCTCCGCTCACACCAGAGTTAAGCACAAGGTCACACAAAGTTGGTTACAAAAATAACCCTGTAATACCTTCTTAGCGTCAAAGACATTTATGGGGTTCTATTCATATGTGGGGGTCTTTCTAGTACCTTTACCTCCGTGAGAGGCAGTTCTTTTAATATTACGGGCTTTGTTACCCTGCCCATATGGTGGACCGAACTTATGACTATTCATCTGCGCATTGATTATATTGTGGTGACTCTAGTTGCTTGACATAGGTAGCCACATAGGTCACTTGCAGGGGTTATTCTATACGTACGCTGAGTTAGATAAGGGTCGGACAACACACATCCTTTATGGAGGATTACCTCTTCGGGGGGATTTGACCGACTGCATTGTTAAGCCCACGAGGGACCTTATAGATAATTCTAATACCTCCAATGTTTTGAAGGGAGTCTTAGGCCCCTCTTGGGTGAGGCATACCTACTCTAGTGAGGGAGGCCCCTTTCCAGCCATTATATCCTGTTTGTGTGCATTTGGCCTTTTTGTTTATTTTGGTGTGCTCTTTGATTGTTAGTTGGCCCTAGGATATGGTTTTATATCTTGAGTCTTGAGTCATTATAGACCAAGACCAGATTCCTCACAGGTCTCACCATTTATTGAAGTTACCACTGCATCTTGATTTGTTCTTGGAGTTTCCTTCTAAAAGGCGTAAAGTTAATAAATGTGGTACATATATATGCACCCCCCGGACTTGTGATTATCTAGTTATGAGTACTGAGTAAAATCTGAATGACAGAGGGAGTCCCTCGACTCCTATACCTTATGTGATTAGTGGGATCCCTTCGAATTCTTCAGCCGCGATGGTTGGAGTGCTGAAGATTCCCGACCTTATTGCTACCCAACCTGTGGGTTCTACTCTACCCATAGAAACGAACCCCTTCGGGTCTCTTTCTGGTACGCTAGGATATAATTATTAGTCGATACCTTTGGTCTCTAATTATTTTTCCTTTGGTATGCCCAATATGACATTGCAACTTTCATCCTCTATTCCAATGACTAATGAAAATCCTAGTTTTGGACCCAGGAGCATGGCTACTCTGCATGCTCCTCTCTCATTTGGTGGAGGTCATATTCCCCAAATGAATCCTAGGGTTGGAGGTAAACTTCCTTTTTCTTCAGGGTCTAATCCTAGTCTCAATGCTCCTGGATGGAGTACTGAACTGGGCGGACACGTCACTTCCTATATTTTTTCCTTTACCCCTTCTTCCTCCATGTCGATTCCAACAAACACATTTATTATGACGAATCCCCCTCTGTCCTCTGGAGTTCCATCTAGAGGGATTCAGTTTCACGCTATGGGAAACTCCTAGACCAGAGCTCCTCCAGCTGGGGGCAGTGTATAATACCCTCATTATGCTGCTTCCGTAGGTATGGTTCCCATACAACCTTTTATGAATCAGTTTGGAGGAGGATATTACCCTACCAGACAAAGACATGGTATATACAAGAACCATGGATGACCTTGAATCCCTCAACACCAATCTTTCCCGGGAGCATGGGCTTCGATGCCACAACTCCAACTCCCTTTTTTGGCCATGCTTAATATGCAAGATTTTTCAAAATTAATGAATGACCTGGTGCGTCACGATCCGTCATGGCCCCCCGTCCCCACCAAGATTCCTTTAGACATTCCAAAATTCGAAGGAAAGACTGGAGAGGATCTGGGTGACCATGTTACTACTTTTCATCTGTGGTGCTCATCTAATTACCTTAATGACGATTCTATTCATCTGAGGCTATTTCAACGCATGCTCACGGGGGTCGCCATGAAATGGTACATCGAGCTACCAGGGGGAACATAGAGAAAATTTAATTAAATGGTTTTGGTATTTCTCAACCACTTCCAGTTGCTAGTTCGTTACGATGTCAACATAGAACTTTTGTCGACCCTCCGCCAAGATAAAGCCTCGCATATCTCAGACCATATCCAAGAGGGGAATAGATGGAAGCAGTTGATCAAAGCCTACATTCCTCCTAAGTTTCTGTTGGAATGGTTTCTTAAATCCTTATTGCCTTATATTTCAAAGGATCTCTCTACATCCAGAGTAACATCTGAGGAAGAAGTTATCTTCAAATCCCAACAATTGGACCTCATATATGCTCAATCTGGGATGTTGTATGAAATTCTTCCTGATGCACCGCGGTCGAAATATGACCCTAGACAAAAGCCTGGGCCTCATTCCGATGACATCATAGGCTCTGCAAATACTAAGTCTACAAATTTGGTGATGAACCAGTTGAAATATTTGTCTCTAAGCCAGCCTATAGCAGGACAAGCTTCAACTTCGTCCTCCACTCCCATTTAGTCAAAAAATGTGTATTCTGTATAGTCGTTGGCCAACTGAAATGGTAACCAACAACCAAGATGGAATAGAAAGAAAGAACGAGGTAATAATCGTAAGGGTGGGAAAAATAATAACAAATCTAAGGACGACACTAACAATGATAGATCAAATAATAATGTTGGTGAGGGAAAGAAAGAAAAATGGAAGGTGAAGTTTCCTTGTAAACTTTGTAAACACCTTACCCACCTATGCCCCAAAATTAAGGAAGCCTCGAGTCTCTTACCACAACCGCCCACTGTGCTGACCAATTTGTTTCCACATAATCATCACATGGCCTCAGGGCCCCCCAAAACCAGAAATGCGTCGAGCAGGAGTCAAAACCCCTCGGCACATGAAGGTGGCCATATATGTGTCAATATGGTCAAGTCTCATATTGATGTAGCCACTGGATCTCGTGATTACGATTCTTCACAGACTGTTGTAGGTATAGATTCTCCTCCTCCTCTGGAAACACCCTTGTAGATAGAAAAGCCGAAACCTTTGCCTCATATTATGAAATGAGTACTGAAACGCTCTGCCCACAATCCTAATACCAAAGCTTCCCATAATTATTCGATTGTCGAATATTTGGGTCAAACCCCTTGTGTGATGTCGGATTTTCAGGTGCTCCAAACATGTCCTTCACAGAGGAGCACCTTGTTATTTTCTCTAGGAGCTCTAGACTCATGTGGCTCGAAGGTTATTAAGTTTGACATCATGGATGTTAGGCCTCACTTACCTTACCACGTGGCCTTTCAAATCCATGTGGAGTACACGAATATTACCATCAAACACACTATAATTGATGAAGGTACTACGAAATGCGTGATTTCCCTAACCTGTTGGAAAGCCACTGGCTCTCCGACTCTATCCCAATCTATGACTATGTTGATTGGTTTTGATGGGTGTTTGTTCCAAACCCATGTAATTCTTCCCTCTTTTCCAGTCGAGTTAGGTGGAAAGACAGTGAAGGTTGATGTCGAGATAGCTGATGCACCTTTCGACTATAATTTACTACTAGGGTGTAATTGGACTTATGCCATGACAGCAATCACATCATTCGTTTTCCTCACTTTATGTTTTCCTCATTGTTACACATCAAAATTAATCACTTCAATGATGACCTATTGTCATCATTACAGGTGTTGCAAGTTTCACAAACATCATACAATCATCTTGCCTATGTCGTGTCTTGAACGAAATCACAAAGAACACTTGAAGACACCCTCAAAGACTGGTTAAATAAGGAAAAATCATTTGATGAAGAGTACAAAGCCTTTTGCCTTGAGAAAACCACTTAAAAATGAATTTTGAAGGGCAAAGCTCACCTGCCCATTGACAGGGAGCGCTAGCACTCATTTCCCTCCTTTGGGGGAGCGTTACAACGCTTTGTGCCCCATTCTGGGGGAGCGCTGGGCCGTTTGAGGAAATCTTGGGCTATTGAGGAAAATCAGGGAAAAAATCCCCCTCATCTCTGGAGTTGGTTTGATTTGAATCTAAGTTCAAGGCTGGATCTTAGGGAGGATCCACAACTGATGGATAAAGATCCTCAACCTATCCCAAGAATATCTAAGGTGGTTAGGCCTCTCCAACCTTATATAAGGAGGCATTCTCATGGTGAAGGGATGGATGGAGAGATTGAGAGATACATAACTTATGATATCATAAGGAAGGAGACATTGAAGGCATCAAACTTATGATATCATAAGGGAGATAATCAGTGAAGCATAGTCATTTTGTTTGTGGATCATTTGAGCAAGGGGATAGACAAGGAGAACTGGAAGAGGCAGCTGCAACTTCATCAAAGGTCTGTAAGTATCTCTATTGAGTTCTCATTAATACATGTGCTTGGACTGTTTCTTTCAAGATTGTGTATACCTACATGAGCTTGTATTTAATGGATAGATCTAGTTTCAAACTAATCATAGTAGAATAGGAAGCATGCTTTGTCTTTGATGGGATTGCAGGACCTGTTGAAGAGCTTGGGGATCAGAGCTCAACTTGGAATGGGCAAGGAAAAACATTGTAAAAAGGTACATCTTCTTCCTCTTCTCTATAGATTAGCTTAGCTAGGTTTAAAAGGATGTAAGTGAACAAAGTTAGCACCTTTCTATCTTGATCTTAGAGATTTAGGGTTCAAGAGGGAATCCACCTGTCTGTAGGGGGATTTTCCTGTAACAAAAATTGGTGACTCCATTGAGGATTGACATAATTTTGTCTTTCCTTGGTCTGTCCCTGCCCTTTTCCCACCTTTCAGATCACTTTTAGCATTTTTTCATCATCCATTAGCCTTCTCCTACCTTCACTAGCAATTTCACCATTTTTTATGCATTATGGGTGAGTTTTTTGCATTTTTTGGATTTTTTTTTGAGTTTATGGGAGGACTAGTGCTCCCCCCTAGGCCATACCAAAGCGTTGATCTCTGGCCAACGCTCCCCTACAGTGTTTTAGGGAGTGTTGCAACACTCTGTACCCTTGAGACATGGAGCACTAGTCTCTTTTTTGAGGGTTTCTGCCTTCTTCTACTCAGTCTTTTGTAGCCTATTTTGCAGAGGTCTTTACCCAGAGTCTGTGGTTGGTTTGTGAATTTGTTTGGATTGGTTTTTAATTCTTATCACTTCATGTTGTCTTTATTGGAGCTTGAAACTTTTTCAGAAATGTGAAATTGCCTTTTCTAGCTGCTTGTTTTGTCAGGATAGTTTTGAGTGATTTCTCTTTCTCCCTATCTTTTCTTGGATTCTTCTCTGCATTTTCTTGTGTTCCTTGAATGCTTGATTGGTTTTAGAATACTTGATTGTGTTCATGTCAGAACAATTTTTTTCTTGTTTCTTTCATACCTCACTGCCTTGAGTGCATGATTTGTTTGTAGACTTTTTGCTTCATATCTTTTGCATCTGCATAAGACTCTTTCTCCTGATTGAAAGTAGTAGAGAATCAAAGGATTTGTATTTACTTTATTTATACATTAGAATAAAACAAATAATATAGATGCATTCTTACTTTTGAGTAGTGAAACTAGTTTGCATTTGAAGTAGTGAAATTGGATGATTTTTGGCATTTTTTTAGTCTTAAAATCTTAAAATTTTTCCCCCTCATGGCTAGGGCCAAGAATCGTGTATTGGTGTACAGTCTCTTTGACTCATTTCTTGGAGATCTTGACATTGATGAGTTTAATAAAATTTTTGGGACATTATGCATTTAGTAATGATAAAAATTTTCTCCTTCTCGTAATATAGATTTCATTGAAGTGAAATATTTGCATTCTCATTTCTTTGCATTGTTTAGAGTCGGTCAAAACATCATTTAGTCCACTCCATTTTCCTCTTGAGTAAACAACAGCCTTAAAATCAAGCGCTAAACTAAATTTATCAGACATTTTTACATTTTCTATTTGCAAACCTACATTAGATTAAGGTGTAGGGCTTTGGAATAGGTTGAAAGGATAACTTTCCAAAGATGTCAAACAAACTTAGCATCTTGCGATAGGGAGAGAAAATCCAATTTTCGTATAAGCTTACTGGGATCCCCCTCTCACATAGGGGTTACGCACGAGGTTTCATTCAAGAGAGTTACATATATTATCCCTCCATGGTTTAACCGTTCATAGTAGTCAAATCATATATTGGGGGTTCTTCTTGAGGTTCAACTGTCTTCATTTGGTCTCAGTGCTTCGTAAACTCCGAATCCATTCGGGGTCCTCTGGAGTTATACCGGTCCACTTGTCCTCAGTTCTCTCGAAGGATTTCAGACTTGTTATCCTGCCCATACGTTTAGACTGAACTGTCGACTGTACCTGTCCAAGGGCTGAATGCGAGTTGGCGATCTTAGTAGCCATAATCTTCAGGGTCTTACACAAGGTGATGGTGAAGGGAAGTCTCACTGTACCTGGAACAGACGTTGGTCAAAGTCACTCAAGCTCCTTGGAGGGTAAATCCACAGTTATTGCGTGGAAGCTTGCACCAAGGCGTAAGTCCGTTAAGCAGGTTGCTAACGTAACTGATCCACTCGCTCTATCCCCGCCCCTTCCTATATTGATCTCGCGACGTTGGATTTCATCACCAACTAGTGGTTTCATTGTGGGAAGGTTTGTTTGATTGTTTGCTTCTAAGATTCATAGAGTGTGTTGTTTGTTTTACTTAATGGACCTTAGGTTGAGTCAATGTTAATGGAATCAACTCCTGGGAGTACCAATGGAGGAAATCCTTGTCCTGGGGAACCTTTCACCTTTCCTTCTTTTGGAAACATTGGTCCTCCGTACATTGCCGCATTGAGTCTTCCGGGACTCACCATCGGATTACCGGTTTGGTTGTTCCCCACTCCGGTGATCTTGAATATTCCCAGTGATTCAACTGCACCTAATGCTTCAGATGTAAGTACACCACCCACACATCAACCTCATGTAAACTTTTTGCCTTCTTCACCCATTAAGTCTCCTTCCCTTTCTCCTTCTTCGCCTAGTGAAAGCTCTAAAGCAAGTAGCCAGGTTGATAAGAAGAAGAAGAAACGAAAAGAGAAGAAGAAGAAGAAACCAAAAAGGACAAAGCCTCCAACCATATCAGATGTTGGATCCAAGCAACTAACTACTATTAATCGTACTGGGAGTGTTGATGAGGGTGACAATATTAAAGCGAAGAATCTGAAACCCAAATTCCCTTGCAGTCTTTGTAAGGGTGACCACTTTCTGAGGGATTTTATTGGTCTTCCCAAGGTCTTAGAAATGCGGTCCTCCACATCATCGGCCTCTGCTAGACATGCTGGTGATGCCCCGTCAACTAGTGACGTTAAGGTTGGTAAGAAGAAGACAACTGTCAAATTTCCTTGTATGTTATGTGAAGGTGATAATTATTCTCACCTTTGTCCTCATATGGTAGAGGCTTCTTCTCTTTTGGAAAAGCTTCAACTTCCAACTGGTTATCGTAATATTTCCCTCAACCCATCGTTAGTTTATGGAATGGTCAATCTGGTTCCATCCCCGGTCATTCCAGTTGATCAGGTGGTGAATCTAGTTTCATCCTCGGTTGAACCACTAACCAAAGTAGTTGATCCAGTCTCGTCATTGATCAGCCCCACTTTTCATCTGAAAAGTGAAACCCAAGTGGCTAATCCAGTCCCGTCATTGGTCAGCCCCACCCTTCATCTGAAGAGTGCCAACGTGGTCAATCTCACGCCTCCTCTGACAAGTGCCAAAGTGGTTACTTCGATCCCTTCATTGGTCAGTCTGGTTGATCATGTCGTCAATCTGGTCACATCCTTAGTTGAACTAGTTGACAAAGTGGTTGATCCAATCCCATCTTCGGTCGATCCCGCTCTCCCGTTAGAGAGTGCAACCCAAGTGGTCGATCCGTTTCCACCTTTCGACCCCATTCTTCCCTTGGAGAATGAAACCTAAGTGGTCGATTTGATGTCATTATCAATCGATCCTACTCTCCCGCTAGAGAGTAAACCCAATTCCGCCCATGTTTTTCTCATTGATACAAAATCTACCGTGCTGGGGGGCATTCCTCCTTCTCCTGTGAAACCCCCTCCAAGTAATAAGGCCATCCTTTTTGATTGGGGTGCGCTAACTGGACCTCGTCTTCCCTCTCACATTCCTTTCAATATTACAGTACAGGTTTGTGGTCGGGACATTCCTCATGCACTAATAGATGAAGGTTCGTCAGTTACTATTTTTTCCTCTATTACTTGGTAAGCTTTGGGTTATCCTTAGCTTGTGTCGGTTATCCAGACTCTGTTCTCTTTTAACAGAAGAACCATTCACTCTTTAGCGATCCTTCCTCAATTTACCATAACTTTGGGAGGGAAAAATGTCTTTGTTGATGTCATGGTAGTCCAAGACCCCTTGGATTTCGATTTACTCTTTGGGCGAGATTATGTCTATGCCATGAAATCTATTGTGTCCACTCTTTTTCGTGTGATATATTTCCCGCACGATGGAAGAATGGTGACTATTGATCAACTTTCATGCATTGGTCCGGACTCGATTACCAAACCAATGACCTCCATAAATAGGTCTTATATGTAGTCGGTATCACCCCCGCCACAGGTCAATTATGTGGCATTATCTCCCATGCCTTCAGCTGTCGATGAAGATGAGCCTCTCACTGTGAGCTAAGCCTTTCGTGACTTAGATCTGGTAGTTGACATGGTGATCTCTTCGATAGGGATATTAGAGCCATATATCCCTGCCCTGATCGAGGTCGTCGACATGCATTCCTTCCAGAGTGATTTTCTTCCATCAAACAAAGATCTCCTGGAAGCCATGGCCGAAGTTTGTCCCTTGACATGTATTCATTCCATAGCTTTGTCCTCTTGGAAGCCATGATCAAGAAAAAGCCATGAGCATATTTTTCCTCTCTGTAGAAAGCTCATTGAAAAATGAAATAGAAGCTACGAGCATAGTTTTCCTCTCTGTATCAAGCTCGTTAAAAAATGAAACAAAAGCTACGAGCATAGTTTTCCTCTCTGTAGCAAGCTCGTTAAAAAATGAAACAGAAGCTATGAGCATAGTTTTTCCTCTATGTAGCAAGCTCATTAAAAATTGAAACAGAAATCTGGGGATTGAACCCAGAGCCCTGAGCATAGTTATTTTCCCATGTCAAGCTCATTAAAAAATGAAACAGTCAACTCTCATACCAAGTCGAGTATTTCATTAGGTCTCGTATCTGAACCTACATTTCATCCACCTGTATCCTTTTTCTCATCTAGTACAGAAATTGGTGACAACCTCAAAGTCGGTGAATGAATTGAAGCTTTGGGGGGCATGTCTCCAGCCTTTGATTATCATTCTCGAGTTAAGCCACTTGATTTTCAAGCTGGGGGCAGAGTACCAACCATCCACAAGTATCCCAACCTTTGGAAATTACATTGGGAATTTACAAGCATATTTTAATTTTGTTTCAAGGTTGTGTAAAAATGAAACCAATACCGAGCATGGTCTTAGTTCCTTCTCACGCTCGGAAAAACATGAGAACGTAGCCAAGTAAAATTTTATCTCTTTTTCAGACTCGCATGGTGTTGACGGGCGAAATTGAACGCTCGCCAACTGGAAGAGTGGATCTGGTCTGGGGTTGTCTAAATAACCCAAGCCGTTTGGGATAACCCACCCTGACGGGTTTAGCGGCTCCGTTGGCCGATCTAAGTCCTAGAAAAACAAATGAAAACTAAACTAATAAAGTAATCTAAATAAAATCAATCACTAAAACTAACTAATAAACAAATCTAAACTACATATATACAATATATTACCTAAATCATACAACTATAATCCTATAAAAGTAAATGTTTAATTATCAATAGAATCAAATCTAGTTACAAATATACAATTTTTACAAATTACAGATTTGAATTAAAACCTGCAAAAATCATTTGTAATCTGTCCTAAGACAACGAAACCATTGTTTTTTGATTTTTTATAGTTTTATGAAAAAGAAACTAAATAAAAAACTAACTAAACTAAGCAACCAAAATAATAACTCTAACTACAAATCTAAACTATACATATATCTATCTAAAATACTTATACTATACTAACAAATTAACTATCAAATAACAAATAACACACTGACCTGAAGAAACGCTTCAGGTTTGTCCTATATGCAATGATTATCTTAGCTGATCGGAGGGAGGAAACCCACACCAAATTTTCTATAAGCTTCCCGTAAACTAGAAGCATATGTGCTCTTCAAATACAGATAACAGGACAAACAAGACATAAAGAATTACAACAACCTTATAATTTACAAATCATCACAATCAGATAAATCCTTATGCAAAATTTGTACATAACAATTCAATTAATGATAAGATAAACCTGTATTCATTAAACTGAACTAGAGTAATTGCTGTGTTTTTTGAATAATAAAAGAGATTAGATATGGATAACACATTAATCAAGTCACATCAACCTGCAATAGATTACAATAGCTAAAGTAGTCTATAATCAACTGCAAACTGATACGAATAAAACTTGAAACAATAGTTTGATATATTGAAAGCGAAAGTTGTTACAAGACATCAACTTTCATCTCAGTCTGTATCATAAATCCATAGTCTGGTTCTCCCACAGTGAGGATGATGAAACATCCCTGTGGGAATTATCAAAGCAGCTTTACAAAAAATCTGGGATAATATCCCAAGTCTCTATTTCTGACTCAAACTAACAACTTAAAATAAAAACTACATCACACAAGTATCTCTTAAACTACCACAACATGCCCAATTGATCATTGTAATTCATATGCACCTGAAAGAGGACAAAAATACACCAGTTTAGATAATGTTTTATTGATAAAATTAACCAAAATCTAAATTTTAAGACTAGCTAACATAATCAAACGATTCTGTAGCTAGTCTAATTTGAGAACAGAACTATTTTAAATCTATTAAAACTAACAGAAATATATTCAAATTATTAAAACAAATATTTGATTACTAATTAAAAACAAAGAAAATCATTTAAATCACAACAAACCAAAACTTCTATGCTAATTTAGAACAAACAAAATCGTAATTGAATCTATTTCAATCAAAACAGACTATAAATGAATATCAAATAAATCTTTGGTACGAATTCAACTCATATACAAAATCCATCCATATAGAGGTAAAACTCCTACATCCATTTGTTTTGCATATCAATAAATCTATCTACAATTAATTGTAGAGAATTAAAGATGAAAAATCTTGTCACAGGATCCAAAGCATACACCAGTTCCATAGCAGCTTCAGCAGGACAATTAGATTGAAATCACACCACTCCTGAAGGAAGCCGCAACACCAGTTGCCCACGTACAACACTTTAAAATAAAGGTCTACCAAAATAAAAGTCTGAACAATTTCTGATAAAAGTACCATGGACGGCCACAAGCCATGGCCCAAAGCAGTCAACAAGTAGCCACGAGTATCCAAAACCTGGAGGACCCAATGTGCACAGCTGAAAAACCTTGCAATACCTAATGCAAACACATAATGGGATGTGAATGGTTCAACAATCTTTGTATTTTGCATCACGCGAAGCTGTGGAAAAACTGCAATAACTTCAAGGTAAACACAAAAGGCCCAAAGTATCATGTTTACAATATTATGGGATGTTGTTGGATGGACAAAAAGTGCAAGTGTAGCACATGAAATCACCACATAATATATTGAAAACTATCCAAATCTTCGTCATGTGTTACATTCAACTTGAAACGTATCATGTAAATCACCCACAAAGTGGTGGTTAATGTTACAGAATCAAGCACTGTGTGTATATCATATTCCAAAACAAAACTGCAGTACACCCTCAYTGCTAAGAATATAGCAGTAAGCTCCTGAGATTTAAGTGATAAGCCTGCATAGTTCCTTGTCCTGTAGATGTAAAAATTTGATGGCAGACTGGTTGAATACCCTTTGAATTGATCAAGGGTTCAACAGGGTGCAAAGACACATGGCTGGACAAGTGAGGAAGGCGCTGTGGCCCAGTTCTGGAGAAAACATTTCAACAAATACACACAGACCAAAACGTTCCCTTCAGCCATTGAGGAGATCTGAGAATTGACCTCTAAAACACGAGCTAGAACTCTGTAAAAAAACCAATTTCTGGTGAAACCGCTCGCAATGAAGGTAAAGGGGCTAATTTCGGTTCTGGGTTTTCAACCGTTCGATCTGATTCAACACCGTTTGCCCATAATCGTTCACACAAAAATGTGTCTCTGAGAGGCAATTACGGGGTTCAATTTAAGCAGTCTTCTTTGGAAATAATGAAGCCAAAACTGACTCTGAACACCATGGGCTTTAAATTCGCCCTACAGGAGCTAGGAGAGAACACACAGTGAGTAGGGTGAACGGTGAGGGTTTGGACAAGGTATACGCAAAGATTTTCCCAAAACTAACAGAGGTAACCCGGTAAGGAGGCAGGCATTAATGCCAAAGTGTGCGAGGGTGGTGGAAGGCAGTAAACCCATGAAAAACAGTCATATCCCATAGTACAACCGCCGACGCATACAACGATTCAAATCACTATTGCATAGGTTAAAAACTATGCCATTTAAACAATTAATAAAATCTATGGTACGTGGACCAAACATTTGCGCGAGCAATAGTCATAGTTTTAAAACAAAAGCAATAATTTGAAATCTCACCAAGGGTCCGATTATATGACTATGTGTTGTATGATATGATTTATACCAAGGGTATAACTACAACGCCAATCAATTTCATGAAACCAATGTGTCAAGGAAATCGATCAAAGACAAGAGAAATCAAACCACCAATGCATCACAAACTTGAAAATAAGAATATCATCACAGCCTTATAAAAATCGAAATCATATTAACAACAAAAATGCCAAATGAGTAAAGAATATTTGGGTCTTGCCAACTGCATAATGATAATTAAATCGGAAACGCAATAAGCATATAGACAAGAGCGATCATAACAATCCAGTGACATTTTTCATATGACTTCGAAATTAATTTTTTCACGCTTGTAGTCGTGAAAACAAGAACAAGGGCAAGTGGGCAAACACATATAAAACAATAGTGTCGTTTTATTCGAAGGTCGTGACGAAAATCAAAGTTTGCGAAACTCTGGTGTAGGCAGCTTATAAGGACATTATAAAAATGTGAATTGGCTGCCAACACATGGATACACGAAAAAGGAACCCCTTGGAGTCGTCTTTAAGCTCTTTTCAGACTCTCTAAACATGAAAATCTTTCCAAGTGATCTTGCTTCCTTTCCCACTCGTTAAAAGGTTTGAAAGGGTGTCTTTCGAGTGATAATTTATCTCTTTTTTGGCCTCACGAGACTAACATTACGAAAAATGACAACCTTGGAGTCATCTTTAAGTTCTTTTCAGACTCTCTAAACATGAAAATTCACCGATTTTACCTTCTCTGGACTAGTTAAACAATCATACATTGAAGGGCCCATATGGGACCAAACCCTTACTTCTTCTTGTTAGTTAAACAAAGGAAGAGGGACTTACCAAAGGTGAGCTATATAGAGCATGTGTTACCCTCCTCGAGCTCGTTAAATTAAAAAGAGGTACTCATCTATCTGGATGGGGGAAAATTTTGAAGGAAACAAGCCAAGCAGTTTTTGAAAACATCACCAGTCACTCTTACAGTCACCTTTGAACATGAAACTTTGTCTTTTCATACATTTTACTCCGCTAAACCTCTGCACTGAACCAATCCTCTAAGTTCTCTTTAATCCTTTGGGTCACCCGACGAAAGTCATAGTATCCACTGCATCATCATGTTTTGGTCCATGTCATGTTTATGTTGCTGTGCCTCAATGTTCAAGGGAAGTATCTGCATCGAGAGTCAACCATCACAAATTTCCTGTTTCAATACCCATGTCAGCCTATGCTCATTTGATCCACCAATTTACATCTTTATGTCAGTTTTGTGTCGTTTATGGGGGATACATCAAGGCCCTCCTTCGATGAGTCTGTTCCTGTCGAATTCAACACATTATCTGGGAATTAGACTTAGAAACCAGTTAGTACCTTGGGACCTGCATGCCTCCTCGCTTCCAACAGTGGGTTTACATCATTGACCTCTGATCAATTGATTCCACGGATGTTCGAATTCATCTCATCTCTTCACATTCACTGAAATCTACTAGGGTACCTTGTGAATCATTGACATCAATGGTGATTTCCCTTGCACTTGTTAACGGTTTACCTCATTGACCGATAATCAAGTGGTTTCTACCATGTTCGACATCATGACATATATTCACATGGTTAGACTCGTACTACATCAGGATCAGTAAGAAGACCCTAGGTTAAGTGATCACTCTGATAGGTACTTTTCCCAGGTTGCGACGAAGTTTCTCTTGAATATTGACACATATACTGTCACATAGATCCACTTTGTATTGGTCCGTGGCTATGTCTTGGCATCTTGTAGATCCACTGTGTATTTTTCGTGGCTACAATCAGTTCATGTCATGGAAGTATAGATCCACATTGTATCTTTGGTGGCTATACTCTTTGTTAAATATAATTATGGATCCGCACTGTATCTTATCACGGCCATACCTTGAAAGTATTTATCACCCAAGCATAGGTATGCTTGCTTTGGGTTTGAAACATGTCATAATATTTGTTTGATGGTTGTGTGTAGCTTCTACCATATTCTCTACGTCCATACCCTTGCTCGAAAAAGTCTACAAAGTACTTCAGTCATCAATTTCTGTCTTATAACTTCGCACTTTGGGGGGCAATATGTTACACATCAAAATTACTCACTTCAATGATGGCCTATTATCGTCATTACAAGTGTCACATTTTGGCCACAAGTGTCACAAACATCATACAGTCATCTTGCCTATGTCGTGTCTCGAACGACATCACAAAGAACACTTGAAGACACTCTCAGAGACTGGCTAAAGAAGGCAAAATCATTTGATGAAGAGTACAAATCCTTTTGCCTTGAGAAAAACACTTAAAAATGAATTTTGAAGGGCAATGCTCCCCTACCCACTGATAGGGAGCGCTAGTGCTCCTTACCCTCCTTTGGGGGAGTGTTGCAACACTCTGTGCCCCATTTCGGGGGAGCGCTGGGCTGTTTGAGGAAATCTTGGGTTGTTGAGGAAAATCAGTGAAAAAATCCCCCTCATCTCTGGAGTTGGTTTGATTCAAATCTAAGGTCAAGGCTGGATCTTAGGGAGGATCCACAACTGATGGAGAAATATCTTCAACCAATCCAAAGAATCTCTAAGGTGGTTAGGCCTATGCAAGCTTATATAAGGAGGCATTCTCATGGTGAAGAGATGGATGGAGATATTGGGATATACCTAACTTATGATCTCATAAGGAAGGAGACATTGAAGGCATCAAACTTATGATCTCATAAGGGATATAATCAGTGAAGCATAGTCATTTTGTTTGTGGATCATTTGAGAAAGGGGCTAGACAAGGAGAACTGGAAGAGGTTGCTGCAACTTCATCAAAGGTCTGTAAGTATCTCTATTGAGTTCTCATTAATACACGTGCTTGGCCTGTTTCTTTCAAGATTGTGTATACCTACATTAGCTTGTCTTTAATGAATAGATCTAGTTTCAAACTAATAATAGTAGAATAGGAAGTGTGATTTGTCTTTGATTGGACTTGAGGACTTGTTGAAGATCTTGGGGATCAGAGCTCAACTTGGACTGGGCAAGGACACAAATTGTAAAAAGGTACATCTTCTTCCTCTTCTCTATAGATTAGATTAGCTAGGTTTAAAAGGATGTCAGTGACCAAAGTTAGCACCTTTCTGTCTTGATCTTAGAGATTTAGGGTTCAAGAGGGAATCCACCTGTCCGCAGGGGGATTTTCTTGTAACACTCATGAAGGGAAAATAATGATGATTGATCAATTGTCCTTTGCGTAGGCTATTCCTAGTGCATCAGTTGGACCTTGGATCCCTGTGATCAACAATTCTCAGTAGGCAACTGAGGATGTTGGTGTCAGAATGTATTCCTGTCTCATGGATAGCTTTGATTTCATGGAACCAATTCATCACATTTATGTCATTTCCAGTGAGTCTTTGTCATCAATGAGGTCCATTCCTTTCCGTACTTCATATTTGAACAACCCTTGGACCCTACCTTCCTCAACTATGTCGTGCGAAGGTCAGTCACACATTGGGATGGAAATGCCATTGTTAGCGGTAGAAATTGTGTATAAATATGTTCTTAACAATATTGCTGACTCAGATCCTTTCTCCTCGAAGACGAACGAGGATGATCCTGTTCTCGAGCTCATATGTGCCATCCAATCTTATTTTTCACATGATTGCCTCGACGATAATTTACCCTTGGATGAATCCATCCTAGAGGCCATTTATGGTCCCGATAGGCCTTGGGACGATATGCATCATTGCTCCTATTTCCTCCCAGAGCTTGTTAGGATCGAACAAGATGACTTTAGATCTACCTTGAGTGAGATGGTCGGTCACGTTGTGGTTTCTCTAGATATGCATGGTATTTATGCTGAAGGAAACATGGAGAATATTTCTCCTACCATCATGATTAACATCTCTCGACTTCCTGGCAAAGTTGAGAACATATATATCAGTGTGGATTGTTCTCTTGGAGAAATTCAGATCTACACTGATCTCTTCAAAGAATTTCGTGATGTATTTGCTTGGTCATATGAAGAGATGCTAGGGATCGACCCCAACATTGTCGAACATGAGTTCAAGACTTATCCAGATGCTAGCCCTATTGGACAATGTCTTAGAGTTGTTAATCCTAGGAAGGACCCTACTATTAAGGTAGAGGTAGAGAAGCTACTTAATGCTGGTTTCATCTACCCGATTCCCTTGACTGAATGGGTGTCTAACCCCATTTCCGTGAATAAAAGAAAAGGAACCATCTATGTATGTATGGATTTTCGAGAACTGAACAAGGCTTGTCCTAAAGATAACTTACCGACTCCTTGCATTGACCAGATTCTTGATGAGTGTGCAGGAAGCGAAGTATTTTCTTTTATGGATGGATTTTCTGAGTATAATCAAATTCTAATCTAACCCGGGGATCAACATAAGATGGCGTTTATTTTTACTTGGGGTACTTTTGCATACCGGAAAATTCCTTTCAGCCTTAAAAACGTCGGAGCAACCTGCCAACATGCCATGTAATTTTCTTTTCATGATCTCAAGCATATTGTCGAAGCTTACCTCGATGATCTCGCTGCTCACTCTCGCAAGATAGTAGATCACTCCACTCACCTTTGATTAGTATTTGAGAGATTCCGTTACTATCGCATCTGTTTGAACCCTCACAAGCGCATCTTCTGCGTTAGGTATGGCCGTCTTTTGGGATTCTTAGTATCTGAGCATGGGATCATAGTAGATCCTATGAAGGTTGAGGAAATACTTCGATTGCCTCCCCCGTGCAACATTCAACAACTTCAAGGTATACATGGGAAGGATAACTTCTTGCATCAGTTCACAATGAACTATGCCAATTTAACTAAGGGTTTCGTGCATCTTTTGAAGAATCATACTTCATTTATATGGGATGAGTGAGCCCATGAATCCTTTGATTCTCTTAAGAAATCTTTGGTACCGACACCTCTGCTGAAGCCTCCAGACTATAGTAGAGACTATTTTCTTTATGTCACCGCGTTTGAAGGGACTGTTGGTATGGTTCTAGTTCAGGAGGATGATGAGCTCCATGAGCACATTGTCTACTCTCTTAGTAGAAACTTAGTCGATCCTAAACTTAAATACTCTCATGTAGAAAAAAACTAGCCTTGGATGTCGTACATGTAGTTCAAATATTACACCATTATATATTACTTTGCAAAACTACCGTAGTTGCAAATATCAATCCATTTCAATACGTCCTCACCAAGCGTATCATAGGGGGGAAATACAATAAGTGGAATGTTATTTTGCAAAAATTTGATCTCGATTTTGCTTCGACGAAGTCTAAGAAATGACTAGTTTTTTCCGAGTTGATATCATACTTCCCTCGACTAGATGAGGAAATTTTTCATGACAATTAGTTCACGGATGAACATATCTTCCTTATCTCTTCTTCGGACCCCTGGTATGGAGACATTCTAATTTATCTTCAAACCTTGAAGCTATCCCAACATCTGTCGAGAGACAATCAATGATGTATATGTCATTAGGATAAAAATTACCATATCATCGATGACACTTTGTATAGTTGAGGAGTAGATATATTATGTGTCATTGTTTGACTCACGAGGAAGCTGATTTGGTTCTCAATGACTGTCACAGTGGGGCTTGTGGTGGTTACACCCACCTCCTACCATTGCATAGCTTATGGCAAATCCTCCACTTGAACCATATGAATCCTATACGTCAATTGAGACAGGTTCCCCTGCACATTTTGCAACACTCTATCCGCATGTCCTCCTGCATGCTCATCTCCTCGAATCCTCCGCCCATGTCATGGGAATCCCTTTGGCCTTCACAGACCTACATCTGCATGACAAAGCAATTGTTAATACTTGATACCATACTAAAATATTTGTGTTTTTTATTCTTTTTGAAAAAACACAAAAAAATGAAATATATAAAAACATTTCTTACCAATATCACCTTAGGCGCAACCTGGTGGAAAAGGCATATCTGGATCCCCTCTTTAGTCGATCCTGACATAAGAGTAGTATTCAATGGCTATGACTTGTCGACGCCACCAGAAAAAGAACTCATCATTGTAGGGGGTTGGCACCCTACCACCTCCTAGTCGCCTCATCACATCGGTCCACCATGACATGGATGGATCACGTGGTCCATGTGGAATAATATCTACTCTAGGGCTCAAGCCTGGAACCCACTCAAAGAAAAAGATACACAGAATGGATGGAAATTTGAAATTTCTCTTTCTCCCTTTTTTGCAATCCGTCAGCTGGCTCTTCATGTTAGCCAACAATGAGGTACACCATTCATAAAGAGTGGGTTGTAAACACTCCATTGCATAGAACATGAGTGGCCTTAATTCCTAGTGCAACGAGGCTGACCCAAAAATCCGTGTAAGAACAAGTACAACGATCTTTAAGCTCAGGTTATCGATCACTCTGATTGGGAGTTGGCTCCCTACTTTATCTGTGCCTACAACATAATGGGTGGCAATGTACTCCTCCATGGTCATACAACACCCAGCCCCTCGAGCCTTGATATTCACTACCTTTCCCCAACGAGACAATCCTATGATAAAATATATGTCGTCCACCTCAATCCTCAATTGTTTCCCATCGAGATTGAAGGCCTCTGTCTCTAGATCCCAGTAATTTATGAACATATGGAGTAACCTCACTTGAGCCCTCATTTATTTGAGAGCCCAAAATTTATAAAGGATACATATTTTAAATATTTTTGGGCCCTTAAATACCTTTCCACTGATGCACATATCTCTTCATTATCCCTCTCCCTCCATTCAATCACCATCCTACAAAGGAAAATTCATTTTTTGAGTTAAATCTTGTCAAAAAGTGCTCATGGACTTGTACGTGAGCTAACATGGTAACAATCAGGTATAGGGCTACATATATGCGGGAAGGCTTTGCTTTGCCTGCGTATATGGGCAATATATGTGAATCGATGAACTATCACCCACGTACGCCCTAATTCACATTTTGTGCCCTCTAATACTAAAAAAATGGGGCCTAAAATTGAAATTCAAATCAATGAAATTGAAGTAGAAGGGATGGGCACTTACTTGGTCCAAACGGTTACTAATTTTGTTGATCGTATCTCTTCCAACATACACTTGAAGATTGAGGGCAAAATGGCCTAAAATGTACTATGTGGGTGAAAAAACTCAAATGGTATGGTAAAATGGTCTATTTTTACTATTAGTAGAATTTTTTTACCCACTCTATATAGTTTGTGCTAATTTTTGACCTTGTGGACTAATAATACAGTGGAAAGAATTGGTTTTGGTGGTTTTGTCAATGATTTTTGCGGTTTCTAGCGTCATACCGCTCGTTCGTGCCTTCAACATGTATTTTCTTTCACCATCATATAGGATAGGTTGTCACTCCATTTTTCATTGTTGCATTGTCCTATGACTGTGATCCATATGCCTTATGTATGAACCCATTTATTAGTGACACAAAACCTTCTTACTGCTACTAGAAGTGTCGTTATTAAGTGGTATAGGCTTACCAAACATGGGTGCCCTAGTTAGAAACTTCGTGCCATTTGGTGCCCATGCATAAGTTATTCCATAGGATCGAGAGTTCCTGATAGTTCCAATATGACTTTGAGTTTGAACTCCATATTCTTAGTCACAAGCATTCTGACCTTTACCTATGGGACTCCCCCCGAGTCTTAGTTAAGCTCTTTTCCGACTTTCTAAAAAATGAAAAGATTGCCGAGTGAACTTGTCTCTTTCACACTCGTTAGATGGATTTGAAAGGACATCTATTTGGTGTAAGTTTAACCCTTTTTTAGACCAAGTAGACTACTTACGAAAAAGGAATACTCTAGTCACCACTGGCTAGAAGAGTTCTCCTGCGTATTATTTTATACTTTTTCGGGCCTAGGGGAATAAATCTACGAAAAAGGACATTCTTTGTAGTTAAGTTGTAATCGCATTCCATAATACTGCTTGCAGTATTAAGCCTATTGCTGGTTCCCGCTTTCTCATTATAAGCCTATTACGTCAGAAATTTGCATCACTAGCCAAGTAGGGCCTTATTTATATCATTTGCGTCTTGACACCCTGTACCCTAAGAGGAAACATCCCCCCGAGTGTCCATTCCCTGCATGCACTTCATTGCATTGAGCATAGGTATGTTCCACTGTTTGGAGCTAGTTGATTACTTGTGACACTCATTTCCTCTCCTGTAACATATAATTTCTTTTCCTACGCAAAAAAGAAAAAAATACGGGAGGGAAAATAATATTATCTCATATCGGCAACAATCATGTTTCCTTTGAACGAAGAAAAAACTTTTGAGTCCACTGTCATCCAAAGTTTGGGTTTGGCATGAACTTAGGAAGTTGAGCTCATTACTTATATTTTACTCCTTCGACTGGTTATTCTTCTAGTCCCTATGGAGAGTTCGTGGATGCCTCCTGCATCACAAAGTTTTATTATCAAGTCTATGCTCCCTAAGTTATCCATATGTATCATGATCTCATTCAAAGGATGTCTATAATCTTGTGTCGGCCATTTCTCAGAACTATTGACTTTGCACATGACATTGTAGTCCTACCATGCACACTGGTCCTACTTTCATTATGGGTAGGTAAACTTGAGCCCAACAGTCAACATCTCCTCATTAGTTGTTGACTGGGGGGTTTCCCTTATGTTCGACAATAATAAATCTATTCACACAATGGGATTCATGAAGTGTCTTGGATGCCATTAGCCTTATTGGTGGTTTCCTTGCCTTTGTCGACAATCTTCCTCATTGGCTTCTATTCAGAGGGTCTCTTTCATGCACTAATTGCATCTGGTGCATGCGGGAGACACACAGGGTCATTGGTTCATGACAATCCTATTCATCTGAGATCCTCCTAATCATCAAGCTATTGCTTTGTACCTCGTGCTAACTAATGAGAGATGCCCTAATGCTCTCCTTTCAGCGGGTCTACTTCCACAGACTTCAGCTCATCTATTCTGGAAATGAGGCCTAGAGTCCTATGAGTACCAAGAGGCTTTCAGTCATCAGTGGTAGGTTCTCTCGTCATCGATAGTTGGGAATACATCAATGTCTATGATTGATGGATTCTTCAAGTGTTCGAACTCAACACCCTTATTCACACTTGTAAGAATGTACTCGGTGCCTTGATACCTAATTTTATTATCGGTAGGTTGTCTCGCGTTTGTTAATGATATCCCTTAATGACCAGTAATCAAATGAAGTCTCATTGTGTTCAACCTCAACTCCCCTATTCACATGATGGAGACTTGCATCTTTGACAGATAATATAGAAGACCTCCAACTTACAATAGCATATTTCCTAATCTGTTGTTGTCTTTCATTGGACCAGTACTTATATGACTTCAGTGATCACGGGAGATCAGATTGTACTCCATTGTATACATATATCTTCAAATTGATTTTGAGACTAGATTCCACTGGGCCTTGTTTGTGGCTATGACAACCTATGACACGTGTCTACTTTGTATTTCCTTTTCATGGCCATGAAAAACTATTTGGTATATTTCCACATGGATTTGTAGTGTAATTTAGATTGACATCCATGTGTACAAATTCATTGTGGATTATTCTCATGAGTAACTAACACTTCTAGCTGAGTCTCCATTACTTCACTTCTGGGAATTATAATGTATTTCGACCATCAAAGATACTCCTATGACCTCACACATTAGGGGTCATCCGTTACAACAAATGCTTTCTCACCCCATGCAACTTGCTTGGATGGCCTTTCCATTTCCCTATGTAGACTTGAAGTCCCCTTTTGTACCTTCCAGAGCCAAAAAACACATTTTCCCACATATACGCGCCTTATTAGTTAGACAACAAGTGTACACGCAGGTTTCTCCTCTACATCTCACATACATTGAGTTTGGTGCTCAAAATTAAAAATTATGCCGGGTTTCCATGCCATGTCACGGGATCCATGATCCTTGACCTTCCATATACTGGAAACACTCTGACTCAACCCTTCAGTTCCATTTGAAGGCTATAAATTGAGCCATATCCAAGCCTTGAAGGAGAGAATTAAACTTTGATAGCAAAGACACTTTGGATAAATTTCACTTCATATTGAGTCTGCATCCCTTTATCCTTGAAAGTTTGAACTCATTGTTCATACCCCAAGCTCTTCCTTCTTTGTGATGGAGAAACTCATTGTCTCATTTATATGGTGGAGGATTGAAGTGGTGGAGGCCCAACTGGAGGGACTTAGTTTCTCGGTTCTGATTTGTGCAATTACAGAAGTTTGTCACCTATATAATTCTGCTAATTATTTTAATAGAAACGCTCTTTTCTCGTCCAATTGATATCTTGCAAATATTTTAATTATTATTCCATGGGAATATTTGTCATGAATGTTAATGGATTATGATAATCTATATTCTAACACTATATATCATCACGATATGCTTGTGAATCTTGGTTGTTGAGGATAAGTTGTAGGTATAAAGCTTTGAGTTGTGTGCTCAACAATGGTCTTCATCAAACGTCCGAACGAGGTAGGCTCTTGGCCTTGTCTCGTTAGCATTTCATTTATATAACATACTTGGGATTAGAGTTGATTTTTGCATGTCATTCCTTCTGTTGTGGTTTACCTCATGCCATAGAGATATTTTCCTCATAACATACAACCATAATGTTGCAATAATATCTCTTCAATACTTGTATCTAACAACCTTTAATTGTTGCTAAAGTCTTTTGCTATCATATTTGAGTTACACTAGTAATTTCTAGTTAGTCTCTTGCATATTTTCTTGGAATTTTATTGGATTGTTTCACAAATCTTCGTATAATTTCATTGCTGATTTATATCATTATATAGTCATGCTAATTGGGACAGTAATATTTACTTTCTTGTCCACTAGATTATTGGGATTGTACTTGTGTTTTTCTTATGTCTCTAGTAGGTGCAAAAATCTTCCGCAGGTACTCAAGCACTTGGAAACCATTGACCATCTCTGAGACTCATTTTTGAGCCATCCTCCTCTTAGTAGTTTGACCTATAGGGGATTGACTTGCATAACCTCACTTTCCATCTCATTTCCCCCTGGGGTAACCGGAGATTCCCCCCTTGTGTTGGATTTATCCTTCACAAAAGCGAGTGGAGGGTTTATCTAAGGTGACATTGGGTAGAATCTCCCATAGTTATTTCCATCTTGTGGATTGGGTTAGGTTTTTCCCAACCTACAGTTTGTGCAATAAAAAATCTCCAACAAGAAATGGACATGATGGAAGTCGAGGCTCCTTCATCCAACATTGTGTGATAAATGTTTTTCCCCTACGATCGCACGATGATATGGAATGCGACCTCATGGGAGAGCCTATGAGTAACCCGAGAAGAATGAAAGGCCATCAAACTAGAATCCGAGGGATAAACCACGCCTATGGAAGATAACAAGGCTTTTCACTATGTTGGGAAGATTTAAAGGACTTCAAGCGTAGACATGACACATGGTGCCTGGGCCAAGTCTTGCAAAATATTGTAGTTGTGGGCATCCCAAGTGTTGGGTTCATGTGTTAGGCATCGAAGAATGCC
>SNQJ01S0000459.1:99393-133426 GCA_010110895.2 Picea sitchensis
GCTAAAATATGGCTTCTTAATCCGAAGAGGGCCACCAGGCTCGGAAAAATATGTTGCTTCTTGCAAAACATGGGAAGGCTCACAAATGTCATAGTTGCTGGCCCTAGTCTGCAAATTAACCGTTTGGTCACACACAAAAATGGCAACATTCGAGGTAGACCCCTCATGATGAGGGGTACTTGCCATGCTTCCTTGCGTAGGGACATGATTTGTAGCAACCATGTTTTGAGTTTGAGGGGGGGAAGGATGGGTTAAGACTATAGGCTACTGGGCCCCCCACTATTGTAACAAGAATATATGGACCTAATCCTTCCGAGGACGCTAGTGAGTAGGGTGGTCCTCCCCACAAATTGTGTAGGGGAACTGACTCTTATTCTTTCCTTTAGGGGTGTTCTAGGTGGAGGTAGTCCCAGTCTCAATATTAGAATTATTTTTCTTGTTCCTTTTATTCATTCCTCTAGTTTGCTGAGGATTGTTCAGTTGCATGGACTGCACCGAATTCACTTTGGAGGTATGAGTAGGGACTGTAGCAGTTTGAGCACTAGTGCCAGAAGCCGACGGGTGTGATGAAATCGACATGTGACCCATTTCTTCAGCTAACTTATTCACAGATGCATGGGAAACAAAACCAACCACACCATCGACATGGGGTCCTGGTGTTGGATTCCTTGGATCTATCAATGACCTAGGAGCATTTGGAATGATGCCATAGAGTGTACTCGAATGAGAGTAAATAAAGTCTAAGTGTTGGGTACATAGAATGAACTTCTCCTTGGTTTTCTCCTTGACCATAGCTACATCTCGGGAAATGGATGGGAGGAAGGACTTTGTGAATCACTCCATTAGGATTTTTTCCAGGATTTGTGTCTTAATCATCCTACGTCTTCGTCTCCACTCATGTATATGATCAGAAATGTGAGTGGCATTATCTTGATGTAGAGAAGTCAAGATCTTGGTCCCTATCTCATACTATATGGGCAGTTGGTAATGCGTTAAGAAATCCATTTCCAATTAGTTGAAGATTTGAAATGGACGACCTTTTATTTTAGTGTACCATTTGGCATCCTCCTAGACCCGAACATGCCCCCAAGGGTAAATGTGGACCCTCTAGAAAAAACATTCCCAAAGTTAGTCCCAGGGAAGAAATCCCTAGGACCAGATATATTAACAAAGGGAAAGCCTCCCCATGGTGAAAAGTTCCCCCCAAGGGATGCGCTTCTAGGAAAGGGTTTGCTAACCCATGGAAAGTTAAAATCTCTTGATGTACTACTGCCCCCAACCTAGCTAGGGACAACCCCAAAACCACTAGACATATTCCACCCAAAAGATACACCTACACTTGATGATGTCGGTTGTTGGTTACTACTTCTCCTATACTGTTTGATTTATTGACCCAAGGTTCATGTCATTTGGGTTTCCAACAAAGCCTCTAAAACTATCTCCCCCCTGGTAAACTAGAAGGAAACACAACACATAGAATGCGCTGCGCAATCTCACCCGAGATAAATTTAATGGATGGCTGTAAGACTCATGTGTTTATAGCCCATTATTGAGTGTTAGATATGGGATCATGGTTCTGAACCATTTACTCTAACTTGTGACTGCAACCTATTGTTATTCACAACTATGCATTACCTTCAACAAATTATTTCCTCAGTAGTGCAACCATATTTCATAGAAATATAATAACTCATTCATTCGTTACACATAACAAATAACTACTGGAAAGAGAATAAAGATATGCATGCATTCATCACATTGCACATATATTATCATGGTTCACCCCCTCCTGGGCTACGTCCACAAAGATTAGGCTCTTGGCTCTTTTATTATGATAGTTCTGCATCTACAACGCCGCGCGCTTACAATTCTCCTCAGATGGGTAAGATCTTTATGAGGCGAACTAGATCACACCAGGCTCCTCAACCTGCGATATAATCCTCAAGATCTTCCTTTTATCCTCTCCTCTAGCTCAACAACTTACAAAATAGTTCATAACAACATTACATATCACATCAACTCGTACATATCTATGATGGAACAATAATGAAAAAGCCAACCCCCTACGATACCTACGTATCTATATTTATACATTTTGGTCTCTTCAGCCATTTACAATACATTACCAAAACCCTAACCCTACCGACGTTAGGTCTTCCTCGCATGCACGCGTGCTATTCTTATTCCCAGCTGTCTCTTTCCTTGTGCACGCTTTCTTGCATCCGCACATGCTGTGTTTCCTTCCAGCTGGTACTTCAATTTCTGCATGCTTTCTTTCCCCACGATCATCCTTCTTTCCACTTCGGCCTGCTGCCAATAGGCCCCCAACACTAACATGTGCCTCATCCCGAGCCACCTAATCCTTCTGAGGTTCCTCGATCTCCTTGGTGATCGTTTGAAACTTTTCCTTGAGCTCTGCTGCCTGTGTCAGCGCTTGCGCGGTCTTCTCCTTGATTGTGTCCACTACCTGGATTGCAACTTCGTCACTGATAAATCCTGCACATTCTGCCTAGGTCTGTGCTATATTTGTCTTAGCTTCCTCTGCCTATGCCAAGACTTCTTCTACCCGTTCTTGCAGTGATTCCATTTGAGCTTGACGCTCTTGTTTTTGGGTTTGCGCAGTGATTAGCTCTGCCTGCAATTTATTCATATCCTGTGTCCCTTTGCACGTTCTGGGATTGGTATTGTCTTCTGCTTCTGCTTGAGGTCTTGGATCGCTACATTGATCCTTTCTTCTTCCTTGTCCCACCGTTGGACCTGCAGATCCTCCTCCAACCTTGTCCAAATCTGTGCTGCTTTATCGAACAAGTCAGTTGTTGTGCTAACCTGCTGCTCTATCTCCTGCAACTGTGTTGTTGCTTCTTGTTTCCTTTTCTCCTTGACTGCTGGTGGATTGGTTGGTGTGAGATGTTCTCAGAGATTCTCAATCTCTTTCTGGTATTGATCAATTGCTTGCGCAATCTGATCAATCTTTTCTGCTGCTGTGATTTCCTCATTCTACGCAGCTTGTGGAATCTTCTCATAAGTTCCTGCCACTTTCTGCTCCAATCCTTTCATGTGCTCCCTCTCCTCTTGAGATTCAGCTTTATCCTTCTCGTAGACTATTTCTAGCATGTCCCACTTCTTTGTTGCCTACTTCAATTTGGTTAAGGCTCTGCATGCGTGAGATTGTAGCTCATGGTTGATGCTCACTTGCAACCTGTTTAGTGCCCCTAATGGTATTCTTGTCAACACTAGTTGGATTTGTCTTAAGTCCTTCAAGGGTGTCTGTCCCACAATTTCATCCATGAGAAGCATACTAGGGTTGATATGAAATGTTACGTGTAGATGCAGTACTGCCTGGATTGACTCTCGTTCTTCTTCTTGCACTCCTCCCTCTCTCGGCGGTGTTGATGGTTCAATTCCCCTACTACTTGATGTCGTCCCTTCCCCGATATTCTTGATGAGCTACTGTATACCTGCCAACTCCTGTTGAATCTCTTCCCTATGGTGTGCAACATGGTCGAAGTCCTTGGATAGAAAATCCTAGACTATTCGGGCTATCATATCCCCGTAATCATCTGTGATCATATACTATGGTGGTGTTCCCTGTGCGTTTGATTTATTGCGGGCGCCTCCTACCTGCGTGGCTAGTCTCTTATTTCCCCCTGGTTCCTGTGTGTCGGGATTTGGGGCGGTCTCCTACGCTCCATCGAACTTTTTTTGATGTTCCTTGGTCGACTTTGTATTCTCCTTCTTCCCCTTCTGGGTCCTTGTCTTCTTTGGCCCTTCGTTTGTCTCTGTTGGCTTGCCTTGGCCCGTTCTTGGTCTCTTGGGGACTTGGATTTCTGGAGGCTGCGTTTCTCCTTGCTCTGCCTCTTCCTTTGTTGTTCTTTCCGTCACTTCCCAGGTAATGGCTGAGATCCTCCATTCGTTGAGACATTCACTGATGACCATGTCAATATCACCCTCTGTGATGAAGTAGCACATCTTGAGTCACTGTTTAGCGGGATCCTGCTTTGCTTGTATCCACATTGTTTGTCGTGTGGACTGGAAATTGGCGATGTCCGCATATTGCGCGACAACTTCTGGTGTGATTCTCCACATTGTGGAGATGGATTCCTATGGTTTGCATAGGTACCCCTAAAAAATGGACCTGTTTTCCTTCTTTCTCCTCGAGTCTGGCCTAGCTCGAAGCAAAAAATACCTCGCTCCTTGATTTGGCTTTGGCCTGGTACAAAAAACTATGTACCTTGGTTCCCTCCATCCCGTGAAGGCTATTAATGTAATCAACCATGAGTAGTGGAACTCTGTGCCTAGGTCCTATGCATCCTTGCAATCTTCTAGGAACAAGTTCAATAAGTATGGCGCCCAACTCATTGAGGTGCCTTCTGCACACTATGCTGCAACTGCAACAACTCCAGCTGGTACTTCCTCTCTGCGACATTTTCTTAGCAGCTTGTAGGCTAAGATTTTTGCGCCCAATTGTGTGGCTGTGTTGTTGATTCGTTTGATGATGATCCATCTTGTCCCCCTGTTAGTGCCGTACTTCTTCTTCATCTCTTCTTGTAGTGCTTTCTCCTTGGTTTTTTCATTTAGAAACAATGCGGGATCCATACCCCGAATTGGTAACCTTGTTATTTGCACAATAAGCTCAACGGTTATGGGGACGGGCTTATCCAGCCATATGTCCCCTCCATGTGTGACTTCTAATAGATTCTTGACGTATGCTGTTGCATACTGGTCTCAACCAAAATGTGGTAGGTCCAACAGACCTAAAATTCCCATTTTCTCCAACCCAGTTTCCCACTGGTATGGCTAATTAATCGGTTCTCCGAATGGATTCGTGCCTGTAGTCTATAGAAATACCCTCTTCGCAAGTTATGGGAACTTGGCTTCATCTGGTACATCATGATATGAATATTTGAGCTTCTCGACATTGCCTAGTAGCTCTGGTCCTAGCTGTACTCCAGTTGGTATGCGTGGTAGAACAATTTCTGCTGCTGGTTTCTTGTGAGGTGACCTTGGTATCTGTATTTTGTCTTTCTGCTATGGTGGCTGGTTCAAAGTTGCAGCGGCTTCCGGCTGCTCCTCTATATTCCATTCTGGCCAAGCCGAGACATCTTCAATGGTCTCCTTTGCAGGGTGGTATGAGATGGTCATTTGAGACTCATATGTCTCCACTGCTGCTGTCGGATTCAGCGTTGTGCCATTGACCTTCAAAGCTACCTCTGTATGCTCTGGCTGTGTCTCCTTCAGGGTTTCTATTCCCTGGTTCTGTGGCTCCTGTACTTCTGCTGGTATTTTCTGGTTCATGCCCTCCGATGCTGGTTGTTGGATTTCTTCCAGGATAGGTGTGGATTGTACTGGTATTGTCTCTGGGGACGGGATTTCATCGATATTGACGATCTTCGGTGACTGCTTTTCACCTTCTTCCATCTTTCCTCTTGACCTGGTTTGAACTCTGGTTCTTCTGGTGGTCTGGATTTCTTTTACTTTCTTAGGCGGTGCCATGGTGGTGAATATCAAATGGTTGCTGGACTCGAACGGTCTATGTGGTCTCCGTGAACTCTCTCTGTGTTCTTTCGCCTATGTCGCTCTTTTTCTGTTCTCTCTGCGTGAATAGACTATTGGCTCCTGCATCTGTGTGTTGTATGGATTTCCCATGAAGATTATCGAGTACACTTCCTTGGTTATGGGTTAAATGCACCTTTATTTCTGGTTCAATGCAACTTCGACGATTTTGTACTTGCCATTACTCCTGTTGTGTCATGTTCTGTTGGTGCGACCCATCGATCCTTTCCGTCCTTTAATTCCTCCTAGTGTTGTCCTGTCATCCATATTTTTTCGACTTCCCTTTTCCCACTAGTTTCCCTTTGTATGTGACCGTTGTCCTTCTCCTTGCCACCTTTGTGTTTCTAAATTCATGTGGCCTTTCTACCTCTGGCGTACTACGCCCACTTTGGTTTTGTTTCCTTTTTGTTCTTTTTTGTTTTTGATTTTTTTTTTTTTTACTGCACGGTGGGTGGTCGACTGTCCCTATACAACTTCAGTCGGCTCCCATTAATCATCCCTCTAAGTTCTGCGCCTGAAAAATCTCTTGTACATCTCCTCCATCCGTGACATATTTTACTTCAGATGGTCCTAACCAATGCATTCTAATATTTCTCGGGTGTTGAAACGATTTTCTGTCATACATCAGTACTAAATATCCTTCCTTGAATGTTTTCTTCTTGATGTGTCTATCATGCCAAGATTTTTCTCTTGCTTTCTGAACTTGTTAGTGGAATCCTGCTAAGATTCGGTCTTCCTCTATGGTTAGTAACTGATTTAGTCTTTCCTGTACCACGCCTCATTCTGTCATTTGTGTGATCCCTGCTACGCGCAAGCTTGGTATTAAAAATTCTAATGGTACCACTTCTTCTTGAATGTAAACCAATTTAAATGGTGTGTGCCCCATCAAAGTTTTGCATGTAGTCCTGTATACCCATAATACTGCGAGTACTTTGAGATCCCAGTCGTCCCTATTGACGTTACTGATCTTTGTCAGCGCATTCTCCAGAATTTTTTTGAAGGCTTCCACTGTGCCATTTGCCTATGGATGATATGGTGTGCTCTTCTGATGATGGACTTCAAACTCTTCAGTCATCGCGCTAATACTGTTGTTTATGAAGTGTGTGCCTTGATCGCTCATCAAAACTCTTGGGCACCCAAATCGAGTGATGAATTTTTCAAACAAAAAGTGCGCTACTGTTTCTGCACTGCAATCTTTTACTGGTGCAGCTTCCACCCATCTTGTTAAGTATTCTATCGTGGTGATGATGTACCTTGACCCTGTTCTTTTTGCTGGTGGGTTGATTGGTCCCACAAAGTCTATTGCCCATTTGTAAAATGCCTATAATGTTACTTGTGGTCGTAGTGGCATCGCATCTCTTCTGTTGGGTTTACCAACCCTTTGACATATATCGCATGTTTGACAGTATTCCTTTGAATCTCTGTGAATCCTTGGCCACCATAATACTGCGCGCAATACCTTCTACGCAGTAGCTTTACTTGCGTAGTGCCCTCCTACTATTCCCTCATGGGATTCTGCTAAAAATCTTGGTCTTTCGTGTTCTAACACATATCTTCGCAAAATGCTATATGTGCCCATTTTGTATAGGTGTCCTGCAATTAGTTGATAGTCGGCTGCGCAGATTACCAGGTTTTTCTTCCGGACGGTGCTATATTCTTGCAGCGCAGTACCCGTACTCAAGCACTGGATGATATATTTGAAGTATTCATCAACAATCTGTACTGAGAATAGTTGTGCATCCAGAAAGTTGTCTTCTAAATTCGTAGGTTCTTCTCCATTTGTGACCCTTGACAGGTGGTCAGGTCCTGCATTCAATCTTCCTGGTTTAACTATTACTTCAAAGTCAAATTCTTGAAATAATAGTAATCATTGACAGATTCTCCCCCACAAAACTGGCTCATTGACTAGGTATCTTAGGGTTGAGTGATTTGTGAACATCTTAAAATGTTTTCCCAATAATTAATGCCTGAACTTCTGTAGTGCATAGACCATGGCTAGGCCTTCTCTTTATGTCGTGTTATAGTTCTGTTCCGAGTCTGATAACTTTCTTCTTGCAAATTCTATCAGGTGATCCAAGTCTCCCGCTCCTGGATGCACCAAGATAGCTCCAAGTGCTATGGCTGATGCATCTACATGTACGTGGAATGTCTTCTCTCAGTTTGGGAATACTAATATCGACAAGGTAACCATCTTTTCCTTCAAGGTATCCAAACCGTGTTGACACTCATCGTTCCACTGAAACTTTGTATCCTTCCTTAACATATTTTCCATTGGTGTAGTGATCTACGCATATCCTTTGATAAATTTTTTGTAATAACCTGTGTGTCCTAACATTTCTCTTAGCTGACATACTTTTTTTGGTGCTGGTAAGTTAACAATCATTGCGATCTTTGCCAGATCTACTAATAAACCTTGTTTGCATACTATGTTGCCCAATAGTATCCCAAACGGTGTTCCAAATATGCATTTCTTGATGTTTAGTGATATCTGGCACTGTCTACATATTTCTAACATCAGTCGTAAAAATTCCACATGGTTTTTCAATAGACTATAGACTGTCCAATCATTAAGGTATAATTCAAGAAATTGATGGATGAATTCTTTGAATGTTGCGATGACTACTCTGGAAAAGATTGCTGGTGCATTTTTTAGTCCAAATGACATGACTGTGTATTGGTAAGATCCCCATTTTGTCACAAACATGGTCTTGTATCTATCCTCCTGTGCTATCTTAATCTCGTGGTAGCCTGAGAATCCATCAGTGAATGAGTAAGCTTCATGCCCTCCCATGTTCTCTAATACTTCATCCATGAACGATGTAGGGAATGGGTCGTGTAGGCATGCATCGTTCAACTTCCTCAAGTCAACGCATATCCTGATCCCTCCTTGTTTCTTATCCTGTACTACCATTGGACTTATCCATTCTGACTCTTCGACCGGTTCTATGATGCCAGCTTCGAGCATCCTGTCGATCTCAACTTTGACTTTCTGTTTATATATTGGGTGCAATATGTATGGTTGCTGTCTAATAGGTCTCTCTTCAGGTCTGAGTTGTATCTTCATTTCGCCTAACTCTCCGGCTATACCCTTCATCTCTGTAAATGTTGTAGGAAATAAGTCACTGTATTCGCGCAACAACTCTGTGATGCTTTCCACTATTTTCTCATCCCAGTAATCTCCAATGTTGGCCATTTTGGGCTGCTCAATTGTCCCGATGTTAAATTTCTTTATCTTGATCGGTGCATAAATGACTTCAGATTCTATAGGTAGGCCTTCCACATCTCTTTCTCCTTCTGCTTCTTCGATCTGAATATCACACAGATCATTTTCATCCGGTGCTTCCTCCTGTACATGGTAACATGACAATAGTTCCTTAAATGTCTGTTTATTCCGTTGTTTCTCTTTTGTGATAAATTCTATCTCTGGTTCTTTGATGAATATTACTCCTCTGATCCTTTTAAGGGTTGCATCTATGTTGGGGTTGTCATGCTCGAATGAGAAAGTGATTGAAAAATTATTTTGCAATGTCGTCCAGGTCGTAGTTCCTTTGCACAATTCTTGGTCTGTATACCAGTTTACTGGTATGCCATCTAGAGTATGTATGAAGTGATGAGGCCATTCCTCTGGTGGTGTCATTTTTCACAACATTTTGCACTTCTCCAAGTGTTTCGTTGGTGCCTCTTGTCCTTCATATTTCTTCTATTTGTTATTTTTCTGTTCTGCGCCGAACCTTATGCGCAATAATTACTTACATTCATACCAATCTGTGATGGTCTCCTTGTGTGTGCCCCACCATTTTGTGGGTGTGGCCTTGAGTTCTATATCAAGTGCTAATAGTCTTTGGTTCCCTAACACTGCGTCTTCGTATTGTGTCAAGAATGTTTCCAAGTTGTTTGTTCCGTGGAAACTGGGTGGTTCCCTGACTTTTATACCTACCCATCTTACTGCGTGGTTTATTCTTGCACATCTTCTCGTGGAAACTTTGTGTAGCCTCTACTGCCATTTTTCTAACCCGGTGTCTGAGTCTGTTGCACATGAAGTAATGCTCTGCCAACTGAGTATCCCGTCTGCAGTTGGGTAAACGTAATCCTCATCGCATGCAGTTGTTCTATACAACTGGCCGATTTCCTCTAAGTCTAGGCAAGTAGGTTCTACAAACCTCTCCCCTTCTGATGGGTCTAATGGCGCGATGACCCTGTATTCTCCCGACTCAAATGTCATTTTCCTAGTCTTTAAATTGATTATGGCCTAGTTTTCAAACGCCCAATCCAGACCAAGCAATGCCAGGTAAGGTGTTGTGCCGTCCACTATTTCAATAACTTCAAAATCTGTTTTAGTGCGCACTCCATCAAGATCTACTGTCACTCCTTTAAATCTACCTATTGGTAGGACTCTGTGTTGGTTTGCTAGTTTCAATTGGATGGTTGAGTATCCCAATGTTGACTCTCCCATGCATTTCCATGTCTTTTTTGGTAATACGTTCACCTCATATCCTAGATCCAGTATGATGTCTCCCATATTGAAATCCCCAGTGTTAGCATTCAATCTAAATTCCCTACTTGTTCGTCTTTTTGTGTGTAGGTGATTAACTGTTTTTGGTTCTAGATTTTCTTCCATCTCACTCCTACATTTTTCTAGTATGTTTTGCAATATTTCACAGCTGATGGATCACTTAATACCTTTACACATGATTGCAAAAAGACTTTGATTGTACTTACTTGTCCCATGGTTTGCATCCCATTGGTATGATCCAATGATGACGACATCTCGTATTCTGGTGCTTCCTTGTTTTGCTGCGCAGTTGAAGTCAACACTGTGTCCTCCTTATGAAATTATTGTTTGGCCTCTTTAAAGATCACCTTTTCCTTCTACGCATCGAACTACTTCCTTGGTTCAATATTCTTCTTTACCCATTGGTTCTGCGCTGGTTCCTATCAAACTGCGTCATTTCCTGTTTTTGTTCCTCCACGAGTGACTATATTGATGTTTGTCCTTCATCCCTTGCTTCGGCTGAAATCCACTAAACATTATGATTATTCTGGTTCCTCTTTTACTAAATCTTTACTAGTAATGTCGGACATTCCTCTGTATCATGGTCCAATGCGCGACAATACATACAAGTCCCTGGTGGAAGTGGACATTGCTGTGCATAATGTCCTGGTTGTTGACAATTGTGACATGTGACTGGTCCTCTACCTCGTCCGAAACCTCCTCTGGCTCGTCCTCCTCCTCTGTAGCATGATCAATCACCTCTCGGCGTGTTATAATGAGGTGCTTGATTGTACTGTGCGGTATTGTACTGAGGTTGTGCATGGTTGTACGACGGTTGCACGTTATGGTATGGTTGCTGCACAGTGTTATACTGTTGCTGCGTAGTGTTGTATGGAGTTGGAACCTGATTAAACTGCGGTGCTGCTTGCCTAGTCATCATTTCTTCCTGCACTCTATATGCATCTGATGTTCTTTCTTGCATCAACTCCATAGTTCTGCAATCTTTATCATCGTGGCCCACTGACTTGCAAAAGGTGAAATATGAAATCTTTGGAACTGTCTGGTATTTCTACATCATCATGCAGTGATAAGGGTCGTGACCCAGTTTCTTGTAGATTTCGCACCATATTCCTCCCTTTGGTAGCAGGTTTGGCATTCCTGCTGCCATATACTGTGCGAATGTTGGACATTCGTTCTTGTGGTGTCCTTCCATCCTGCATGTGGTACACCAAACGATTTCTCATTTTTCCTTGTTCTTATTTTGGTTCAGCTGGAATGTTAGATTCTTCAAATCCTCCTTCAATTCTTTGATAGCTGGGTCTGTCTGCTGGTACTGGTTCTCTTCCAGTTGCAAGGCTTCCTGTAGAGCCTTTGCCTACGTCTGAAATTTCTGTTGTCATAAAGGATATTTTAAGTGTGGGAGTAGTGAGTTTACAAACAAGTGCCGATGCTGCATATCGATCATAAGGTATTTTAACTTTCCCTTCAGTCGCTTGAATCTCTGATCAATCTCCCATACAGATTCTCCTGGTTTCTCTCTTATTTCGATCATCTCGTTCATGTACTGATCCTTTGAGATCAGCTTCTAGAACTCATTTATTAGTAACTTTTTAATGTCGACCAATGTCCTTGTCATCCCAGAGGCACTGTTTGTGTCTAGACTCATGTACCAATCTATTGTGCGGTCTCTTAGCGTAATCTCTAACTGCGCGAGTTTGGTATCTTCATCAATTATCTATTTTGCTTCCCAGATATTTACAAAAATGAACAAACGTTTCTCAGGGTCTTTTGCTGATTCTCCTCGAAATTCTGGTAATCTGATGGTAGGATTGTGTCCTGCCATTATGAATACTGAACTACTACCTCCTCGTGGTGTAGATACCTGACTAGTACTACCTGAAATTTTTTCTCCAGTTGTCTCTCCTTGTGTAGATGTACTTCATACTGTCGGACTTCCTCCGAACTTTGATTGTCTAAATGGTGGTGTTCTCTTTGGTGTATTAGTCGCACATGGGTTTATGGGTTCCACACTGACATTAATATGGATAGGATGGCTACATTCTCTGCCTTCTCTTGGACCTCTCGTCTTCCTCTCATATGTTGCGTGTAGGATTTCCTCAATATGCTCCACATCCTAGAGATCCTCTACCTCTTCCTCATCACTCCCCAAGCCTTCCCTCGCGGTTACGACTCTCTACTTGGTATTCACCTTATATTGGTAGGGTACTCTGCTATGCATCCTTCCTGTTGATGCCAAGATCCACTTGATCTGGTCGTCGTCCATCATGATCGGGTCTAAGGGTTCCACCTCCTTCTTGCCTTTATCCTTGCCTTCTTCCATTTCTCCTCTCTCTGTCAGTGCTTCCCGCCTTCCCCCATGCACGCAGGGAAGTTTAACTGTCTGATTCCATTGTCATTACTCCTTTATTATATGACAGTATCTTAATAGAAATATACAGTGATCAAATGTACCATTCTCGAGGTCCGTGTAGAAATTTTTTCTCTGCTGCACTGTATGACTTCCCTGTGTTAACTACAAACTCTGTTATGAATCCTGCCACAATACTGTCAAGCAAAAATTTTACTGCACGGATGAACTTGCTATTCACCTGCTGTAACTGCTCAATCTGTACTGGGGTCCAATCTAACTGTTGAATCCAGTTCGTCGCGTGGTTATCCTTCAACCTTAGTATCCACTCTTGCAATAGATGTGGAAAATCACAGAAAAAGATTTCGTGCAAATCAGTAAACATGTATTTCTCAAGATACTTGCGGGGTGTGATTCTAGGGTTTCTATTGTCTTTCTATGCAAACTCTAGCTCTTTGGTTCTCAACTAGCTTTCGATTTCTGCTTTTGTGGGGTTCCACAGTCTCAAAATTCCCTTCTAATGGCTCATTGCTCTCTTTCCTAACCTTTTCTTGATCTGCCTTCGAAAAATCTTTGAGTTATCTCATCTACTCAATCCTCTCTCATTCCTACCAATGACAACGAAACCATTTGTTGGTTACTACTTCTCCTATACCGTCTGATTTATTGACCCAGGGTTCATGTTATGCGGGTTTCCAACAAAGCCACTAAAACTATCACCCTCCTGGTAAACCAGAAGGAAACACAATGCATAGAATGCGCTGCACAGTCTCACCCGAGATAGATTTAATGGGTGGCTATAAGACTCATGTGTTTATAGCCCAAGATTGAGTGTGAGATATGGGATTGTGGTTCTGAACCATTTACTCTAACTTGTGACTGCGACCTACTATTATTCACAACTATGCATTACCTTCAACAACTTATTTCCTTAGTAGTGCAACCATATTTCGTAGCAATATAATAACTCATTCATTCGTTACACATAACAAATAGCTACTAGAAAGAGAATAAAGATATGCATGCATTCATCACATTACATAGATATTTCCCTGGTTCACACCCTCCTGGGCTACGTCCACAAAGATTTGGCTCTTGGCTCTTTTATTATGATAGTTTTTCATCTACAACACCACGCACTTACAATTATCCTCAGATGGGTAAGATCTTTATGAGGCGAACTAGATCGCACCAGGCTCCTCAGCCTGCAATCTAATCCTCGAGATCTTCCTTTTCTCCTATCCTTTAGCTCAACAACTTACAAAATAGTTCATAACAACATTACATATCGCATCAACACATACATATCTATGATGGAACAATAATTCAAAATCCAACCCCCTACGATACCTACGTATCAATATTTATACATTTCGGGCTCTTCAGCCATTTACAATACATTACCAAAACCCTAACCCTATCGATGTTAGGTCTTCCTCCCATGCGCACATGTTGTTCTTCCTCCCAACTGTTTCTTTCCTTATGCACGCTTTCTTGCATGCTGTGTTTCTTTCCAGCTGTTACTTCAGTTTCTACATGATTTCTTTCCCCACGATCATCCTTCTTTCCACTTCGGCCTACTGCCAACATCGGGCCACTCATAAGATTAGCATAGGTGGAAGGATTTCCAGCTCCCATACTGAAACCAAGGCTCAAATACCCATCGGAAAAGGATCCATAAGTGGGCATCAAGATGGAGGGGATGGGCACAATAATGTTGGTTATACTAACAGAGGGAAAATATGATACATCTGACATCCCTAGAGCTAGGGGCTTGTAAAAAATTATATGCACTCAAAAAACCACTTGACAACAAAATATGTGACAAAAGAATTCAAACAAAGGAAAGACCAAATCAAATCAGACCATTGAAAAACCCTTTTGATTTTGGAGTTAAGGATATTAAGTATATAATGTTGAAGAGACATGGGTTACATGGGTTGAAAGTGTTAAAGGTTAAAAATTATAAGTTTTAAGGATTAAGGGAGTTAGAATTTAGATTTTACAAGGGTTACAAGTTATACATGTTAGGGGATAGGCAGGAGTTGAGGGTTAGGGATTATACCTATTAGAGGTTAGGGGTTATAAAATTTATAAGGGATGATTATTAGGGGGAGGGATTTATGTTGGTTTTAGGAGTTATATAGGTTAGTTGAGGTTATATGTGTCATAAGGTTAGGGTTTTATAGGGGTGGATTAGTAGTTATACTAGTTAAGGGTGATATGGGTTATTAGGGTTAGTTAGAGGCTATCTTGGTTAGGGATTAAGGGTTATATTGATTAATATTGTTAGCAATTAGGTATTAGTTGTTAAATTTTATTAATTATGATTGCTAGTGGCTAGGTGTTTTAGGTTATATGGGTTATTGGTTTAAGTGTTAAGTGTCATATAGGTTAAGAGTAGAGGGAGACAATGATTATAAGGGTTTGGATTTAAATGAGTTAGGGATTAAATGTCTTAGGGGCTATGAGAATGGGGGTTTAAATGATTATGGAAACTATAAGGTTTAACCATTATACAAGTAAGGTGTTATATAGGTCAAGGGTTATATTTTTTAGCGGTGATAGTAATTATATGGGATGTTCATTATAGGGATTAGGAGTTATAGGATTGAAGGGTTATATGACTTATGCTCGTTAGTCATCACATGAGTTTTAAGAGTTGGGCATACTGGGTTAGTTAGGGTTTATATTCATTAGGTGTTATAAGGATTAAGGAGTCTAGTGATAACACTTTTAGTAGTTATAAGGGTTAGGGGTCCTAAGGGCTAATGATTATAAGGGATAAGGATAATTAGTTATATACATTAAAAGGGTTTTGGGTTAGATGTTACATGGGATGGGTATAATTGAGGTTAGCGGTTATGGGTGTTATGGATTATATTAGTTAGGTAGTACATGGGTAATAACAACTAAATCCATTAGGTGCTATAATGATTACATGAGTCAATGATTATAAGAGATATGGGTTAATCATGCGAGAGGTTAAGGGTTATACTGTCATATGTTACATGTTAAGGTTTATAAGGGTTAATATGTATAAGAGTTAAGTTTTCTTATGATTACATGGGTGGGGGTTCATGATGTTAGGGATAATATATATAACTATCTATAGATTTCACAGGTTTTAGGATATTGGTGGGGATTTGATATTGTTAAGTACCTATACCATATTTCCAAATATACTTCAATAAGACCAAGAATAAACCATAAACCATTCACCATAACATGAACACAAGAATATAGAGAAAACCCTTGAGGTAAGGTAACACCATATATTATTCCTTAAGGAAGGAATGCACTCCTCAAGCAACACTTTCTTGTTACAATGAAAATATTCTTCACTATGTTTCATTACATTGCTTACACTTCTTTATATAGCTCTCTCTATCTCCTAGGAACCTTCTAGAGAGACTTCTCACATTTATTACATCTAACTAACTTAGTGGTCCTTTATTAATATAGTGGACCTAGTTCACCTTACATTGAATGACCACATTCTCATATATTAAATGACTTCCACTAATAATACATAAGCACATTCCCATTGGGTACCTCCCTAGGTACCCCATATTACCTCCCTAGGTATACTACATTCCATCCCCTTTCACATGTTTCATCCTCGAAACATGAGAAGAAACCAAACAATATGATCGACTAAGTAATGTAGCCAATTGGTACCAAGTACGACCATCCATCCATCCCAATGGAAGTCGAACATGATGTCCATATGTTTCCTTTCCACCCTGATCTTGATCTGCATTATGTCGGTGTTTCCATGGGATCAATTCTCTAGCTTGATGTCTTCTTGTAGTACTAGTAGGCCTCCATGCACCTCTTGATTGATTTCCTGTCTGGTGCCCTGCTGGAGCATAAATGTGTTGATGCACACGTCCTTGCCTTGATGACTGCTGTGTCTCTAGATGATGTGGATGGAGATATACAACAACTGTAGGAATTTGTTCCTTTTTTTTCAAATATGAAACACTTTGTTCCTTTGAGTCAATGACCTCCTCAGCTTCCTGATTATGTCCTTCCTCTAGTTTTTCTTCATCTCCTTCTGTAGACTTTGCCTCTGATTCAACTTTAGACTCAACAATAAATTCTTTACAAGTTTCCATGGGTCCATATTTCTTACTAAGAGACGCATCCTGCAATGAAATTTTCTTTTTCTTATACCATCACTTCAAAAACTTCTTTTGCACATTAATATTAATGGTACCCACTGATTCTATCCAAGGATATCCCAAAACAATATCCAATTCATCCATATCCATAGCATACAAATCTATATGCAACACATATTTATCCATACTGAGCTTCAAATATTTAAAATTTTTAACATTTTAACCCTCAACCTGTGTGCTTTGGATATTGTTTGTAGGAATTTGCAATCTATTAACCAACTGAATATTGATAAAATTATGCATGCAACTAGGGTTAATAGAAACAATAACCTTCTCTTTATGAATACAACCATGAATCTGTAATATAAATTTTCCACATGAAAATAAAATCTTGGTAATGTCTTTATCCTTACTCTTTGTATGATACCACTTGTCTAAAAGTAATGTTTTAAGTGCTTCCTCAGAAAGTGACATCCACTCAGAATGGTGAAACGATTTCCACCATATGAGAGCATCACCTCTGAAACCAAAGTCTACAAAAGATTTCCACTGCCCTTTCCATTATGACTTGTGGGACTTTAAGAAGTCTTCCATACTAGGAACATCATATTTTCCTATAAAATACATCTTGTTTGGAAAAAATATTCAACAAAAACTAGGGTTCAAAAATAAACTACGACAGAAAATCGTGGCTTTTTCCGAAAAAACCCTGAAAATTGCTGAATTTAAAATGCTCATAACTTCACTTCCCAGACTCCTTTTCGGGTCATTGTTTTTTTGAAATTGGGCATTTTTCTGAGAGGAATTCAAATACCCAATTTGTTTTTCCCAATTCATTTTGTAAAGCTTCATATCTGAACTGTAAGTGCGCCACCCTCTTTTTCTTCCCTAGAAAATTTCTACAAAAAAAGCAAAACAATTTCTTCCCTTATTTGGCCAAGGAAAGTGCTCTGATACCAATTGTTAAGTACCTATATAAGATCTGCAAATATACTTCAATAATACCAAGAATAAAACATAAACCATTCACCATAACATGAACACAAGAATATAGAGAAAACCCTTGAGGTAGGGTAACACCATATATTATTCCTTAAGGAAGGAATGCACTCTTTAAGCAACACTTGCTTGTTACAATGACAATATTCTTCACTATGTTTCATTACATTGCTTACACTTTTTTAAATAACTCTCTCTATCTCCTAGGAACCCTCTAGAGAGCCTTCTCACATTGATTAAATCTAACTATCTTAGTGGTCCTTTATTAATATATTTGACCTAGTCCACCTTACATTGAATGACCACATTCCCATATATTAAATGACTTCCACTAATAATACATAAGAAAATTCCCATTGGGTACCTCCCTAGGTACCCTATATTACCTCCCTAGGTATACTACATATATAAAGGATAATGATTATAAGGTTATGGAAGTTATTATTTTATAAGATTTATTGGTTTAAATGTTATAGGTTTTAAGCATTTAAAGGATTAGGGGTTATAGTTTTGGTTTTAGGAGATAGGCGAGGTTGAGGTTATAAGGTTATGGAATTTAGGATTTTATAAGTTATAAGAGTTAAGAGTTTAAATGTTATAGGGTTTAAACATTTATGGGTTATAGTTTTTACAAGGGTTAGGCGTTACGTGTTATAGAGATTAGGTGTTAGGCATTATAAGGGTTAAATGTTATATGGGTTAAGGGTTACAAATATTAGGGCTTAGGCATTGTAAAATTTAAGAAGTATAATGGTAAGGGGTTATACAATTATAATGGGTTGAGGTTACGAGAGTTAACTAGTGGTGATATGAGTCATATGGGATAAGGGTTATAGTGCTTTAGAGGAAAATAGTAGTTATAGGGGATACAGGTTTGGGGTGATAAATGTTATAAGAATAAAGGTTCATGAATATATAAAAGTTAGTTTTTAGTGATTAAAAGTTGTGGAGGTTATATGGGTTAGGATTTATAGGGGCTAGTGATTGTAATAGTTAAGGGACATGAAATTATAAAGATCTTAAAGATATGGGTTTAAAGTGTTAAAGGTCTAGTATTTATGGGTTATATGGGTTGGATGTTATGGGTTACACATGTTAGGGTTAGGGGTGAAAGGTGTTAGGAGTTAGTGGTTATGGGTTATAGATAATGGGTTTACAATTATATGTTATGTGTTAGGGTTACATATTAGGTGTTAAAATATTTTGGAGTTAAGTAGATTATGTCTATAAGGTTGAAGAGACATGGGTTACATGGTTTAGTAGTGTTAGGGGTTAAAAGTTATAGGGTTTAAGCATTACGAGAGTTAGAATTTAAAGTTTACAAGGGTTACAATTTATACTTGTTAGGGGTTCGGTAGGATTTAGGGGTTATGAATGATACTTAATAGAGGTTAAGGATTATAGGAATTATAAGGGATAATGATTAGGTGTTGGGGTTTATGTTGGTTTTAGGGGTTATATAAGTTAGATGGGGCTCTAATGGTGGATTAGTAGTTATGCTAGTTAAGTGTGATATGGGTTATTAGGGTTAGGTAGAGGCTATATTGGTTAGTAATTCATTGTTGTATTATTTGGAGGTGATAATTTCTGTAGGTTAAGGGTGATAGTTTTTATAGGGTTAAGGATTCTTATGTGTCATATGGATTATGTGTTATCAAGTTTATAAGGTTTAATGGTTATATGATTTAGGGAATAAAGGTGATAAAGGTTAATGATTATGTACTAGGTGTTACAAGGCTTGGAGTTATAGGGATTTTGGTTTTATATGTGTTAAGGGTGGAGTGGGTTATAGAGATTGGGGTTTTTAATGGTTGGGTTAAATATTATAGGGTTTAATAGACATAAGGGTGAGGGTTTAAAGGTTATTATGGTGAGGAGTTAAAATTTATAAGGTTTAAACATTATAAGGTTAAAGTTGAAAGGTTTTAATATTGAGGAGTTATATGTTAGGGGTTAGAGGATGGGGATTATTCCTATCAAAGGCTATGACTAATAAAAGTTATAAGAGTTAAGGATTCTATCCATTAGGGGTTAGGGATTATAAGTTTTAGAGGTTAAGGGTTTAGAGTGTTAGAGGTTATATTATAGGGTTCAATTATTTTATATTTTGGTTATGAATTTAGGTTATATGGGTTATTGGGGTTAGTTAGAAGTTATATATGTCAGGGGTTAATGTTTATAGGAGTCAATGTGAGATAAGTGTCATAAAAGTTGAGGAATAGGGGTGATAGTTTTTATAGGGGTTGGGAGTGTTATGGGTTATAGGGGTTAGATGATAGGGTTTATATGATTAAAGGATTATATGTTTTAGGGTTAAGTTTTATTGGAGTTGTAAGGATTAGTTTTAAGTTTACATGAACTATGGTTATAAGGGGATAATGGTTTGGGTGATGAATGTTATAAGGATAAAATTAGTTTTTAGTGATTCTAATTTTTGGAGGTTATATGGGTTAGGATTTATAGGGGCTAAAGGTTATAAGTGTTAAATGGTATGAGGTAATAAAGATCTATGTAGCTTTAAGATGCCAGAATATGTCTCTACCCTAAATAAAATTAACCCACAACTTTCTGTCGAGGAAGGTGCTCTGATACCACTTGAAGTATTCCATATATAAAATAGTATGGAAAACATAAATAATTAGCTAGAAATGGCAGAGAAACAATGATATAACCATAACAATACCAGAATAATACTAGAATAACACCAACAAGAACCCTTTGATTACTGAGAGAACCGTTCACTTGCCTCGTCGAGGGGGCAACCTCCAGCAGAGCAGATCTCTATTACAATAATATCCAAGATAAAACTTATCATACCCTATATTCCTATTTATACTAAATCTATTTACCCAAAAGAACAATCTAGAGGAAGATCCTTCTAGAGTGGAAGATTCTATTAGGTCTTCTTACATTTGACTTATTCCTCCTTATTGCTAGGCCTTATTAATATTGACCTTTATTACATGTAAATATATTATTCTACCCACATGAGGGGTTAGGTAGGTTAGGTCCCTAACACTCGGGCATGTACAACAATATTCTAATGGTACACTACTTCTTGTCAACCTTCCCTTATTGACAAGACTTCATCCCAAGCTTTCCATATCTCCACAACTTGACGTATAGGGGATTAATCCTTCATCACCTCATTTTCCATATCTTTTCCCCCGAGGGTCACACAGGACTCCCACCTTGTGTAGGATTTCTCCTTCACTAAAGTGAGCAGAGGGTTTATCTAAAGTGAGAATGGGTAGAATCTCTCGTAGTTCTCGTCATCTTGTGGATTGGGTTGGGATTTTCCCAACCTACAATTTGCGCAATAACAATAACCATCGACAAATACAATGTGGATCTATAAAACAACATATAGATGCCAAGAAGCAACGAGTACTGAGGAGAGTGCCCTCGAAGTCTTCAAAGTATTGATAGAAAAGTGATATACTCAATCACAACTTGGGAGGGATTCTTTGAATGAAGGATGGGTCCCCAAACCCAAGGTCTTCGTCCAAAACCATGATGGTACAAATCTACATCATGCGAATAGATTAGTTGATGTCAAGCATGGTAGAAACCGTCTGATTACCGGTCATTGATGTATATCGTTAACAAATATGAGGGGAACCACCAACGATAAATATGGACCCCAAGGTATCTAGTACAATCTAGCGAGTGTGAATAGATGAGTTGGTGTTGAACGCTTGTAGAATCAATTGATTATGATTTAATGATTTAAACCCACAGTCGATCACGAGGAGGCTTGCCACTAATGACTGCAAGCTCCAAGGTACTACCTGGTTTCTAGATCCCTCTCCTAGATAATGTGTTGAAGTCTCTAGGAAGAGATCCATCAAAGGAGGGCCTTGATGTATCCTCCATCAATCGACATGAAACATACACCGAGACATGATGTGAAGAGAGAGTATCACAAAGTACAATTGACACATGGATGACCGAATCGAAAATTCAATAAAACAACAGATGACCAACTCAGGCTTAAAATTCCCTTGAACATATAACACAACACAATGGTGACTTGGAAACAAGACACAAGAACTGGAAAAATATAGTGAAACAATCCAGGAGGCATCAAAGCACTCTCCATAATGATTGGAAGAGTAACCAGTCAGAGGAGTATCTCAGACTCATAAAAATGGAACGACTCCTAGGCAAGCTAAAACCCAATTGCATAATAAGGACTGAAATAGGTGACATGTTCAAGGGCGACTTGACTAATGCTGCAATTTTGAGAATAGACCAATGGTGAAAAACCCCACTCATTTTTTTTCCCTCCTTCATGGTTTAAGGAGTGTGAAAGAGGAATATAAGTATGCTCGGTATAATGTCTTTTTCGTGTCTTTTAATGAGTCCGAAAAATAGATTAAATTGTACTCGATAGTGTCTTTTTCATGTTTTTTACGAGTCTGAAAAAAGAGATAAAAGTATACTCAGCGGGAGATAACGAGTGACTTAACAACAAGATCCTATGTTCCAAGAACATGGAACCAACCTAAGCAAAATTAATGCAAATGGTACAAGCAAGTGAGATCCACTCTTAGCAGTTGCTCTCTCCTTAGGAAGGTGGATGAAAAACGAAGGACAAATAATGTAAGAGGTAGATGGTCAAGGCTACTGCAATAGTGGTAATCAAGATATGGGCAATCAACAGTGCAACGATGGGAGGCATGATGAAAGCAACAAATGCATAGGAAACCATAAGCAAGAATAAAAATGTTTTCAGGAACCCCCATGGGATGTGGCCAGAATATAGATGAAGAGAGAAAAATGAGGCTCAACTTCAAGTCATGGTAGGGCTAAGGGAGGGATCCCTGGCCTATGGGAAAATTGCAGCATGGGCGCCAAATGGAAATTCGAGTGCTAAATAGGGCACCCATGAAGGGTAGGCACTACATAACTAGTTACAATGTGCAAAAGGAATGGATAACGTCGCAAACGACCGAGATCGAACCTAAGGCATAATGTTGGAAAAATGGACAGTGAATAATGCAAGGTAGGACATGCAGAGAAAAACCTATCCCTATATTCTTGTTTGGGAACACGTAACTCACGTTCAGTGGAAGTCATCGTCTTTGTAAAAAATTCCCTTTAATCTTGTCAACACATGTAAACTAGATTCCAAGGGTCAAAATGCATAGTGAAATCTCAAAAAAGAAAATATTTTTTGATTTTTTTTGGATATGATGTATGCAAAACAAAAATCACTCACACCACACACCTATGTACAAGGAACTACATATTATAACGATTCAAGTAAAGTAGATCCCATTGTTAGGATATGAACAAAGATATTTTTCATCACCAATGAACTCATGGGCCGATGTCGACATCATATGGCACACCATGGCATGGCCATGCCACACATGGATGAATCTATGTAGCCAAAGATACTCATTGTGAGTAGTCTCGCAAGCTAGGGAAGCTCCTTGATGGGCTCCATCAAGACATGAAGGAAGTAAGAAATGTGAATCTTCGATGGAGTGGGTAGTAGAGAATTTGGTGGCAAGTTATGGAAAATATAATCGAGGTGGAAAAGGGTCAATGCCCCGATGAATTCCCCTACTCTTAGAGCAAGACTCATCGTGTTAACTCTCATCGGTTCTGAATCAGGAGAAGATGATGGATGCACCATCTCATCCTCTCTAGGATTATAAATGGAAGCCATGATGTCCATGATGGCCTCTTACGAAGGAAACTCAAAATCTAGGATTTCATGTGAACTTGGAGAGTCAACAACCCATTTGGGAGAAGTAGGATGATCACACTCCATATGAGAATGGAGTTCCATACCAATATCAATGGATGTTGATGGGATTACTGGATCGACAATATTAACCATGGTGGGTGGCATGGATGCTCCATATGAATCAATATCCTTAGGACAAGGTACCACCGAAGGATCAAAAGACCCAAGGGATCCACTGGTAAATGGTAAAATCATGTTGATAGGAGCGATGTTTACATTGGGAGACGACGGGGGAAGGGGAAAAAATCCCATCAATGAAGGATCTTTGAACATCCATGCAACGATGTTCATATAAGACTACATGGTATCACCGACAAAGGGTACATTTGACCCCACATTGAATCCAAGGTCCGGGGTACAGAACACAAGTTGATCTTTCGTCACTATTTTCCCTTAATGAGGGAAGTGTAGGACCATAAAGATCGATGAGACAACGACATTAATCTCGTAGAACCAAGTATGTTTGAGTAACAGATTGTACTCAAGAGGTGCATCTGTTGGATCATGTTGTCATTGATGCCTATGGATTGATTGATTGATGTCAAGTGATTGATTGATGCCAAAGTATTGATTGATGTAATGTAATGTGTATTTTCCTTGATGAGAATGCATAGATGAAGATGGATCAATGAGTTGTCATTGATACATGATGAATATGGATTGATGTGGTTTCATTGGTATATGATGCATTGTTGGAAAAATGTATAGATGACTCATTATTGTCTTTTCATGATTGATAAGGTGCACAAATGGATGAACTCCAAAGTGGCCCCCTTATGGTGAAAATCCTCACAGGAAGATGCTTTGCGGATTGAGTTATCCTAGAAGAATGGTTGGAGGACCCATGCTCTCATTATTGTCTTACCATGATTGATAAGGTGAAAAAATGGATGAACTCCAAAGTGGTCCCCTTATGGTGAAAGCCCTCATGGGAAGACTCTTTGCGGATTGAGTTATCCTAGAAGAATGGTTGGAGGACCCATGCTTGTATGTGGAATAATGAGATGAAGATCAAGGAAATTGTGGTGAAACTATCCTAGATGGATAGTGCTTGTCATGCCATTTCCGGTGGTATGTGGAATGTCACATAAATCCTCATGGTTTGAGAGTTATGGCCTTACGAAGATGAAGGACCCCCACATGAAGGCTTGAAGCCCCCAAGGTCAAAGAAGTCAAAGTGACCTAAAAGAAGAAATCATTATTTAAATTATAAAGAGTAATTGACAAAGTCAAGGTGGATTATTTAAATAATAAGAGAATGACAAAATCAAGAAATGATAAAAGTAGTGGATTATTTAAATAATAAAGAGAAGTGACAAAATCAAGAAATGATAAAGTAAGGTGAAAAAATCAAGAAAGAATATTTAAATGATAAAGTATTGGAGAAATTTCTATTTATGGAAAGTGGTTAACCCTAAAATAAAGAAAATAGGTTAAGTGACCTAGAAATGGGTTAATATTATTTAAATGATAAAATAAAGTGACAAAGTCAAGGTGGATTATTTAAATAATAAAGAGAAGTGACAAAATCAAGAAATGATAAAGTAAGGTGACAAAATCAAGAAGGAATATTTAAATGATAAAGTATTGTAGAACTTTCTATTTATGAAAAGTGGTTAACCCTAAAATAAGGAAAATAGGTTAAGTGACCTAGAAATGGGATAAGTGACATAAAAATGGGTTAAGTGACCTAGAGGATGAAAATATAAATAAGATAACAATGGTCTCTTGTAGATCATCCTTTTTGTGGATCAATGGAGAGCTTCTTGTGAGAATATCTTTTGGAGTATTGGTGGAGAGCTTCTTGTGAGAGCTTCTTGAGCATCTTTGGTGTGGAAAAATTGAGCATATTGAAGATATATAGGTGAATGAGGTAACCAAAGGATATCTAAGCCGAATTTTAGAGGGAAGGTGAAGAAAAGAGGGCCGAAATTCAAAGGAGGATAAATTCTTTTCATGATGCTTTCTAAGGTATGTTATTTACAGGTCATCTCACCATTTTAGTAATAACTTTTTTTCTATAATGATTCAGACCATGATATTGATATTCCATTGAGGAAACATATCCAAGTATACGTGGTAAAAAAATTAGCTTGTGGTTCGTTTTATTTTCGATATACATTCCGTGGAAAATAGGGTTTGTGGCTAGTCCTGAAACTAGTATAAAACATGTGTTTTGGGTAAAAATGTCATAACTTATTCATAACAGATCCGAATTCAGTGAGACAAATTGTGTTGGTTGTATTATAGTCTGTAGTATGCTGTGTAATAGTTTCAGATCGATTCAACAAATTTTCTGTGCAGGGAACGCTCTACAAGGCCGCTCTCTAGAATAAGCCAGAATTCAACAAGGTATGCCATTTTTTCTATAACTCCTTTTATGAGAGGTTCCAAGTAGTGAAACCTGGAGGAATTGCATAAACACACCGAAGAACATTGTGTATCAGTTTCAGATATTTATTCATTACATGTACAAAGTTATGGTTATTTCAAGTTAGGGTTGTTGACTAATCCAAAACTAGTCATGGTTGAGACAAACAGTTGATGAGTTGGCACATACATGAGGTGTGTAGTTGATGATGTTGGTACATATTGATGAGTAATTGTTGATGAGTAGTTGAAAAATGATTGGTATATACTTGGTATATGGTTGGATGCACTTTTTTATGGTACAAGTTGATTACATGTTGTTTGGCACAGGTTGGTGCATGGTTGATGCACTTGTTTATGGTACAGATTGATATCTGTTGAGGATTGTTGCCTCATCTCAGTTGGTGCTGAGAATGTAAGCTGAGTATTGCATATAGATCTGGTGCTCTTGTATAGTTTTACTCTATTCAGTTGTTGCTGAAAAACCTCCGGATTGAAGTCCATATTAAAAATAAAATTTGTACATACATCTTGTGTTGTTTGTGTTCCTTGTGGAGATGATATGTTGATGATATATTGCTGATATATGTTGCTGATATGTATTCACATCTAACTGATTATAAATGAAAACAATGATTAATGAGTAAATGTTGAATGCTAACTAAGGAGTTTTTTGTAAGAGGGAATTTTTGGGAAAAATATCCCCACACTCATTCACCCCCCCCTCTAAGTGTGGTAGGTGTGTCCAACAATTGGTTTCAGAGAGGGCCTTCACTACAAGCCTTAACAAGCTTGAAGGAGATCCATAGACACACAAATGGATGATGAAATACCAATCCTTGATGAGGAAAAATATTCTACGTGGATAATAGAGATGAAAGTGTATTTGAAGATAATGGGCGCAACTATTTGGAAGGTAGCCATTGGTGGATTGGTTCCCTTGAGGAACAAGTCAAAGTATGCAACTCAAAGGGAAGGAAAGAAAAATGATGCATTAGCTCTCAAGACCATTCTTAGTGGACTCTCAAGACCTATCAAAGAGATCATGGGACAATGCACTTCCGCCAAGGATCTATTGCTAAAGCTAGAGGAGACATATCAAAGAAAGAAGGAGAAGGAAGATATTGAAGACCACTCCATTAAGACTATCAAAGGTAAAGAATCATAAAAAACTCTTGAATGCATTATTTCTAAATGTGATCTTGAAAACATTTCAAATGAAGACAAAGAATCAAGTGATGATGTTAACACAAAGGAAGATCTTGAAGATACTTCAAATGAAGGTAAAGAATCTCCAAAGTCTCTTGATTGCAATGATTCAAAATGTGATGGTGTTGAATTTTTCTCAAGTGAAGAAGATGATCTAGAAATAGTTTGTGTAAAGTTTGATGATAGTTATCCCATGGAAAGAATAGAAGAAAATCTATTAGAACTTCAAAAAGAATTTGAAGAGGGTTTATATAGATATAGAAGTGATCATTTTTATACACACTATAACTATATTTCAGATAACACTAAGAAGTTTCTTAGGAAGAGTCAAAGGCACATCTTGAAGTTAAAGGGAATGCTCAAAGAACAATAAGAAAGCAATAAGACTAAATTAGAAGAAAATTAAGAAGCGATCACAAGACTAAAGAATGAAAAAGAAGATATGAAGGTAGATGATGAGATTAACAAATTTTTTGAAACTATTGTCCATATCAAGACCCAAATTGAAGAAGCCAAAAGGGTAGAAGAACTATTGAAGAATCAAATTAATGAAAGGGAAGAGTCAAGTGATAAGTTAGAAGCTGAAGTTGTTGACCTTAGAAAGAAGGTGGAGAAGTCAAACAAATTCTTGAATAGCTCAAGAATCTTGGATGAAATCTTGGAAAGTCAAAGATCACCATATGATAAACCAGGTCTTGGATACAAAGGAGAAGATACACATGCTGAAGCAAGAACCTCAAAGAAGCATGAGGTAAGCCCATAAAATGATGAATACAATAGTGAAAAGCAACCATCTACACAAGGCAAGGAAAATTTCAAAAGAACAAAGCAAGGAAGACATCAAGAAGCTATCTTTGGGACACCAAAGCAAAGGTATGAAAGTATTTTTCATGGGCATTGTTATTCATGTAATGAATATGGTCACAAAGCTTTTGAATGTAGATATTATGAAAGGAGATATAATGGAATATTATATAACACCATAAGGTGTTGGAGGTGTGATCAAGTAGGACACATTGCTGTTCACTATAATTCCATGAGATGCTACAACTGTAGTGGATTTGGCCACAAATACCAGGAGTGATGGAACACAAGAAGAAAGTCCATGATGAGGACTTCACATAGCATGGATAGAAGAAGGAATGAATTAAGTATGGGGGACATCTTTGAAAATATGGATGCTCAGAGCTCAAGTTCTAAGGATCAGGGACATCTACAGAAGTGGGTGAAGAAGACAGAGCAACCGGAACAAAATGAAAGATTGAAGGGAAGTTCAAATGTGTCATCTACTAAGGCATACGCGGGTGACAGTGGTATCAGTCACGTACATACACAGGATGACTTTGTATAGTTCATGTACGTAAGTGAGCTCTCTGTGCAGCAGTCCGCGTATATGTTGTGAAGCCTAAGGAAAATGGCTATGCACAGGGATTGCAATTTGATGTGATGGTATAACTCTGTGATGCAGGGTCTGACATGGTTTATTACAGGTTCTGACACTGTTTGCTTCAGGTTTTCATGAGTCTATATTGGATTATGAAGATTTTGGGTGCATGGGACTAACCCATGAGTATGGATTGATTCATTTTCAATTGAATAACAATGCTAGTTATGACAGTGAAGCTATGGCACCTTGGTTATGCGACATATCTTGATGATGTATTGGAAGCTTACTTGTTGGAAATCTTGATGCATGCATTTAGCATATGAATGGCCTACACATTGGGACATGTTGTTGGTAAAATTGATCATGTTGTATGTCATTAATGATCTAGAGTTGATGCATGACTCCTTGGCTGAAATTTGTGCCCTCTTTGGGAAATTTTACATATCTCTCTTTACTACTTGCTCTTATGATGGTATATCTTGGCTATTGGATGGCTAAGTGATGTGCTATCTTTTGTGGAGGCTTATTCTTGCACTTGTGGTGGAATTTTCTTGGTTAAGGAGAGTTTATCTTGTTAATGCTTGGACTAGGTAAGGAATATTTGCTTTATTATTACTTTTTCATAATTGTCTTGAATTAATTGTTTCAAAAAGGGTTACTAGGAGGAGTAAAAGGGATTACACCCTCCTAGTAGTTCCTTGCTAGCCTTTCTTTCCCTAGGGAGTAAAAGGGTTTACACCCCTAAGGAAGTGGAAAAGCTAGATCATTTATTTAAAGACTCCATAACCCAATAATTTTAAGCACTCATCCCTTGCATTGTAGAAATAAATCATTGCATTGGTATACATGGAATCACAATATATTGAAATTGTTTAAATCATAATCTATTCTTGGTGCTTTAGGCTTGCTAAGGCCACTAAGGCATCTTCCTTGGCTAAGGATTTATTATTTCTGTCATAAATTAAAATCTACACCCATTAGGGTTGCATCATAATACTTCATAACTTTCAAAATTGCTCATTTTCTAACCATCAAAGTTTGCTAGAAAGATACCAAATTAATATACTAGTTGTTGTGCTCCTTTTGGGTGGTTTACTTGCAAGTTTCGGTGGTTGGATTTTTCTATTATAGCACTTGTTTGCTACAGTGTTACAAAGATAATTGCCTCACCCCATGCAACTTGCTTGAATGGACTTTCCATTTCCCTATGTAGACTTGAAGTCCCCTTTTGTACATTCTAGAGCAAAAAAACATATTTTTCCACATATATGCACCCTATTAGCTAGACAACAAACATATTTGTAGGTTGCTCCACTACACCTCATGTACATCGGGTTTGGTGCTCAAAATTAAAAATTATGTCGGGTTTCCAGGCCATGTCATGGGATCCATGATCCTTGACCTTCCATATACTGGAAACACTCCGAATCGACCCTTTGATTCCATTTGAAAGCTATAAATTGAGACATATCCAAGCCTTGAAGGAGAGAATTCAAATTTGAGAGCAAAGACACTCTTGAGAAATTTCACTTCATATTGAGTCTACATCCCTTTATCCTTGAAAGTCTGAACTCATTGTTCAGCCCCCAAGCTCTTCCTTCTTTGTGATGGAGAACCTCATTGTCTCCTTTATATGAGCTTGCCTTTGGTGGAGGATTGAAGTGGTGGAGGCCGAGATGGAGGGACTTAGTTTCTCGGTTCTGATATATGTTGTTACAAAAGTTTGTCACCTATATACTTCTGATGATTATTTTAATAGAAAAACTCTTTTCTCGTCCAATTGATATCTTCAAAATATTTGAATTATTATTCCATGGGCATATTTGTCATGAATGTTAATGTATTATGCTAATCTATATGCTAACACTATATATCTTCACCATATGCATGTGTATCTTGGTTGTTGAGGATAGGTTGCAGGCATAAAGCTTTGAGTTGCATGCTCAACGATGGTCTTCATCAAACTCCAGACGAGGTAGGCTCTTGGACTTGTCTCGTTAGCTTTTTATTTATATAACATACTTGGGATTATAGTTTATTTCTACGTGTCATTCTGTCTATTGTGGTTTACCCATGCAATAGAGATATTTTTCTCATAACAGAATTGGCGACCATACTGGGGATTGATCTTCTTTTTTGGGGTCTGGAGTGTGTTCTCTTTGATTTTCTCTTTGTTATCCTGAGTTTCCTTGTCGCCTGATTGCTTGACAACCTATTTTTACTTTGCATCTGAGTTTCTTGGCTTAACCCTTTCCCTGTCAGTGTTTTACTATATATACACAGTTTTTCCCTTGACAGATGTGTACATACACGAGTTGTCCTTCCTTAGGGTGCATACATACACGACTTTTGCTCTAACAATTACGTACATCAACTCTTTAGTCTTGCTGGGTGAGTTTGGTGTCTGTTGGATAAGTTTGGTTGGTTGTTAAGCCTTCTTGGGTCTCTTTCCTAACTGTTATGTGCTTACGGAGTGATGGGAAACCTTCTTATTGTTGAATTTTCGGGCGATATTCTTTCTTATCATATTTTTCATTTGTTGTCCTCGCATCTTGGTCTGAGTGTTTGCTTCTTGGTATCTTGCTTGGATTGTCTCTTTTGCTTGCAGTAGGGTCTGTATGTAAAGTTGCTATCGAATCCTTGCATTTTCTTTCCTTTATATCAAAAATCCAAAAATCATTGCTCATTTTGCATTATGACATTTTCTCTTTTAATTACTTAGTATTGATTTTGACACATGTGGAAAGATTGCATTTCATTGAAATGGTAGAAATTGCATTGAAAGTTGCATTTAGAAGCTTACCATCTCTTTAGAATTCAAGATTAGGACTTAGTAGTGTTTTTACATTCGCTTCTTTGACATGCTAAGTCATAGTACCATCAGTTTCACGACCACACCTCTTGACTAAGCATAAGCCATTAAAAGTAAAACTGATTAACTAAAATTGATTAGAAGCGATTTTATTTTTCGGGGTACGCAAACAAGTATAGGACATAGGGCCTTGGAACAAGATTTTTGTGAGTAAACTTCTCCAAGAATATTAAACTAAACACTTGTGTCTGACCAGGAGTGGTGAAACCCATTGTGTAATTAGTGACATTAGGAGGCTCCACTCACACCAGAGTTAAGCACAAGGTCACACAAAGTTGGTTGCAAAGATAGCCCTCTAATACCTTCTTAGTGTCAGAGACATTTCTAGGGTTCTATTCGTATTTGGGGGTCTTTCTAGTACCTTTACCTCCATGAGAGGAAGTTCTTTCAAGATTACGAGCTTTGTTACCCTGCCCATACGGTGGACCGAACTTATGACTTTTCTTCTGTGCATTGATTATATTGTGGTGACTCTAGTTGCTTGACATAGGTAGCCACATAGGTCACTTGCAGGGGTTATTCTGTAGGTACCCTGAGTCAGATAAGGGTTGGACAACACACATCATTTATGGAGGATTACCTCACCGGGGGGATTTGACTGACTGCGATGTTAAGCCGACGAGGGCCCTTATAACTAATTCTAATACCTCCAATATTTTGAAGGGATACTTAGGCCCCTCTTGGGTGAGGCATACCTACTCTAGTGAGGGAGGCCCCTTTCCAACCATTATATCCTGTTTGTGTGCATTTGGCCTTTTTGTTTATTTTGGTGTGCTCTCTGATTGTTAGTTGGCCCTAGGATATGGTTTTATATCTCGAGTCTTGAGTCATCATAGAGCAAGACCATATTCCTCGCAGGTATCACCATTTGTTGAAGTTACCACCACATCTTGAGTTATTACTGGAGTTGCCTTCTAAAAGGCGTAAAGTTAATAAATGTGGTACATATATGATCCAGATGGATATCGGTGGCCACCCACCTTTTCCAACTGGCTCAAAACAATTTTCTGACAATTTTGGCAATTTACTATTTTTAGCAGTTTTAACTTTCGAGGCCATTTTGGGGGCCTAAATGAAGGTTTTTCGGGATTGAGCTCCTCAATGATAGCCAAAGGCATGACTGAGACCCCAAAATGAATCTCCTCAATGATATACAAAGGCATGATTGATCCCCCAAAATGAATCTCCTCGACAATAACTTTCCAACGGGCTATCACACATCTAAAACGAAGATCGTATGCAAAAGTTACGACCCCGGGAAGTTGATGTACTAACTTACCCAAACGGGGCCCACATGAATTTTAGAGCTTCATCTCCTAGGGTTAGTTTTTTGGATGTCTAGGGTTTTTGGCATTCTTTCTTATTGTAAAAAGGTCTTCAGAGCCTCATTGTAACCTTCTTCTTGTGAATGCGTGCTGCAGTCACATCTCTTCTCAGAGATAAGATGCCACCATTCTAGCAAGCTTGTTTTCCGCTGCATTTTACAATTTCAGCTTATTTCATTATTGAATAGAAAACTAGTTTTACTGTATATCTGTTATTTTGTGTTAAGAACCTGTTAATAATCTTTATTCATTTCGTTCTACTCATAAAATCCGGATCAGTGGTATCAGAGTGGTCTACTCCTTGTCGTCTTAATGCATGTCCCCAACGAGGTTGGAGTACAAAGAGTTGGGTCTCGAGCTTGTTTCTCTTGAGGAAAAAATCTCTCACATGCCCAAGAGACCTCCCATGGTAGGAGAAAAAAAATATGACGGGATAGGAGATCCTTTCAAACTGTTGATTGAGGAAGCCCTTACGCAACAGAGGAACGAGATGATGGATAGTTTCACACAAATCCTTAGGTGGCTACCAACATACGACGCATCTTCTTCGAACGGAGGTGATGCCCCCTTCAAGGTACAAATAAAATTCGATATTCCTACATTTGAAGGTCAGATAGACGCAGATGATGTAGACAAGTGGTTGAATCTACTAGAAGGGTATTTTTCTGTCCATAACTTTTCGAATAGAGAAAAGATTACTTTTGCGCTCCTCAAAGCCGTTCCACATGTCAAAGATTGGTGGGAAACTTTCTGTGAGCAAAAGGAAACAGAGGAAACCTCATTATTTTCAGTCACGACCACCTGGGAATCCTTCAGGGATGCTATTAAGGAACAATACTACCCTATCAGAAGTTATGATGACCTGTATACCAAATGGACCACATTGCGGCAAGAAAGAGACCAAGCAGTGCTAGATTTCACAAATATCTTCCATACCTTGCACACCAAGTTGGTTATCAAAGATTCAGAGAGACATCTGGTGCTCAAGTATCGCGGTGCTCTGCATAGATACATTTAGACCGAAATGGAATTTCTGGACATCTCATCCTTGGGCACGACCTACCGATATGCCATCAAAATCGAGCAGAAGATCAAACAAAAGATGCGGCAATTTGGGCCTACGAACCCCTCACAACAAAATCCAGGAAAGGGCGGCCCCAACCCACCGAACAAAAGACGGAGCAAGGATGGACAGTATCAGGACAACCAGTCCAATCCAAAAGCAAAGAAGGACACTAGAACGACAAAGAAAGATACTGGGAAGTGGTGCGACTTCCATAAGAGCCCTTGGCATAACACTGCTGACTGTTGCTCAAAGCAGTCGCTGGTGGCCAAAGTGAAAGCCTCTGAATCAGATGCGGATTCTAACTCTGAGCTAGAAATAGAAAGGGGAAGATAGATCATTGATGTGGAACCCAATGCCATCGTTGCTACCACCAAGCTCCAGCCTAATGAACCAGACGAACCAGAAGAAGGAGAGCACCTCTTCCATTCACAAATGTGGGTAAAAGTCACCCCGCTACACTTCATCGTTGATAGTGGTAGCCAGAAGAACCTCATCTCAGTAGAG
>SNQJ01S0000459.1:133460-182348 GCA_010110895.2 Picea sitchensis
ACTGTTGCTCAAAGCAGTCGCTGGTGGCCAAAGTGAAAGCCTCTGAATCAGATGCGGATTCTAACTCTGAGCTAGAAATAGAAAGGGGAAGATAGATCATTGATGTGGAACCCAATGCCATCATTGCTACCACCAAGCTCCAGCCTAATGAACCAGACGAACCAGAAGAAGGAGAGCACCTCTTCCATTCACAAATGTGGGTAAAAGTCACCCCGCTACACTTCATCGTTGATAGTGGTAGCCAGAAGAACCTCATCTCAGTAGAGGTCATCAAGCGGTTTGCCCTGCCAACAACGCCGCACCCACAACCCTACACCATTGGATGGCTCCGCCAAGGAAGCGATCTCTGCGTCAGCCAATAGTGGCGACTGTCATATGACATCAAGCCCTTCAAAGATGAGGTATTGTCTGATGTTGCTCCTCTCGAAGTTTGTGATGTTCTTTTGGGCCAAACTTATTTATGGAAATGTCATGCTACATATGAGTCTAGGCCTCGTATTGTTATTATTACTTTGAACAGGAAATTGTACAGGATACCCAAGGCAGTCCCACCTAATTCTATTTCCTTGATCTCTACTAAGCAATGCAGGAAGGTCATCTCTCAGACGGGGAAGTTTGTCTTCTTCCTGATTCGCTCTCAGAATAAGAGAAAGATAATAGCCACATCCAGGGTCTCTGCAACCGACCTCTCCACATAACAGAAGCAACTAGATAAGGTCATGGAAGAATACTCGGATACCTTCTCCTCACCTACAGGGGTACCTATGCACTTCTAGGTCAAGCACCCCATCGATCTGACCCTCGACGCACCGCTGCCCAATGGGCCAGTCTATCGTCGCTCTTTGTTAGAGAATGAGGAGATCAAGCGATAGATCCAAGAACTGCTCCATAAGGGGCACATCTGCCCCAGCTCATCACCTTGCGGAAGCCCAATCGTGCTGGTACAAAAGAAAGATGGAACCTAGTGGATCTGTATTGATTACCGGGCTTTGAATAAAATTACAGTCAGAAACCGATACCTGATTCCCTGAATTGATGACCTTCTTGATCAACTCACGGGGACCAAATAATTTAGTAAGATTGATCTGAAGTCTGGCTACCACCAGGTCCCGATAGAACAAACAGATGTATGGAAGACTTCCTTCAAGTCAAAGGAAGGCCTTTTTGAATGGTTGGTCATGCCATTTGGTTTGAAAAATGCTCCAACCACTTTCATGAGGATGATGGACGATATCTTTTGACCATTCACCAATAATTTTGTAGTCATGTATCTCGATGACATTCTAATTTACAATAAGACTTGGGTCGAACACTTGCAGTATATTCAACAGGTTCTGCACACCCTGCGGCAGCACAAGCTATACGCCAACTTGGAAAAATGCTCCTTCGGCATGGACAGGGTCCATTACCTGGGATACATCATTTATCAACATGGCATACATGTGGATCCAACCAAGATCCAAGTCATCCGTGACTGGCCATCCCCAACAACACTCACTAAGCTTTAGAGCTTCTTGGGCCTTGCCAATTTCTACCACAGGTTCGTGTTGGGATTCTCCCATATTGCATGGGACCTCAGCTAAATAAATAGGGGTGGTGGTAAGGCAAAATTTGCATGTGGCCGGTCCCAACAACAAGCGTTCGATGATTTGAAGAAACACTTGTGCTCAACCCCAGTACTTTCACTACCAGACCTGCAACATCCCTTTGAGATCGAGACAAATGCTTCAGACTATGCTGTGGGTGCCGTTCTCACTCAACACAGCCACCCCGTGGCCTATCATAGTGAGACACTGTCAGATACTGTCCGTAAGTACCCTACATATGACAAAGAAATGTACTCCATTGTGCAAGCATGCCACTAGTGGAGACATTACATTCTTAGGAAGGAGACAGTCATCCACACTAATCATAAGCCACTGCAGTTCATGCAGACACAGGGAAAATTGCAGAATGACTGTCATCAAAAGTGGTCCACATAATTGCAACAATTCCACCTCAACATCAAGTATAAAACATGAAGCACCAATATCATCGTTGATTGCCTCAGCAGACCTCCAGTCGTGACACTCACCACGGTGCTAGAATCTTGCAGCCATGAGACATATGGATGGCCCCAACTCTATGAGCCAGACCTTGCATTCGCCACCACCTACCAAATGTTGGGTGAAAACGCAGTTGTTGATAATTTCCATGTTCAGGATGGGTTTTTGTGTCGTCTGGGCCATATCTGTTTTCCATCAAGTGAGTGAGCGAAGCTGATTTGGGAAGCCCACTACAGTCGGGTGACAGGACACTTCGGCATCGAAAAGACAGTGGCGAAGCTACAGAAACACTTATACTGGACGAAACTTCGACAGAAGGTCAACAAGTATATCAGGTCCTACACTGCCTGTGCTATTTCCAAACCGACCAATAAGAAACAGGGCATGTACACCCCTCTTCCTACTCTTTCCAGGACATGGGAATCCATCTCAATGGACTACATGTCGGGCCTCCCATCCACCAAGTGAGGAAATGACTGTGTTTTTGTGGTTGTTGATCGCTTTTCTAAGATGGAGATTCTGGTTCCCTACAAGAAGAGCATCACAATAGAGGCCATTTCCAAGCTCTTCTTTGAATGAGTCTGGGTACATTTTGGAATCCCACAAACCATTGTCTCAGATCAGGATAGTCAATTTCTCAGCACATTCTGGTCGAGCCTCTGGTCACTGCTGGACACCAAGCTCACCAAATCCACGGCCTTCCACCCCCAGACAGATGGCCAAACCGAGGTTGTAAATCGATGATTGTGCATATCCTTCGCATGTATAATTCAAAGCACCCTCGCACATGGGATGAGAGTCTTCCCTATGTCCAACATAGATAAAACTGATCCCTGCATAGCTCAACCACTCACAACCCCTTTCAAGTGGGGTTGGGATTCCAACCATTGGGTCCCATAGATGTTGCACTTCCCCTTGCTATCACCTCGAACGACTCATCTCCTGCTCCAACTGAAGCTGACAAAGCCACCCAGTTCATTGAGTGGATCCAACACATCTTCCAACAGGTTCAGGATATCCTACAGAAGTCCAATGACAAGTACAAACAATGCCACGATCAACATCAGGTGCCACATAAGTTTCAGGTGGGCGACAAAGTTTGGTTGCACCTGTAGAAAGAATGCCTTACAGGACCCCATCCGAAGCTTCGCCCACTCTGTTATGGGTCGTACACTATTACCAAGGCTGTGGGGGATAATTCTTTTGAGATCAACATTCCTCCTTTCCTTGGCCTGCACCCAGTGTTCAACGTGGATCTCCTTCGCCCTTATTTCCCACCATTATTGGACACGTCAGAAGTAGCAGAACAACTGACACCAATAGAGCTCAACCCCGACTACATACAACATACATCCAATGATCATATTGTGGAAAAAAAGATCAAGGGCACTCGACAACAAAGGATCCAACTTTATCGAGTCGTCAAAGCAGGGCAGCTCCTGCACCAAGGCAAGTGGCTCACCCAGGGCCAAATTTAGCTGAAATTTCCTCATCTGATGGGGGACCTCAACGAAATGGAGAAAATTTATTACTAAGGAGGGAGGATTGATCTAGATGGACATTGGTGGCCACCCATCTTTTCCAACTGGCTCAAAACAGTTTTCTAACAATTTTGGCAATTTACTATTTTTAGCAATTTTAACTTCCAAGGCCATTTTGAGGGCCTAAATGAAGGTTTTTCGGGATCGAGCTCCTCAATGATATCCAAAGGCTTGATAGAGCCTCCAAAATGAATCTCCTCAATGATACCTTTCCAACGGGCTATCACACGCCTAAAACAGAGATCGTATGCAAAATTTATGACCTTGGGAAGTTGATGTACTAACTTACCCAAACGGGGCCCACATGACTTTTGGCGCTTCATCTCCTAGGGTTAGGTTTTTGGAATTATTTCTTATTGTAAAAAGGCATTCAGAGCCTCATTGTAACCTTATTCTTGTGAATTTGCACTGCCGTCACATCTCTTCTCAGAGATAAGCTGCCACCATTCCAACAAGCTTGTTTTTTGCTGCATTTTACAGTTTCAACTTATTTCATTATTGAATAAAAAAACAGTTTTACTGTATCTCTATTATTTTGTGTTAAGCACCTGTTAATAATATTTATTCATTTCGTTCTTCTCATAAAATCCAGATGAATATATCTCCACTCCCCGGACTTGTGATTATCCAGTTATGAGTACTGAGTCAAATCCGAACGACAGAGGGAATCCCTCGACTCCTATACCTTATGCGATTAGTGGGATGCATTCGAATTCTTCAGCTGTGATGGTTGGAGTGCTAGATATTCCTGACCCTATTTCTACCCAACCCGTGGGTTCTACTCAACCCATAGAAACGAACCCCTTCAGGTCTCTTTTTGGTATGCCAGGATATAATTCTTAGTCAATACCTTCGGTCTCTAATCCTTTTTACTTTGGTATTCCCAATATGATTTCACAACTTTCATCCTCTATTCCAACGAATAATGAAAATCCTAGTTTTGGACCCAGGGGCATGGATACTCTACATGCTCCTCTCTCATTTGGTAGAGGTCATATTCCCCAAACGAATCCTAGGGTTGGAGGTCAACTTCCTTTTTCTTCCCGGTCTAATCCTAGTCTCAATGCTCCTAGATGGAGTAATTAATCGGGTGGACACACCACTTCCTATATTTCATCCTTTACCCCTTCTTCGTCCATGTCGATTCCAACAAACACATTTATTATGACGAATCCCCCTCTGTACTCCGGAGTTCCATCTAGATGGATTTAGTTTCACGCTATGGGAAACCCCTAGCCCAGAGCTCCTCTAGCTGGGGGCAGTGTATATAACCCTCATTATGTTGCCTCCACATGTATGGTTCCCATAAAACCTTTTATTAATTAGTTTGGAGGAGGATATTACCCTACTAGACAGAGCCATGGTATATACCAGAACCATGGATGGCCTTGAATCCATCAACACCAATCTTTCCCGGGAGCATGGGCTTAGATGCCACAACCCCAACTCCCTTTTATGGCCACGCTTAATCTGCAAGATTTTTCAAAATTAATGAATGACCCGGTGTGTCACGATCCGTCATGGCCCCCCATCCCCACCAAGCTTCCTTTAGACATTCCAAAATTCGAAGGAAAGACTAGCGAGGATCTGGGTGACCATGTTACTACTTTTCATTTGCGGTGCTCATATAATTACCTTAATGACGATTCTATTCATTTGAGGCTATTTTAATGCACGCTCACGGGGGTCACTATGAAATGGTACATTGATCTACCGAGGGGAACATAGAGAAACTTTAATAAGATGGTTTTGGTATTTCTTAACCAATTCTAGTTGCTAGTTCGTTACGATGTCGACATAGAACTTTTGTCGACCCTCCGCCAAGATAAAGCCTCGCATATCTCGGACCATATCCAAGAGGGGCGTAGACGAAAGAGGTTGATCAAAGCCTACATTCCTCCTAAGTTTTTCTTGGAATGGTTTCTTAAGTCCTTATTACCTTATATTTCGAAGGATGTCTCTACATCCAGAGTAACATCCGAGGAAGAAGTTCTCTTCAAATCCCAACAATTGGACCTCACATATTCTCAATCTGGGATGTTGTATGAAATTCTTCCCGATGCACCGCGGTCTAACTATGACCCTAGAAAAAAGCTTGGGCCTCATGCCGATGGCATCATAGGCTCTGCAAATACCAAGTCTACAAATTTGGTGATGAACCAGCTGAAATATTTGTCTCTAAGCCATCCTGTAGCAGGACAAGCTTCAACTTCATCCTCCACTCCCATTTAGTCGACAGATGTGTATTATGTACAGTCGTTGGCCAACCCAAATGGTAACCAGAAACCAAGAGGGAATAGAAGGAAATAACGAGGTAATAATCGTAAGGGTGGGAAAAATAATAACAAATCTAAGGACGACACTAACAATGATAGATCAAATAATAATGTTGGTGAGGGAAAGAAAGAAAAATGGAAGGTGAAGTTTCCTTGTAAACTTTCTAAAAACCTTACCCACCTATGCCCCAAAATTAAGGAAGCCTTGAGGCTCTTATCAGATCCGCCCACTGTGCTGACCAATCCATTTACACATAATAAGCACATGGCCTCAGGGGCCCCCAAAACCAGAAATGCATTGAGCGGGAGTCAAAACCCCTCAGCACATGAAGGTGGCCATATATGTATCAATATGGTCAAGTCTCAGATTGATGTAGTCACTCAATCTCGTGATTACGATTCTTCATAGATTGTTGTAGGTCTAGAGTCTCCTCCTCCTCTGGAAACACCCTTGCAGATCGAAAATCCGAAACCTTTGCCTCATATTCTGAAATGAGTACTAAAACGCTCTGCCCACAATCCTAATACCATAACTGTCCATAATTATTTGATTGTCAAATATTAGGGTCAAATCCCTTATGTGATGTCGTATTTGGAGGTGCTCCAGACATGTCCTTCACAGAAGAGAACCTTGTTATTTTCTCTAGGAGCTCTAGACTCATGTGGCTTGAAGGTTATTAAGTTTGATGTCATGGATTTTAGGCCTCGCTTACCTTACCACGTGGCCTTTCAAATCCATGTGGAGTACACAAAAATTACCATCAAACACACTGTAATTGATGAAGGTGTTGCAGAATGCGTGATTTCCCTAACCTGTTGGAAAGCCACTGGCTCTCCGAATCTATCCCAATATATGACTATGTTGATTGATTTTGATGGGTGTTTGTTCCGACCCCACGTAATTCTTCCCGCTTTTCTGGTCGAGTTAGGTGGAAAGACAGTGAAGGTTGATGACAAGATAGTTGATGCTCCTCTTGAATATAATTTACTACTAGGGCATAATTGGACTTATGCCATGAAAACAATCGCGTCGTTCATTTTCAACACTTTATGTTTTCCTCATGAAGGGAAAATAGTGATGATTGATCAATTGTCCTTTGCGTAGGCTATTCCTAGTGCATCAGTTGTACCTTGGATCCATGTGATCGATAATTCTCAGTAGGAAACTGAGGATGTTGGTGTCAAAATGTATTCCTGTCTCATGGATAGCTTTGATTTGATGGAACCAATTCATCACATTCATGTCATTTCTAGTGAGTCTTCATCGTCGATGACGTCCATTCCTTTCCTTACTTCATATTTCAAAAATTCTTGGACCCTACCTTCCCCGACCATGTCGTGCGAAGGTCAGTCACACATTGGGATGGCAATGCCACTGTTAGCGGTAGAAATTGCATATCAGTATGTTCTTAACACTATTACTGACTCAGATTCTTTCTCCTCATAGACACACGAGGATGATCCTGCTCTAGAGCTCCTATGGGACGTCCAATCTTATTTTTCACATGATTTCCTCGACGATACTTTACCCTTGGATGAAGCCATCTTAGAGGCCATTTATGGTCCCGATAGGGCTTGGGATGATATGCATCATCGCTCCTATTTCCTCCCAGAGCTTGTTAGGATCGAACAAGATGAATTTAGATATACCTTGAGTGAGATGGTCGGTCATGTTGTGGTTTCATTAGATATGCATGGTATTTATGCTGAAGGAAACATGTAGAATATTTCTCCTACCATCATGATCAACATCTCTCGAATTCTTGGCAAAGTTGAGAACATATATATATCAGTGCGGATTGTTCTCCTGGAGAAATTCAGATCTACACCGATCTTTTCAAATAATTTCGTGATGTATTCGCTTGGTCATATGTAGAGATGCTAGGGATCAAACCCAACATTTTTGAAGATGAGATCAAGAATTATCTGGATGATATCCCTGTTCGACAATGTCTTAGAGTTGTTAATCCTAGGAAGGCCCCTACTATTAAGGTAGAGGTAGAGAAGCTACTTAATGCTGGTTTCATCTACCCTATTCCCTTGACTGAATGGGTGTCTAAACCCATTCCCGTGAATAAAAAACAAGGAACCATCCATGTGTGTATGGATTTTCGAGAACTGAACAAGGCTTGTCCTAAAGATAACTTCTCGACTCCTTGCATTGACCAGATTCTTAATGAGTGTGCAGGAAACAAAGTCTTTTATTTTATGGATGGATTTTCCAGGTATAATCAAATTCTAATCTAACCCAAGGATCAACATAAGATGGCGTTTATTTTTCCTTGGGGTGATTTTGCATACCGGAAAATTCCTTTCGACCTTAAAAATGCCAGAGCAGCCTTCCAACGTGCCATGAAATTTTATTTTCACGATCTCAAGCATATTGTTGAATCTTACCTCGACATTCTTGCTGCTCACTCTTGCAAGAGAGTAAATCACTCCACTTACCTTTGATTAGTATTTGAGAGATTCCGTTACTATCACATCCGTTTGAACCCTCACAAGTGCATCTTTTGCGTTAGGTCTGGATATCTTTTTGGATTATTAGTATCTGAGCATGGGATCATGGTAGATCCTATGAAGGTTGAGGAAATACTTTGATTGCCTCCCCCGCGCAACATTCAACAACTTCAAGGTTTACATGGGAAGGATAACTTCTTGTGTCGGTTCATAGTGAACTATGCCAATTTAACTAAGGGTTTCATGCATATTTTGAAGAAGGATACTTCGTTTATATGGAATGAGCGATCCTAGGAATCCTTCGATGCTCTTAAGAAAGATTTGGTATCGACACCTCTGCTGAAGCCTCTGAACTACAATAGATACTATTTGCTTTATGTCACTGTGTCTGAAGGGATTGTTGGTATGGTTCTAGTTCAAGAGGACGATGAGCTGCATGAGCACATTGTCTACTCTCTTAGTAGAAACTTAGTCCGTCCTAAACTTAAATATTCTCACGTATAAAAAAACCAGCCTTGGCTGCTGTACATGTAGTTCAAATATTACGACATTATATATTACTTTGAAAAACTACCATAGTTGCAAATATCAATCCATTTCAATACATCCTCACCAAGCGTATCATAGGGGGAAAATAAAATAAGTGGATTGTTATTTTGCAAGAATTTGATCTCGATTTTTCTTCGACGAAGTCTAAGAAATGACTAGTTTTTTCCGAGTTGATATCTGACTTCCCTCGACTAGATGAGGACATTTTTCATGACGATTCATTCGTGGATGAACATATATTCCTTATCTCGTCTTCAAACCCCTGGTATGGAGACATTCTAATTTATATTCAAACCTTGAAGCTATCCCAACATCCGTTGAGAGACAATCGACGATGTATACCTCATTAGGATAAAAATTACCTTATCATCGACGACACTTTGTATAGTTGAGGAGTAGATAATATTTTGTGTCGTTGAAGACTTATGAGGAAGCTGATTTGGTTCTCAATGACTGTCACAGTGGGGCTTGTGGTGGTTATTTATCCGGGTTTGCAACAACCCAAAAAATATTCCGAGCCAATTTTTAAAGATTGTGTTGAGGCGGTCAAGAAGTGTCACCCTTGCAAGGTGTTCACTCGGAAAATGCCCTCGCATCCAGCCCCTCTTCATCCAGTCAACACCATTGGACCCTTCACCAAGAGGGGGGTATATTTTATGGATTGCAACCAACTTTGACTGGGGGGTATCAACATATCATTGTGGTCATGGATTACTTCACTAAATGGGCAGAGGCCATGCCTACAATTAAATCCAATGGTAAGACTGCATCATTCTTTGTATTCAACCAAATTATAGCCTGGTTCAGAATCCCAAAAGATATTTTCACTGATCATGTCAGTCACTTTCAAAATGAAATGATGAAAGAGTTAGCATAAAAAATTGGGTTTAATAAAGATCATTCTTCCCCTTATTACCCCCAGGAAAATGGACAAGTAGAGGCGGTGACTAAATCTCTCAATACCATCTTACAAAAAACTGTGAGCCAGAGTAATTCCGAATGACATCTGATGCTCTACCCTGCACTTTGGGCATATCAAACCTTGGTAAATACTTCCATCGATTTTTCTCCTTTTTAGTTAGTACATGGCATGGAGTCGATTCTTCCGATTGAATGCGAAATCCCTTCCCTCAAGTTGGAAATTGAGCTCCTTCCCGACACATCCGATCTTGAAGAATGGCTTGTGCACCTAGAGCATCTCGATGAGTAGTTTTGAGATTCCTCTACAGATATCGAAGAAAATAAATGACGTGTTAAGGTTCGGTATGATATGTATGTCTGTCCTCGGTAGTACACTGAGGGTGACTTGGTTCTCTTGTATGACCAATCCAAAGAACTGTTGGGGGTAGGCAAGGTTAACCCCATGTGACATGGTCCTTATATCGTGCGACATGTTTTATAGAAAGGAGCCAATGAACTAGAAGATTATGAAGGGAATATGCTTGATGAGCCCAAAAATGGGTTCTAGCTTAAAAGTTATTACGCGTAATCCCTCAAGCTTGGGCATGAACTTCTGTATACTAGTCTATCTTAGTGTATATGTATATTTTCCTTTATGTCATCGAATTTCTTATCAAGTTTTCCCTCAGTTGACAGATGACAATGGAGTCTTCAATTTACTTAGGATTTACAGACGATGCTAGTCGTCATACATGGAACATGGCTTCCGCCGCTTGGGTCATTTACTCACCTGAGGGCCAACTGATGTCTTCAGGTGGCGTTCATTTGGATCCATCAACGAATAATGTGGCCGAGTATAACGCCATTATAGAACTATTACAGGATGCCATTTCACATGGTTTTCAGTCTTTAGAGGTTCGCCTGGACTCCTAGTTAGTCGTATGTCAGTTAAATGATACTTACCATGTGTGAAACCCTACTCTACTCCGACGATTGCTACGGGTACGAATTTTGGAACGACACTTTGATTTTCTTACTTATAATCACATACCTAGAAGTTCTAATCATGTATCATATTCATATGCTAATTATATTTTATATTGGAATTTGTCACATAACTAAGCAAAGAAAACACATTCATGTATGTACACATTGTAACATATATAAGTAAAGCCGAAGACCATTTTTTTTTTTTATATTTCATCTTTAAAAAAAATATGGTGTCATAGTACAAAATGGGGCTCACACCCTCAAAATACATATATGGTCGATATATATATGACCGTGGAATCTATGCCTGTGGCACCAGATTCATGTCATGATATCGCACTATGACATTTGCGACACGATGGAAGAGTTACACCCATGCACAGGGTACACCCACCACCTGCCACTGCATAGCCTATGGCAGATCCTCCACTTGAACCATAGGAATCCTATGCATCAATCGAGACAGGTTCCCCTGCACATTCTGCAGCACTCTATCCGCATGCTCATCTCCCCGACTCCTCCACCGATGTCATGGGAAACCCTCTAGCCTTCGCAAACCTACATCTGCGTGACAAAGCAATTGTTAATACTTGATACCATACAAAAATATTTGTGTTTTTTATTCTTTTTGAAAAAACACAAAAAAATGAAATATATAAAAACATTTCTTACCAATATCACCGTAGGCGCAACCTGGTGGAAAAGGCATATCTGGATCCCCTCTTTAGTTGATATCGTCATAAGAGTAGTCGTCAATGGCTATGACATGTTGACACCACTAGAAAAATAACTCATCATTGTAGGGGGTTGGTACCCTACCACCTCCTAGTCGCCTCATCACATCGGTCCACCGTGACATGACTGGATCACGTGGTCCATGTGGAATAATCTCTACTCTAGGGCTCAATCCTGGAACCCAGTCAAAGAAAAAGATACACAATATGGATGCAAATATGAAATTTCTCTTTCTCCCTTGTTTGCAATCCGTTAGCTGGTTCTTCATGTTAGCCAACAACGAGGTACACCAGTCATAAAGAGTGGGTTGTAAAAACTCCACCACATAGAACATGAGTGGCCTTAATGCCTGGTGCAATGAAGCTGACCCAAATATCCATGTAAGAACAAGTACAACGATCTTTAAGCTCAGGTTCTCGATCGCTCTGATTGGGATTTAGCTCCCTACTTTATCTGTGCCTACAACACAATGGGTGGCAATGTACTCCTCCATGGTCATACCACACCCAACCCCCTCGAGCCTTCAGATTCACTACCTCGACCCGATGAGACAATCCTGTGATAAAATATATGTCGTCCACTTCAATCCTCAATAGTTTCCCATCGAGATTGAAGGCCTCTGTCTCTAGATCCCAATAGTTTACGAGCATATGGAGTAACCTCAGTTGAGCCCTCATTTATTTGAGAGCCCAAAATTTATAAAGGCCACATATTTTTAAAACTTTTTGGGCCCCTGCATCCCTTTCCATTGCTACATCTATCTCTTCATGCTCCCTCTCCCTCCATTCAATCACCATCCTGCAAAGGAAAATTCATTTTTTGAGTTAAATCTTGTCAAAAACGTGTTCATGGACTTGTACGCGAGATAAAATGGTAAAAGTCGTGGAAAGGGCTACATATATGCGGGAAGGCTTTGCTTTTCCCATGCATATGGGGCGTATACATGACTCAATGAACTATCACCTGCGTATGCCCTAATTCACATTTGTGCCCTCTAATACTAAAAAAATGGGGCCTAAAATTGAAATTCAAATCAATGAAATTGAAGTAGAAGGGATGGGCACTTACTTGGTCCAGACGGTTGCTAATTCCGTTGATCGTAGCTATCCCAACATACACTTGAAGATCGAGGGCAAAATGGCCTAAAATCGACTATGTGGGTGAAAAAACTCAAATGGTATGGTAAAATGGTCTATTTTTACTATTAGCAGAAAATTTTTACCCACTCTATATAGTTTGTGCTAATTTTTGACCTTGTGGACTAATAATATAGTGGAAATAATTGGTTTTGGTGGTTTTGTCAAGGATTTTTGCAGTTTCTAGTGTCATACCGCCCATTCGTTCCTTTGACATGTATTTTCTTTTACCATCATATAGGATAGGTTGTCACTCCATTTTTCATTCTTGCATTGTCCTATGACTGTGATCCATATTCCTTAGGTACAAACCCATTTATTAGCGACACAAAACCTTCTTACTACTACTATAAGTGTCGTTATTAAGTGGTAGAGGCTTACCAAACATGGGTGCCCTAGTTAGAACCTTTGTGCCACTTGGTGCCCATGCATAAGTTATTCCTGTTGGATCATGTTGTCATTGATGCCAATGGTTTGATTGATTGATGTCATTGATTGTTTGATGCCAAAGGATTTATTGATTCATAATTGATATAAAATGAAATAAGTATTGTCCTTGATGAATATGGATCAATAAGTTGTCAATGATATGATGAATATGGATCAATGAGTTGTCATTGATACATGATGCAAAGATGAAGATGGATCGATGTGATTTCCTTGATATATGATGCATAGCTAGATTGATCATTATAGTGTTATCATGGTTGATAAAGTGCACAAATGGATGAACTCCAAAGTGGTCCCCTTATGGTGAAAGCCCTCATGGGAAGACGCTTTATGGTTGAGTTATTCTTGAAGTGTGGATGGAGAACTCATGCTTATATGTGGAATAATGAGATGAATATCAATGAAGCTGTTGGTGAAACTATCCTAGATGGATAGTGCTTATCATGCCATTTCCGGTGGTATGTGGAATATCACATAACTCCTCATGGTTTGAGAGGTATGGCCTTACGAAGTTGGAGGACCCTCATATGTTGGCTTGAAGCCCCAAAAGGTCAAAGAAGTCAAAAATCTTGCAAAGAATAAATTATTATTTAAATGATAAAGTAAAGTGACAAAGTTAAGGTGGAATATTTAAATAATAAAGAGAAGTGACAAAATCAAGAAAGATTATTTAAATGATAAAGTGAGGTGACAAAATCAAGAAGGAATATTTAAATGTTAAAGTAATGGAGAAATTTCTATTTATGGAAAGTGGTTAACCCTAAAATAAGGAAAATAGGTTAAGTGACCTAGAAATGGGTTAAGTGACCTAGAAGATGAAGAGTATAAATAAGAGGCTAGGGTCTCTTGTGAACAAAACATTTGTTTTTGGGAGTATCTCTTGTGTATCTTTTGTGTGTATCTCTTGAGAATGATTGAAGATATATTCTGAGAGAGAGAGAGGGTGAGGATAATCTCATGGACACATCAAAGTTTCGGCAATGTCTGAGAGCTTGACGACAAAAGTCTCGGAGATTCATAAACCCTAGTTTCTGAGGTATACACGGGCTGTAATAGGCTAGTGCACATACACACATGGGTTGTATGAGGACATGGCATGTACCATGGATAAAATCATGGAGATTTGTGTTTGAGATGATGACTGGTTGTTGAAGACTAAAGCAGGTTCCAGATCTGCACTCTATGGGCTCAGATCCGCCACTGAGATTCTGGTATGGTGATACTATTGTCTTGATGGATATTCTTGTTTGTTATATGGTGAATGCTTAAGGCAATCTTGGTATGGCTGTTATGATGTGGTTTGAGTGAGAAAGACTCTTATGATTCAATATTGATATGATGGCTATAGTATACTGGTTGCTTATACATGATTGAGTAGCATTCATATTTTATGGCTGAGAAGCATGAATAAGCTATTGGAGAGCTTGGATGTGTTGTGACTGGATGGTGGTCAGTTTGGACAACAAAAGATAGAAGAGAATGTGATTGTAGGTTGCATAAGATATGATCATGTGAAGCAAAGAAAAACCCTAGTTTATCAGAAGTATACGCATGATGCATTATAGATTGGCCACATACATACGCGGGTTGTAGTGAGCCAGGGCGCATACACATGCAGGCTGCACTACTGACAAGTCACGTACCTATGATAGATTGATATCTGTGGAGGAATGTTGCCTCATCTCAGTTGGTGCTGAGGGTGTAAGCTGAGTCTTGCATTATAGAGCTGGTGCTCTTGTAGAGTTGTACTTTATTCAGTTGTTGCTGATAAACCCCAAGGATTGTAGTCCGTAATAAAAAGAAAAATTGTACATACATCTTGTGTTCTTTGTGTTCCTTGTGGTGATGACTTGTTGATGATATATTGTTGATATATGCTGCTGATATGTGTTCACATCTAACTAGTTATAAATGACAACAATGAGTAATGTGTTAATGGTGATCGTTAACTAATGATTTTTGTGTAAGAGGGAAGTTTTTGAAAAAAGAGCCCCACACTCATTCACCCCCCCTCTAAGTGTGGTAGGTGTGTCCAACAATTGGTATCAGATCCAACCTTCACTATAAGCCTTAACAAGTTTGGAGGAGATCCATGGACACACAAATGGATGATGAAGTTCCAATCCTTGATGAGGAAAACTATTCTACTTGGAGAATAGAAATGAGAGTGAATTTGACAGAAATGGGAATAGGTATTTGGAAGGAAGCCATTGGTGGATCAGTTTCATTGAAGAACAAGTCAAAGTATGTAGCTCAAAGGGAAGGAAAGAAGAATCATACATTGGCTCTCAAGACCATTCTTAGTGGATTCTCGAGCCCTATCAAAGAGAGCATGGGACTGTTGGCCCTTGATCAAGTTTTGGGAGATTCTTGGTCATGTTGACCTATTTTGGACTTCGACAACCTATCGAAGGAGGAGCGCCAGACGAAGTGGAGATCACAGGATCTCGGCCCACTTTGGGTCCTTTTTGGGTTTTTGGGAATATGTAATGGGATTGGGATGTCGACCCATGGGTTTTACCCATGCTTAGGCCTATTTTGTAATGTATAAATAGATATCTAGGCAACTAGAGGATAGATCAACATCTATGTGATGTATGCTAAGTGAAAGTAAGGGTCTGTAAGTGCTTTGTGCATGATTGTAAGAAACTTGCAGAGATAAGTGCAAGTGGCTGTAACAGACGATGGAAGGCTTTATGCTGTAATGCAAGGAAGAAGGATATAGCGAGCTGCACAGATCTTCTGTCCTGTGCGGAGTAAGGGTTTTGAGGCTCTGTGCTTGTAAGCTATTGAAGAAGCTAATAAAGAAGAAGAGTTGGTGGACGTAGCCCCAGGGTGGGGGTGAACCACTTAAACACTGTGTTGTCTTGCTTTGTGCTTGTCTTAATGTGTTTATGTCTCCTTTTTCTAAGTGCTTGAGAGGATTAGATAAGATTTTCTTATGCTTAGTGCTAATGATGTGTAAAATGTTAGATCTGATATATATGAATATGATCAATGCTTGAACTACCAGATTTGATCTATTTTACCTATGCTAAGTGCTTGAATACATTAGATCATTGTAAATGCTGTGAAGCTTTGTTTTATCAACGAAGTGGTTATTGATTGCATATTGTGGAACTAACGGTGCTAAGTGCTTTTTAAGTATTTTAATCACAGGTCTATGTTCTAGCTAAGGCTGTAGACACCTGAGTCTTGCAACCACCCGTGCCTCTACCTTGGGTGAGACTTCATTTGCTTTGCAGGTGTTGCCTAAAGGGCCGGTAGTTAGGGTTTTGTTGGTGCACTATTGTAGCGTTGAAACTAGGGCTGCCCCTTTGTGCCAACAAATGGTTCTGTTGTCGAGACCTAAAACTGTGATTGCTGGGAACTAAGGAAGAAGAGTCTTTGTGCAAATATTTGACCTAAAACTATGAAAGCTCCGTGTGAAGATATGTTTCCCTAGTGCGCAACATTTTACTTGACCTGTGAAGCTTTGTGCCAAGAGGAAGGATAGATCTGAAGAAAAGAGGTCAGATCTGAGGGAAAAGAGGTAAGATCTGTAAGCTCCGTGCTTTGATAAAGGTAAGAATAGTAGAAAATTTCTAGATCTGAAAGCTTTGTGCTCTGTAAAAGTAAGATTAGTGAAATTTTTTGTTTCTAAAGTATGGATCTAGGTATGTTTGATAGATTTTGTCCTAGATTGAAAACTAGGGCACTGATAGATGAAATAAGGCTTGATATGAATAGATGTGATAAGAATATATTTGATAAGAATAGTGAAAAATATGTTATACCTATGCATAAAAAAAATGTTTGGACTAACAAATGGATGCAGGATCCTAGAAAGAATTTATTGCAGGTTATCTCCTATGATCCGAGTGCGCAGTACAAGAGAAGTTGGAGATCATTGAAAAGAAAGAGAGGATTAACCCTCTGTTACAATTGCAGAAAACCGAGACATCTTTCTAAGGAACACCCTTGGAGAAGACCTAGTTGTGTTTGTTGCAGAGCTATGGACCATGAAGTGTTGGATTGCCCTGGAATGATTTCCAAGCTTGAAAGAATGAATTTGAACCAAGAAAACCCTAAGGCGGAACCCTAGAAAGAATCAGAGAAGGTATTGCTACAGATGAAAGAAACTTTGAATGACCATCGACATGTTAGATTATCAGAGATATTTAAACAAAAAGAATGCATCAAAGCAAGAATATGAGACTTCGACATCAACTATGTTCTGGATGAGGAAACACATGTGAATATCATGACAGAGAGAACTTGGGAAGCTATAGGGAAGCCTTCTATGATTCCTTCATTAGGAGGGATTGGGTCATTCAGAGGAAAACCGGTAAACCTATGTGGAAAGCTCACTTAGATATCTATGAATGCCAATAGAACTTTGACAGAAGAAGATTTTGAGATTATTAAATTTATTGAGGACAACGCCCCGTTTACCATGCTACTAGGGAAACCTTGGATTGAAAGAGATCAAACCAGACGAAAGAAAGAAGAAGAAGTTTTGGAGAAGAAGAAACAAGAGTTAAAATATTTTGTGACCAGAAGGATCACACATTTGATTGAAGAACAAGAGAACAAATCGAAGCTATTTAAAGCTAGCAACCCAGGTGTCGAAACTGCAAGAACATTAGAAGACTCTCAGAAGATTGAAGTACCTATCCCAGATAAAGAAGAAGTGTTACCCCTGAATCTTAGGAGAGAATCTCAACAACGCGAAGCGACTATGTCCAAAGAAGATAAGAATCAGAATGAAAAAAGACATACCGAGTCGAAGCTCACTGGAAAGAAGGCTAGAAAGCTAAGTAAGAATAAGGCTAAGATTGAAAAGTTACAGAAGGTTCCAGAGGGAACCTCGCAGAAAGCAAATTTTCCGAATTGGAGCTTCGCCGGGATATCAAAACAACGACACATAGCACTTCACCATGGCAAAGCAATATATCCGTTGGAACCGATATATCCATTCGACTGCCACCCTGAACGGGTAGAAAATAATTTATAGCTCGACACCAGACCATTGGACCACACCATAAAGGACAGAACAAGATTTAATGAGGCTTCATACCCGTTACAAGAGAACCATTTCCAAGTTGCCTATTTATCTCGTCACGTCATGCACGGAGAACACTTTTGCTAACTAAGAATTTGACCCCGCAGAATAAGTGAATTGTATATAGTGATCATTGTGCTCTTGCTGTTTATTCCAGTGCAGTGTCTGAGTTAATCGTGACCCTGACAATTTTTAATCCCGAGCGCGTATGTCTAACGAGCTCACCGCAGTTGAAGAATCAGTGATAGAAGTACTCCTCGACTTGATGACTGAAAGAGTCATGTCGGAGAGAGGAGTGTCTACAGGTGTACAAGCATCATTGAAGAGATGACTGCCAACCTCTCCATCCACTACTCGAGCTGGACCATCCCGACCAGTAGATGAAAAGCGAACTAAACACAGGGATGACCTCACAAATGCTAAGTTGATTCCGAGCATATTACCCACCTATCTACCACCCTTGAGCGGTGCAGTAAACTGTGAAAACGTACCTAGATACTTTAAGTACCCCTTGGTCACTGCGTACCTCCCGAAGGGGATACACATAGTTCACGCAGATCAAGAAAATATTGCAGTGTTGAAGTTTAGCGACTTCAAGCTCGGTGACAGGAAGGTCTATAACATGGTCGCTCCACATAAGTACCTGACCACAACAAAGGGAAATAATTCAAAGATTGCCCCTTAGTCATGGACCCAGAACCTCACACAGTTCACCTTGCTGAATGTTATGAAGATTCCGCACTTCAAACGACACCATGAGGTGAATGCATGTGTCAAATTGCTGCTGTATTGTTACCATGGAGGTTATCTATGGTTAAACCATCGCATAACAGTGGATCTGACGTTGATAAATCAGATCACGGGATTGAGTATGCAAGGCCCTGACCCACATGATTTCTACCCCGGAAAGACCGCGGATCGCGCTCTCGCTCAGAAGATCAAGGACACTTATGGAGATGTCAAGAAGGGCACGCAAGGCTACAAGGTAGCTTCTATCCAAAGCGGCATAGTGCACCTTGCTTGTCAATTAATCCCAGGGAAGTTAGTACACAAGAATCGACCCACCCAAGTCACTGGTTTCATAGTCATCCTCTCAGGGAAGTGCACAGAAGGACTTCAAATGAATTGGGAGAAGTACTTGGTAAACCAACTAGAACTTGACTGCAAAGAAGTGCAAGATCAAGTATACGAATTCCACTTCATATGACTATTGATCCTGATCTCTTTCATCGCCCGGGAGATGCCGGAAGGTGCGACCTTCCCAGACATCAAGCTATTTGAACCATTGGTTGCAAAGTTAAACACACTGTGGTATTCAATAGACATGAATAAACAATGGAAGTCCAATGCTGTATTTCACGCATACTACAACCAATTGAAGTTCGCTATACAGTCCGAGCCTTGCATGACTCCAAATACTCTCCACAAGTTTCGGCCTTTGATGAAGTTCAACGCGGACCACCATTTCATTTATATCATAGCGCGCGCTGATGGGCACAAGAAGCAAATTCAGTCCTACTACAAGCTAATGGAGGAAGACTTGGAAGAGATCACCAAGGATTGGTCGGTGGACCTCCTCATTCCAGCAGATCCTGTGGAGATATCCGATATAGACAGTTTAGAAAATGCGCAAAATACACCCAGACCGAGGAAGACAAAGAAGATTGAAGAGGTTCAAGATATAGATAGTACCTCAGTAAATACTGCGTCCATATCACCAGAGCAAGGAGGTAATGGCGAAGAGGTAGATGGAACAGAGGTCGAACAAAAGAAAGGTGAGGTCACACCGCCTAGAGAGGAGGAGGAACCCTTGAAGAAAATAAAGGTTTCCCCCCTGAAGCCTTCATCCTGGAAGAAAGTAAAATCAACCATGACCAAGGTCCAGACTGTCCTCACGGCAGATGACTTCAACTTCATCGTAGCCGCCCTAAATGATGCTTCGTTGGAGATAGAAGAGAATCAAGAGACTAAGAAGGAGGAGGTGTTCAATCGGATTAAGGATGAGCTCCAAGGAGTGCAAAAGACACTACAACCCAGCCTCACAGTCACCACTGCGCCTCTATCAGCAGGAACACTAGAAATGGGAGATGAGCCAACTCAACTCCACCGAATTGCTGACACAGTCGAAGCTCACCTTCGAAGAGCACAGGAAGAAACAACGTAAGCCACCCAAGCTTTAGCACAAGTACAGGGAGTCCTTCTAGAGCAACGTAGTATTGCAAAACGGGAAAATATTGCTCTCCAAGCGAAGTGGAATGAAGAAAAAGAACAACTACAGCAAGGCAACGAACAATTGCTCGTAGAGAAACTCGAAGTAAAGGAAAGGGTTCATATATCACTTCTCTCCGTGACAGTCGTAGAAGTAAAAACTGAAGAACGAGTTCCACAACAGGTGGCACAACTTGAATAAGTGATCCAACAACTCCAACAGCGCATAGCAGACTTGGAGTTGCGCACTGTTCCTGAGACCCCTCAAGATGTAAGAGACCAAAGGGAAGCAATTGCTCGTAGCGCAGTTGACAGATTAAAATCTCTTGCCCTAGAATTCAAGCAACTTAGTAACCGTAGTGCCCAAACATATGAGAACCTCACCGAGAATCCAGAGTTACATGCATTGGAGTCACAACTCAAAGAAGAAAAGAAACACACAGAGAGGCTACAAGCGCAGCTGAAGGCCTTGTCACCCATAGAAAGAATGAAGCGGTCACAAGAGAAACACACCGCCCAACAATAGATCCATACGATTCAAAGCAAACTGATGGAAGTCACTCAACGAATTCAACCATTCGAAGAGAAGGCATGCCAATTGTTCACAGAGGTTGAAATCCAAGGAGCGGAGCTAGAACAGGTTGTCATCACAACAGAACAACGCTTAGAAGGGCCAGTGAATGACGCAGTGATCTAGGAGTTTACTGAGCAAGAGGCCATTGCACAGTAGGAGGTCGAAGCATCTTGAGCCAAGCTCGAGGTATTCGAGGCAGAACTAGTCAGACCAGAGTGACTCGGGATGAGTCACAGGTGAGTGTTGGGGATTTGTTGGCCCTTGACCAAGTTTTTGGATATTCTTGGTCATGTTGACCTATTTTGGACTTCGACAACCTGTTGAAGGAGGAGCACCAGAAGAAGCGGATATCATGGGATCTCGTCCCACTTTAGGTCCTTTTTGGGTTTTTGGGAATATGTAATGGGATTGGGATGTCAGCCCATGGATTTTACCCATGCTTAGGCCTATGTTGTAATGTATAAATAGATATCTAAGTAGCTAGAGGATAGATCGACATCTATGTGATGTATTCTAAGTGAAAGTAAGGGTCTGTAAGTGCTTTGTGCATGATTTTAAGAAACTTGCAGAGCTAAGTGCAAGTGGCTGTAACATATGGTGGAAGGCTTTGTGCTGTAATGCAAGGAATAAGGATCTAGCGAGCTGCGTAGATATTCTGTCCTGTGCGGAGTAAGTGTTTTGAGGCTCTGTGCTTGTAAGCTATTGAAGAAGCTAATAAAGAAGAAGAGTTGGTGGACATAGCCCCAGGGTGGGGGTGAACCACGTAAACGTTGTGTTGTCTTGCTTTGTGCTTGTATTAATGTGTTTATGTCTCCTTTTTCTAAGTGCTTGAGAGGATTAAATAATATTTTCTTATGCTTAGTGCTAATGATGTGTAGAATGTTAGATCTGATATATATGAATATGATCAGTGCTTGACCTACCAGATCTGATCTATTTTACCTATGCTAAGTGCTTGAATACATTAGATCATTGTAAATGTTGCGAAGCTCTGTTTTATCAACGAAGTGATTATTGATTGCATATTGTGGAACTGGCGATGCTAAGTGCTTTATTAAGTATTGTAATCACAGATATGTGTCCCAGCTAAGGTTGCAGACACCTGAGTCTTGCAACCACCCCTGCCTCTACCTCAGGTGAGACTTCATCTGCTTCACAGGTGTTGCCGAAAGCGCTGGTAGTTAGGGTTTTGTTGGTGCGCTATTGTAGCGTTGAACCTCAGATCTGCCCCTGTGTGCCAACAGGGACAATGCACTTCCGCCAAGGATCTATGGCTAAAGCTAGAGGAGATATATCAAATCAAGAAGGAGAAGGGAGACATTGAAGATCACTCCATCAAGATCATTAAAGGTAAAGAATATCCAAAAACCCTTGATTGTATTATTTCTAAATGTGATCTTGAAAACATTTCAAGTGAATATAGCACAAAGGAAGATCTCAAAAGTATTTCAAATGAAGGTAAATAATCTCCAAAGACTCTTGATTGTAATGATTCAAAATGTGATGATGAATTTTTCTCTACAAGTGAAGAAGAAAATCTAGAAACAATTTGTGTAGAGATTAATAGTAGTTATCCCATGGAAAGAATAGAAGAATATCTATTAGAAATTCAAAAGGAAGTTGAAGAGGGTTTATATAAATATAGAAATGATCATTATTATATAGACTATAACTATCTTTCGAATAACACTAAGAAGTTTATTAAGAATAGTCAAAGGCACATCTTGAAGTTAAAGGGAATGCTCAAAGAACAAGAAGAGAATAATAAGACTCAATTAGAAGAAAAGGAAGACGAGATCACAAGACTAAGGAATCAAAAAGAAGATAAGAAGGTAGATGATGAGTTTAGAAAATGTCTTGAAACTATTGTTCATCTCAAGACCCAAATTGAAGAAGCCAAGAGGGTAGAGGAATTATTGAAGGATCAAATAAATGAAAAGGAAGAGTCATGCCATAAGTTAGAAGCTAAAGTTGTTGACCTTAGAAAGAAGGTAGAGAAGTCAAACAAATTCTTGAATATCTCACAAATCTTGAATGAGATCTTGGAAAGTCAAAGATCACCAAATGATAAATCAAGTCTTGGTTACAAAGAAGCTATAGATGCTGAAGCAAGCACCTCAAAGAAGCTTGAAGTAAAGGATGAAGAAAAGGTTGCAAGTCAACCATCCAAAGGCAAGGAAATTTTCAAAAGAACTAAGCAAGAAATACATCAATAAGCTACCTTTACACCTCAAAGAAAATGGACACCAAAGCAAAGTTATGAAAGTGTTTTTCATGGTCAATGTTATTCATGTAATGAATATTGTCACAAAGCTTTGGAATGTAGATCTTATGCAAGGAGAAATGAAAGAATATTTCATAACACCATAAGGTGTTTGAGATGTGATCAAGTAGGACATATTGCTATTCACCGTAACACCATGAGATGCTACAGTTGTAGTGGATTTGGCCACAAATCCCAGGATTGCTGGAACACAAGAAGAAAGTCCATGATGAGGACTTCAAATAACATGGCTAGAAGAAGGAATGAAGTAAGGAAGGGAGACATATTTGAAAATATGGATGCTCAGAGCTGAAGTTCTGAGAAGCAGGGACACCTTCATAAGTGGGTAAAGAAGATTGAGAAACCAAAGCAGAATGAAATCCTTAAGGGAATCTATAGTAAGTCATATACTAAAGCATACGCGGGTGACAGTGGTATCAGTTGCATACATACGCAGGCTGACCTTGAATAGGTCATGTACATACGCGAGTTGTTGTGTAGCAGGCTGCGTATATGTGGTAAAGCCTTGGAAAAAAGGCAATGCACATGGGTTGCAACTTGATGTGATGGTATAACTTTGTGATGCATGGTCTGACATGGTTTATTGCAGGTTCTAACACTGTTTTCTGTAGGTTTTCATAATTCTTTATTGGATTATGTAATGTGATGATAAAAAATAATGAAATCCTAGCTTGGATGCATGACACTAACCCATGAGTACAGATTGGGGCATTTTCTGTTGAAGAACAATGTTGGTTATAACAGTGAAATTTATGGCACCTTGGTTATGTGATATATCTTGATGATTCTAGCTAGAGATGTCATTGATCTATTGAAGCACACTACTAGCACATGTGTTATTGGATGCTTAGTATTTGCTGTAGTGAATGGAGGATTGAAGTTGATCCATTGATGTACATGGCCGATACATATTTTGAGTTTCATTGATATATATTATGATGTATTGTTGGAAGCTTACTTGTTGGAAAACTTGATGCATGCATTTGGCATATGGATGGGCTACATATTGGGACATGTAGTTGGTGAGTTGATGAGGTGATCATGTTGTACATCATTGATGATCTATAGTTAATGCATGATTGGTACATTTCTAGTACATTGGTAGAGGTACCCACTAACAATTTGATTGACACATATTTTATGGAGGATTTGGCATACATGTATGAGGATTCATCATGTTTTGGTATTGGTACATGGTTGTTGTACTTGCTTGGTACAAGTGGTGATACATGTTTATACACTCATAGATGGCATATGCTTGATGATAGTACACCATTGGTATTACTTGATTAGCACAACAATTGGTATTTGTTTGAGATACATGGTTACAACACTTGGTTCATGGTAGAGACATATCATGAGTTATATGACACTTGTTTGGCATATTGGTAGATGCACATGTTGGCATATGGTTGATACATTCCATTGATGAGATCTTATAGCACATTATATGGTATTGATGTACATGGGTGTTGTGAAATGATGGGAACACAATTGGTACATGATATACTTGGGTGATGTTCTACTCATGATTTTATTGTTGACATATCTTTTGTTTCATGATGGTTGGTATGGCATGAGTTTGATGGATGAATAGGTCCAAGGATCATTACATGGTAGCATATTGTACATCTTGCAGAAAATATAGGGGGAGATATACCCATAGGGGGAGTCATTCTTCTTCCCATGGTTCTAGGAGGAGAAAAGAGACCTATACTTGGAAAAAGAGCACAGAGGCATAGTTCCAGGGGGAGAAATGGTCACAGGGGGAACACGAGCGATGTATATTCAACATTAAATCAGAGTGATATTCCTTGTTCAAAAAGGGAGAGATTATTTAGAGGAAGATCAAAGGAATTTAGACAGGGGGAGAAACCCCAAGGAGAGTTCAAGCAGGGGGAGCAACTGCAATGGGAGAATGACCCTTTTCCATTGATGTGAAAGGGGGAGAGATAATCACATTGATGTGATTGATGTTTATTGATGGGGAGAGATAGTCACATTGATATGTTTGATGACTATTTATGTAGAGCATGCCTTATCTACATGTTGACATCAATGATTGGTGTTGACATCAATGTTGGTATTGCCATAAATGCCAAAGGGGGAGATTGTTGGATCATGTTGTCATTGATGCCAATGGTTTGATTGATTGATGTCAAGTGATTGTTTGATGCCAAAGGATTGATTGATTGATAATTTATATAAAATGAAATATGTATTGTCCTTGATGAAGATGGATCAATGAGTTGTCATTGATATGATGAAGATGGATCTATGAGTTGTCATTGATACATGATGAAAAGATGAATATGGATCGATTTGATTTCCTTGATATATGATGCATAACTAGATTGATCATTATAGTCTTATCATGGTTGATAAAATGCACAAATGGATGAATTCCAAAGTGGTCCCCTTATGGTGAAAGCCCTCACGGGAAGATTCTTTACGGTTGAGTTATCCTTGAAGTGTGGATGGAGAACCCATGCTTATATGTGGAATAATGAGATGAAGATCAGTGAAGCTGTTGGTGAAACTATCCTAGATGGATAATGCTTGTCATTCCATTTCCAGTGGTATGTGGAATATCGCATAACTCCTCACGGTTTGAGAGTTATGGCCTTACGAAGTTGGAGGACCCTCATATGTTGGATTGAAGCCCCAAAAGGTCAAAGAAGTCAAAGAGCTTGCAAAGAAGAAATTATTATTTAAATGACAAATTAAAGTGACAAAGTCAATGTGGATTATTTAAATAATAAAGATAAGTGACAAAATCAAGAAAGATTATTTAAATGATAAAGTGAGGTGACAAAATCAAGAAGGAATATTTAAATGTTAAAGTAATGGAGAAATTTCTATTTATGGAAAGTGGTTAACCCTAAACTAAGGAAAATAGGTTAAGTGACCTAGAAATGGGTTAAGTGACCTAGAAGATGAAGAGTATAAATAAGAGGCTAGGGTCTCTTGTGAAAAGAACATTTTTTCTTGGGAGTATCTCTTGTGTATCTTTTGTGGGTATCTCTTAAGCACGATTGAAGATCTATTTTGAGAGTGAGATCGTGAGGAGAATATCATGGATGCATCAAAGTTTCGGCAATGTCTGAGATCTTGACGATAAAAGTCTCGGAGCTTCATAAACCCTATTTTTTGAGGTATACGTGGGCTGTATGAGGACATGGGGTGCACTATGGATACAATCATGGAGATTTGTGTTTGAGCTGATCAATGGCTGTTGAAGACTGAAGCAGGTTCCAAATCTGCACTCTGTGGGCTCAAATCTGCCACAACGATTCTGGTATGGTGATACTATTGTATTGATGGATATTCTTGTTTGTTATATGGTGAATGCTTAAGGCATTCTTGGTATGGCTGTTATGATGTGGTTTGAGTGAGAAACACTCTTATGATTCAGTATTGATATGATGGCTATAGTATACTGGTTTCTTATACATGATTGAGTAGCATTCATATTGTATGGTTGAGAAGCATGAATAAGCTATTGGAGAGCTTGGATGTGCTGTGACTGGCTGGTGGTCAGTTTGGACAACAAAAGACAGAAGATAATGTGATTTCAGGTTGCAGAAGATCTGAGCATGTGAAGCAAAGAAAAACCCTAGTTTCTCAGAAGTATAAGCATGATGCATTATAGATTGGCCACATACATACGCGGGTTGTAGTGAGCCAGGGCGCATAAGCACGCGGGCTACACTACTGAAAGGTCACGTAGCTGTGACAGATTAATATCTGTGAAGGATTCTTCCCTCATCTCAGTTGGTGCTGAGGGTGTAAGACGAGTCTTTCATTATAGAGCTGGTGCTCTTGTAGAGTTGTACTCTATTCAGTTGTTGCTGATAAACCCCAAGGATTGTAGTCCGTAATAAAAAGAAAAAATGTACATACATCTTGTGTTCTTTGTGTTCCTTGTGGTGATGACTTGTTGATGATATATTGCTGATATATGCTACTGATATGTGTTCACATCTAACTGGTTATAAATGACAACAATGAGTAATGTGTTAATGGTGATCGTTAACTAATGAGTTTTGTGTAAGAGGGAAGTTTTTGAAAAAAGAGCCCCACACTCATTCATCCCCCCTCTAAGTGTGGTAGGTGTGTCCAACAATTCCATAGGACTGAGAGTTCCTGATAGTTCTGATATGACTTTGCGTTCAAACTCCATATTCTTACTCACAAGCATTCTGACCTTTACCTATGGGACTCGCCCCGAGTCTTATTTAAGCTCTTTTTCGACTCTCTAAAAAATGAAAAGATTTCTGAGTGAACTTGTCTCTTTCACACTCGTTAAATGGATTTGAAAGGACATCTATTTGGTGTAAGTTTAACCCTTTTTTATACCAAGTAGACTACTTACAAAAAATGAATACTCTAGTCACCATTGGCTAGAAGAGTTCTCATGGGTATTATTTTATACTTTTTCGGGCCTAGGGGAACAAATCTACGAAAAATGACATTCTTTGTAGTTAATTTGTAATCAAATTCCATCATTCTGCTTGCAGTATTGAGCCTATTGCCGGTTCCCGCTTTCTCATTATAATCCTCTTACCTCAGTAATTTGCATCACTAGCCAAATAGAGCCTTATTTATATCCTTTTCGGTTTGACACCCTGTACCCGAAGAGGAAACATCCCCCCGAGTGTCCATGCCCCGCATGCACTTACTTGTATTGAGCATAGGTATGTTCTATTGTTTGGAGCTAGTTGATTACTCACGACACTCGTTTCCTCTCCTGTAACATAGAATTTATTTTCCTACGCAAAAAACAAAAAAAGATGGGAGGGAAAATGATATTATCTCATATCGGCAAGAATCATGTTGCCTTTGAATGAAGCAAAAAATTTTGAGTCCACTGTCATCCAAAGTTTGGGTTTGGCATGAACTTAGGAAGTTGAGCTCATTACTTATAGTTTACTCCTCTGACTGGTTATTCTTATAGTCCCTATGGAGAGTTCGTTGATGCCTCCTGCATCACAAAGTTTTATTATCAAGTCTATGCTGCCTGAGTTATGCATATGTCTCATGATCTCGTTCAAAGGATGTCTATAATCCCGTTTCGACCATTTCTTAGAACTCTTGACTTTGCACAAGACATTGTAGTCCTACCCTACACATTGGTCCTACTTTCATTATGGGTAGATAACCTTGAACCTAATAGTCGACATCTCCTCATTGGTCGCTGACTGGGGGGTTTCCCTTGTGTTCGACAACAATAAATCTATTCATAGATTGGGATTCATGCAATGTCTTGGATTCCATTAGCCTCATTGGTGGTTTCGTTGCCTTTGTCGAAAATCTTCCTCATTGGTTGTTATTCAGAGGGTCTCTTTCGTGCACTACTTGCATCTGGTGCATGCGGGAGATGCACAGGGTCATTGGTTCGTGACCACCCTATTCGTCTGAGCTCCTCCTAATCATCAAGCTATTGCTTTGTACCTCGTGATAACTAATGAGAGATGCCCTAATGCTCTCCTTTCAATGGGTCTCCTTCCATCGACTTCATCTCATCTATTTTGGAAATGAGGCCTAGAGTATTATGAGTACCTAGAGGTTTGCAGTCATCAGTGGCAGGTTCTCCCACCATTGATAGTTGGGAATACATCAATGTCTTTGATCGATGGTTTCTTCAAGTGTTCGACCTCAACACCCTTATTCACACTTGTAAGAATGTACTCGGTGCCTTGATACCTAATTTCATTATCGGTAGGTTGTCTCGCATTTGTTAACTGTATCCCTTAATGACCAGTAATCAAACTAAGTCTCATTGTGTTCAACCTCAACTCCCCTATTCACATGATGGAGACTTGCACCTTCGATGGATAGTCTATAAGACCTCCAACTTACAATAACAGATTTCTTAATCTGTTGTTGTATTTCATTAGACCAATACCTATATGACTTCAGTGATCATGGGAGATCAGATTGCACTCCATTGTATACATATATCTTCAAATTGATTTTGAGACTGGATTCCACTGGGCCTTGGTCGTGACTATGACAACCTATGACATGTGTCTTCTTTGTATTGCCTATTCATGGCCATGAACAACTATTTGGTATATTTTCATATGGATTTGTAGTGTAATTCAGATTGGCATCCATGTGTACAAAGTCATTATGGATTATTCTCATGAGTAACTAACACTTCTAGCTGAGTCTCCATTACTCCACTTCTAGGAATTATAATGTATTTTGGCCATCACAGATACTCCTTTGACCTCACACATTAGGGGGCATCCGTTACAACAAATTTTGCCTCACCCCATGCAACTTGCTTGGATGGCATTTCCATTTCCCTATGTAGACTTGAAGTCCCATTTTGTACCTTCCAGAGCCAAAAAGCACATTTTTCCACATATACACACCCTATCAGTTAGACAACAAGTGTATATGTAGGTTTCTCCACTACAACTCGCGTACATTGAGTTTGGTGCTAAAAATTAAAAATTATGATCCTTGACCTTCCATATATTGGAAACGCTTTGACTCGGCCCTTTAGTTCCATTTGAAGGCTATAAATTGAGCCATATCCAAGCCTTGAAGGAGAGAATTCAACTTTGAGAGCAAAGACACTTTGGAGAAATTTCACTTCATATTGAGTGTGCATCCCTTTATCCTTGAAAGTTTGAACTCATTGTTCATCCCCCAAGCTCTTCCTTCTTTGTGATGGAGAACCTCATTGTCTCCTTTATATGAGATTTCCTTTGGTGGAGGATTGAAGTGGTGGAGGCCCAGTTGGAGGGACTTATTTTCTCGGTTCGATTTTTGACATTACATAAGTTTGTCACCTATATACTTCTACCAATTATTTTAATAGAAACACTCTTTTCTTGTCCAATCAATATCTTGCAAATATTTTAATTATTATTCCATGGGCATATTTGTCATGGATGTTAATGGATTATGCTAATATATATTCTAACACTATATATCATCACCATATGCTTGCGTATCTTGGTTGTTGAGGATAAGTTGCAGGTATAAAGATTTGAGTTGTGTGTTCAACAATGGTCTTCATCAAACGTCTGGACGAGGTAGGCTCTTGGCCTTGTCTCGTTAGCATTTCATTTATATAGCATACTTGGGATTAGAGTTGATTTTTACGTGTCATTCAGTCTGTTGTGGTTTACCTCATTCCATGGAGATATTTTCTTTGTAACATACATCCATAACATTGCAATAATATCTCTTCAATACTTGTATCTAACAACCTTTAATTGTTGCTAAAGTCTTTTTCTATCATACTTGAGTTACACTAGTAATTTCTAGTTAGTCTCTTGCATATTTTCTTGGAATTTTAGTGAATTGTTTCACAACTCTTCTTATCATTTCATTGCTGATTTATATCATTATATAGTCCTGCTAATTGGGACAATAATATTTACTTTCTTATCCACTAGATTATTGGGCTTGTACTTGTGTTTTTCTTATGTCTCTAGTAGGTACAAAAATCTTCCGCAGGTACTCAAGCATGTGGAAACCATTGACCATATCCAAGACTCATTTCTGAGCCATCCTCCACTTAGTAGTTTGACCTATAGGGGATTCACTTGCATAACCTCACTTTCCATCTCATTTCCCCCTGGGGTAACCTGAGATTCCTCCCTTGTGTTGTATTTATCCTTCACAAAAGAGAGGGGAGGGTTTATTAAAGGTGACATTGGGTAGAATATCCCATAGTTATTTCCATCTAGTGGATTGGGTTAGATATTTCCCAACCTACAATTTGTGCGATAAAAAACCTCCAACAAGAAATGGACATGATGGAAGTCGATGCTCCTTCATCCAACATTGTCTGATAAATGTTTTTCCCCTACGATTGCACGATGATATGGAAGGCGATATCATGGGAGAGCCTATGAGTAACCTGAGAAGAATCAAAGGTCATCAAACTAGAATTCGAGGGATCAACCATGCCTATGGAAGATAACAAGGGTTTTCGCTACGTTGGGAAGATTTAAAGGACTTCAAGCGTAGACATGGTACATGGTGCCTAGGCCAAGTCTTGCAAAATATTGTAGTTGAGGGAAACCCAAGTGTTGGGATCATGTGTTAGGCATCGAATAATGCCCTTTGGGGGGGGGGGAAGTGTTGGGATCATGTGTTAGGCATCGAATAATGCCCTTTGGGGGTGAACCAAGCAAAAATACATGGCTTCTTAGTCCCAAGAGAGGTCCACTAGGCTGGGAAGAAGATGCTGATTCTTGCAAAACATGGGAAGGCTCACAAATGTCATATTTTCTGGCCCTAGTCTGCAAATTAACCATTTGGTCACACATAAAAATGGAAGCATTTGAGGATGACTCCTCATGATGAGGGGTACCTACCATTTGTTGCTTCCTCAAGGGACATGATTTGTAGCAACCATGTTTTGAGTTTGAGGGAGGAAAGGATGGGTTAAGACAGTAGGCTACTGGGGCCCCAACTATTGTGCCAAGAATCTATGGACCTAATCCTTCTGAGTACACTAGTGAGTAGGGTGGTCCTCCCCAAAAATCATGTAGGGGAACTGACTCTTATTCTTTCCTTTAGTGCCCCCCTCCTGGGTGTTCTAGGTGGAGGTAGTCCCAGTCTCAATATTATAATTCTTTTTCTTGTTCTTTTTATTCATTCCTCTAGTTTGCTGATGATTGTTCAGTTGCATGGACTACACCGAATTCACCTTGGAGGTATGAGTAGGGACCGTAGCAGTTTGATCACTAGTGCCAGAAGCTGACGGGTGTGATGAAATCGACATGTGACAAATTTGGTCAGCTAACTTACTCATAGATGCATGGGAAACAAAACCAACCAGACCATTGACATGGGGTCCTGGTGTTGGATTCCTTGGATCTATCAATGACCTAAGAGCATTTGGAATGATGTCATAGAGTGTACCCAAATGAGAGTAAATCAAGCCTAAGTGTTGGGCACGTAGAATGACCTGCTCCTTGGTTGTCTCCTCGACAATAGCTACGTCTTGAGCAATGGATGGGAGGAAGGACTTTGTGAACCACTCCATTAGGAGTTTTTCTAGGATTTGTGTCTTAATCATCCCACATTTTCGTCTCCACTCATGTATGTGATAAAAAATGTGAGTGGCATTATCTTTATGTAGAGAATTCAAGATCTTGGTCGCTATATCATACTGTATGGGCAGTTGGTAATGCATTAAGAAATCCATTGCAAAGTTGTTGAAGATTTGAAAGGAATGAACTTTTATTTTAGTGTACCATTTGGAAGCCTCCTAGACCTGAACATGCCCCCAGGGGTAAATGTGGACTCTCTAGGAAAAACATTCCCAAAGTTAGTTGAGGGAAGAAACCCCCAAGACCATATCTGTTAACAAAGGGAAAGCCTCCCCATGGTGAAAAGTTTCCCCCGAGAGATGCGCTTCTAGGGAAGGTTGTGCTAACCCATGGAAAGTTAAAACCTCTTGATGTACTACTACCCCTAGCCTAGCTAGGGACAACCCCTAAACCACTAGACATATTCCACCCAAAATATACACCTGTACTTGATGATGTCGGGCCACTCATTAGATAGGCATAGGTGGAAGGATTTCCACCTACCATACTGAAACCAAGGCTCAATTCCCCACTGGAAAAAGATCCATAAGTGGGCATCAAGATGGAGGGGACAGGCACAATAATGTTGGGTATACTAATAGATGGAAAATATGATACAACTGACATCCCTAGAGCTAGGGGCTTGTAAGAAATTATATGCACTCAAAAACCCACTTGACAACAAAATATGTGACAAAATAATTCAAACAGAGGAAAGACCAAATCAGAACAGACCACTGAGAAATCCTTTTGATTTTGGAGTTAAGGATATTAAGTATATAAGGTTGAAGAGACATGGGTTACATGGGCTGAAAGTGTTAAAGGTTAAAAATTATAAGTTTTAAGCGTTAATGGAGTTAGAATTTAGATTTTATAGGGGTTACAAGTTATACATGTTAGGGGATAGGTAGGAGTTAAGGTTTAGGGATTATACCTATTAGAGGTTAGGGGTTATAAAATTTATAAGGGATAATTATTAGGGGGTGGGATTTATGTTGGTTTTAGGAGTTGTATATGTTAGTTGAGGTTATATGTGTCATAAGGTTAGGGGTTTATAGGGGTGGATTAGTAGTGATACTAGTTAAGGGTGATATGGGTTATTAGGGTTAGTTAGAGGCTATATTGGTTAGGGATTAAGGGTTATATAGATTAATATTGTTAGCAATTAGGGATTAGTTGTTAAGTTTTATTGATTATGATTTTTAGTGGCTAGGTGTTTTAGGTTATATGGGTTATTGGTTTAAGGGTTAAGGGTCATATAGGTTAAGAGTAGAGGGTGACAATGATTATAAGGGTTTGGATTTAAATGAGTTAGGGATTATATGTCTTAGGGGCTATGAGAATGGGGGTTTATATGATTATGGAAATTATAAGGTTTAACCATTATACAAGTAAGGTGTTATATAGGTTAGGGGTTATATTTTTTAGTGGTGATAGTAATTATAAGGGATTTTCATTATAGGGGTTAGGAGTTATAGGTTTGAAGGGTTATATAGCTTATGCTTGTTAGTCATCACATGAGTTTTAAGAGTTGGGCATACTGGGTTAGTTCGGGTTTATATTCATTAGGTGTTAGAAGGATTAAGGAATCTAGTGATAACACTTTTAGTAGTTATAAGGGTTAGGGGTCCTAAGGGTTAATGATTATAAGGGATAATGATAATTAGTTATATACATTAAAAGGGTTTTGGGTTAGATGTTACATGGGATGGGTATAATTAAGGTTAGCGGTTATGGGTGTTATGGATTATATTAGTTAGGTAGTACATGGGTAATAACAACTAAATCCATTAGGTGCTATAATGATTACATGAGTCAATGATTATAAGAGTTATGGATTATATTAGTTAGGTAGTACATGGGTAATAACAACTAAATCCATTAGGTGCTATAATGATTACATGAGTCGATGATTATAAGAGTTATGGGTTAATCATGCGAGGGGTTAAGGGTTATACGGTCATATGTTATAGGTTAAGGTTTATAAGGGTTAATATGTATAAGGGTTAAGTTTTCTTATGATTACATGGGTAGGGGTTCATGATGTTAGGGATAATATATATAACTATCTATAGATTTTATAGGTTTTAGGATATTGGTGGGGATTAGATATTGTTAAGTACCTATACCAGATCTGCAAATATACTTCAATAAGAACAATAATAAACCATAAACCATTCACCATAATATGAACACAAGAATATAGAGAAAACCGTTGAGGTAGGGTAACACCATATATTATTCCTTCAGGAAGGAATGCACTCCTCAAGCAACACTTGCTTGTTACAATGACAATATTCTTCACTATGTTTCATTACATTGCTTACACTTATTTATATAGCTCTCTCTATCTCCTAGGAACCTTCTAGAGAGCCTTCTCACATTTATTACATCTAACTACCTTAGTGGTCCTTTATTAATATAGTGGACCTAGTCCACCTTACATTGAATTAACACATTCTCATATATTAAATAACTTCCACTAATCATACATAAGAACATTCCCATTGGGTACCTCCCTAGGTACCCCATATTACCTCCCTAGGTATACTACATTCCATCCCCCTTCACATGTTTCATCCTCGAAACATGAGAAGAAACCATACAATATGATCGGCTAAGCAATGTAGCCAATTGGTACCAAGTACAACCATCCATCCATCCTAATGGAAGTCGAACACGATCTCCACCTGTTGCCTTTCCATCCTGATCTTGATCTAGATTATGTCAGTGTTTCCATGGGATTAGTTCTCTAGCTTGATGTCTTCCTGTAGTGCTAGTAGGCCTCCATGCACCTCTTGATCGATTTCCTGTCTGGTGGCCTGCTGGAGCATAAATGTGTTGATGCACACCCCCTTGCCTTGATGAATGTTGTGTCTCTAGATGATATGGATGGAGATATACAACAACTGTAGGAATTTGTTCTTTTTTCTTCAAATCTACAACACTTTGTGCCTTTGAGTCAATGACCTCCTCAACTTCCTGATTATGACCTTCCTCTAGTTTTTCTTCATCTCCTTCTGTAGACCTTGCCTCTGATTCAACTTCAGACTCATAAATAACTTCTTTGCTAGCTTCCACGGGTCCATCTTTCTTACTAAGAGACACATCATGCAATGTAATTTTCTTTTTCTTATACCACAACTTCAAAAACTTCTTTTGCACATTAATATTAATGGTACCCACTGATTCTATCCAAGGATATCCCTAAACAATATCCACTTCATCCATATCCATAGCATAAAAATCTGAATGAAACACATATTTGTCCATACTGAGCTTCAAATATTTAAAAAATTTAACATTTTCACCCTCAACCTGTGTGCTTTGGATATTCTTTGAAGGAATTTGCAATCTAGTAACCAACTGAATATTGATAAAATTATGCATGCAACTAGGGTTAATAGAAACAATAACCTTCTCCTTATGAAGACAACCATGAATTTGTAATATAAATTTTCTACATGAAAATAAACTCTTGGTAATGTATTTATCCTTACTCTTTGTATGAGACCACTTGTCTAAAAGTAATTTTCAAGTGCTTCCTCAGAAAGTGACATCCACTTAGAATGGTGAAAGGATTTCCACCATATGAGAGCATCACCTTTGAAACCCCAATCTACAAAAGATTTCCACTGCCCTTTCCATTATGACTTGTGGGACTTTAAAAAGTCTTCAATACTAGAACCATAATATTTTCCTGTAAAATACATCTTTCTTGGAAAAAATATTCAACAAAAACTAGGGTTCAAAAATAAATTATGACAGAAAATTGCGGCTTTTTTCGGAAAAACCCTGAAAATTGTTGAATTTAAAATGCTCATAACTTCACTTCTTGGACTCCGTTTCGGTTGATTGTTTTTTTGAAATTGGGTATTTTTCCGAGAGGAATTCAAATACCCATATTGTTTTTCCAAATTCATCTCATAAAGATTCATATTTGAACCTAAAGTGTGCCACCCTCTTTTTATTCCCTAGAAAATTTCTCCAAAAAGAGCAAAACAATTTCTTCCCTTCTTTGGTCAGGAAAGTGCTCCGATACCAATTGTTAAGTACCTATACCAGATATGAAAATATACTTCAATAAGACCAATAATAAACCATAAACCATTCACCATAACATGAACACAAGAATATAGAGAAAACCCTTGAGGTAGGGTAACACCATATATTATTCCTTAAGGAAGGAATGCACTCCTCAAGCAACACTTGCTTGTTACAATGACAATACTCTTCACTATGTTTCATTACATTGCTTACACTTCTTTATATAGCTCTCTCTATCTCCTAGGAACCTTTTAGAGAGCCTTCTCACATTTATTAAATCTAACTACCTTAGTGGTCCTTTATTAATATAGTGGACCTAGTCCACTTTACATTGAATGACCACATTCCCATATATTAAATGAATTCCACTAATAATACATAAGCACATTCCCATTGGGTACCTCCTTAGGTACCCCATATTACCTCTCTAGGTATACTACATATAGAAAGTATAAGGATTATAAGGTTATGGAAGTTATGATTTTATAAGATTTATTGGTTTAAATGTTATAGGTTTTAAGCATTTAAAGGATTAGGGGTTATAGTTTTGGTTTTAGGAGATAGGCGGGGTTGAGGTTATAAGGTTATGGAATTTAGGATTTTATAAGTTATTAGAGTTAGTAGTTTAAATGTTATAGGGTTTAAACATTTATGGGTTAGGGGTTATAGTTTTTACAAGGGTTAGGCATTACATGTTATAGAGATTAGGTGTTAGGCATTATAAGGGTTAAATGTTATATGGGTTAAGGGTTACAAATATTAGGGCTTAGGCATTATAAAATTTAAGAAGTATATTTGTCAGGGGTTATACAATTATAATGGGTTGAGGTTACGAGAGTTAATTAGTGGTGATATGAGTCATATGGGATAAGAGTTATAGTGCTTTAGAGGAAAATAGTAGTTATAGTGGATACAAGTTTGAGGTGATAAATGTTATAAGAATAAAGGTTCATGAAGATATAAAAGTTAGTTTTTAGTGATTAAAAGTTGTGGAGGTTATATGGGTTAGGATTTATAGGGTCTAGTGATTGTAATTGTTAAGGGACATGAGATTATAAAGATCTTAAAGATATGGGTTTAAAGTGTTAAAGGTCTAGTATTTATGGGTTATATGGGTTGGATGTTATGGGTTACACATGTTAGGGTTAGGGGTGATAGGTGTTAGGGGTTAGTGGTTATAGATACTAGGGGTAGGGGCTAATAAGATTTACAGTTATAGGTTACGTGTTGGGGTTACATATTAGGGGTTAAAATATTTTGGAGTTAAGCGGATTAAGTCTATAAGGTTGAAGAGACATGGGTTACATGGGTTAGGAGTGTTAGGGGTTAAAAGTTATAGGGTTTAAGAATTACGAGAGTTAGACTCTAAATTTTACAGGGGTTACAATTTATACTTGTTAGGGGTTCAGTAGGATTTAGGGGTTATGAATGATACTTAATAGAGGTTAAGGATTATAAGATTTATAAGGGATAATGATTAGGTGTTGGGGTTTATGTTGGTTTTAGGGGTTATATAAGTTATATGGGGTTATAGGTGTTATGGGGTAGGGGGTTATAATGGTGGATTAATATATATGCTAGTTAAGTGTGATATGGGTTTTTAGGGTTAGTTAGAGGCTATATTGGTTAGTAATTCATTGTTATATTATTTAGAGGTGATAATTTCTATAGGTTAAGGGTGATAGTGTTTATAGGTTTGGGGATTCTTATGTGTCATATGGAATAGGTGTTATCAAGTTTATAAGGTTTAATGGTTCTATGATTTAGGGGATAAAGGTGATAAGGGTTAATGATTATGTACTAGGTGTTACAAGGCTTGGAGTTATAGGGATTTTGGTTTTATATGTGTTAAGGGTGGAGTGGGTTATAGAGATTGGGTTTTTTAATGGTTGGGTTAAATATTATATGGTTTAATAGATATAAGGGTGAGGGTTTAAAGGTTATTATGGTGATGATTTAAAATTTATAAGGTTTAAGCATTATAAGGTTAGAGTTGAAAGGTTTTAAGATTGAGGAGTTATATGTTAGGGGTTAGAGGATGAGGATTATTCCTATCAAAGGCTATGACTAATAAAAGTTATAAGAGTTAAGGATTCTATCCATTAGGGGTTAGGGATTATAAGTTTTAGAGGTTAAGGGTTTAGAGTGTTAGAGGTTATATAATAGGGTTCAATTATTTTATATTTTGGTTATGAATTTAGGTGATATGGGTTATTGGGGTTAGTTAGAAGTTATATATGTCAGGGGTTAATGTTTATAGGAGTCAATGTGAGATAAGTGTCATAAAAGTTGAGGAATAGGGGCGATACTTTTTATAGGGGTTGGGAGTGTTATGGGTTATAGGGGTTAGATGATAGGGTTTATATGATTAAAGGATTATAGGTTTTATGTTTATGTTTTATTGGAGTTGTAAGGATTAGTTTTAAGTTTACATGATCTAGGGTTATAAGGGGATAATGGTTTGGGTGATGAATGTTATAAGGATAAAATTAGTTTTTAGTGATTAGAATTTTTGGAGGTTATATGGGTTAGGATTTATAGGGGATAAAGGTTCTAAGTGTTAAATGGTATGGGGTAATAAAGGTATTAAAGTTAGGGTTTTAAAGTGTTAAGTTTTAGGATTTAGGGTTTACAAGGGTTGGATGTTATGGTTAGGGGTTAGTGGTTAGGGATCATAGGGGTAGTAGCTAATGAGATCTAGGGGTTAGAGGTTAGGGATCATAGGGGCAATGGCTAATGGGATTTACAATTACGAGTTATATGTGTTAGGGTTAGATATTAAGGGTTCTATGATTTTTGATTTAATTGGATTAAGGTTATACAGTTGAAGAGACATGGGTTGAGAGTGTCAGAGGTTAAAATTTATAAGTTTGAATCATTATAAGAGATATAATTTTGAGCTTATAAGGGTTACATGATATACATGTTAACGGTTAGGTAGGAGTTATGGGTTAGAAATTATACCTATTAGAAGTTAGGGGTTATAAGAGTTATAAGGTATAATGATTAGGGGTTAGTGGTTAGGGATCATAGGGGTACTGGATAATGGGATTTACAACTATGAGTTGTGTTATCACTCGAGGAAACTCTCCTAGGCTGTAAGTTAGAGATGCTTGGTAACTTAATCTTTTTGGAAACTATTTTCTCAATAATAAGTGTGGGTTTGGATCAAGATGAATATCCTAATCTCTGGATTGTATATTCAAGACAGTTTAACTATATTCATGCAACACAAGGCCTTCAAGAGCTATTTATTAGATAGGTTTGTATAACAACTAGATAAGAAAACCAATCGGTTAACCAAAACATACATAAACCATATATATGATGGGTCAACAAACTAGCCAAAGATGCTTATGATTCTTGCTTAACAGTCAAAAGTAAGATGACAGTTACCATAGGACCATTAAACAAAGACAAAATAACGAATTCAACTCATATGCATAGACAAAGATGAAGGAGGATCTGACAATAACAAATGAAAGAAGCTTGCAGGCTTGATATATTAAAGAAAATGTCTTTCATACAAAAATAGTAGAATATAGAACTCAAAATCGAATCCTCAGTTCATCTTCTGTCTTCAGCTTTATAGATTTACAATACATTTTTCAGATCCTAAAAGAATGGATCAGATATGCTAAAGATAGAAAGTCAAAACTCAATTGAAAAAGATAAGGAGTGATCCTCAAAATGAGGTCCATCCCACATTTCATGGTCTTCAGATCTTGTAGAGCCCTTGTGCAGTGAAGAATAGCCTTCCAAGGCTAATTGATGACTCTTCCAAGAGATAGAATTCGAATTTGTTGAGTTGTGCAAAAATCCTAATTTGTTGCCACCAAAATAGGTACCAAAACCAACTTGGATACCTTTTCTAATCCTTATACACTAAATATGGATCTTGAATCTGACTCTATAATTCAACATCTATCCATTACAAGTGTTTTCAAATGATTGGGATTAGTAAAACCTCGATTTGTGAAAAATTTAGCTTTCTCTGGCCAGTGACAAGTTTCGGTGGTTAACACAGAGGAATTCTGGGTGTATTAACTACCGAAAGCTCTACTTTCGGTGGTTAATGAACAGTCGTCCTGTTCGCCTAAACCACCGAAAACTTATCTTTGTCCAAAACTTCAAAATTGTAAAAATTGATTACCTTGATGCTTTGTTGAGTGTTCAAGGCCTCTTTGATGATGTTTCTCTTCCTCGTACAGATCTGGGAGATTTAATTTGCTATGTTGAAGACTGTGGTATATCCACCATTGTTGTAGCTAACTTGGGTAGGGTTTCCAAACCTGTTTGATCCTGTGTTGGAGGTTGAGATTCTTTTAACTATAGCCTCAAAAGTCTAAGCTGCCAGTACAACTTCATATTCTCTCTTATAAGCACCCTGTTCCTGTCCTTGATTTTATCATGCTTTTATTTGAGACTTTGGTTCATGTTATAAAGTTCTGCATTTCTTTCAGTCAAATCTGCATTTGTCTTTTTAATGACTCTTTCTAAAACTTCCATCTCATAGATCTGTTTCAGAAGTTTATTGATTTTCTGAGTTTTGGGTGCTTTAGGTTTGCTTGAAGAAGCTTTTGCTAATGGTTGACTGTGTTCATCTGGAGGAGTTGGTGAGGGAAAGTTGGGATAATCTTCTGCAACTTGCTCAACCTGTTCATCACCCTATATCTCTCCTAATTCCTGCTCTGGCTCTGAGTCACTGTATGGTAAGTTCAAAGGGTTATCTCCTTCAGCAGGATCCTCGGTCTGCTCACCCTCTTTACCAAACTGTAATTTCCTTTTGGTTCTTTTTCTTTTGGCAGAGGATGATTCTGTCAGCTCTCTTGGAGGTGAGATAGCCATCCTTTTTCTTCGACTGCTCTTAGGGGTGATGGACTTCTTAGCAACAAACTTCTTCCCCTTTTCATCCTGTTGAAAATTAGTTTGGAACTCATTCCAAAATAAAAAGTAATTCCAGTCCACTTGTTTCTTCTTCAAGGACTCTTTAACAATGAGTGTAATCAATCCTTGGCGTGACAACCTGCTGGCCACTTTGGTAGGCTTCGCCTTGACTTGTCTGGCCATTTTTGTGAGAGCTTTGTGTAGATAGAAGGGTAAATTAATGGGTGATCTGCTTGTGAAATGATTCAACAGTTTGAAATGGTAGGACATAACCCTGTTACACCTGCCTTCACAGGTAATGCAAAAAACAATTTCCTTCAACAGAGCTTGCCATTTAGGCTCAAGAAACGACATTGGTATGTCTTTCTTCGAGATGAGATCCTTATGTTGAGGTTGTAAATATGACCTGAGCTCAATGTTTGCGGGTAGAGTGGTCTTGAACCAACATTCCCCTGTCCTAGGGAGACCAGTAATCTTAGTGATGGCTGCTTCATCTACCATGAATTCCTCCTTGCCTATAATAACTATCCTCCCATCATATGATGATGAAAATGATTTAGAGAGTTGTTGGTGAAATTCTTCAAGATTCTCACAGTATGAGAACACGCCAACTAGTTTGAAAAAGTCAACCACCTTAGGGTGTGCCTCTAGATACCATGTTCCATCTAACTCAGACCTGAGAGTTGGCCTAGATTTCGACATCTGATGAGTTGGTTGATTGTTCCTGCAATTTAGCCAAAAACCTGCGAACTGGGAGACACAACACTTAAATTTTGGAGGACAGAGAGGGTGTATGTCGAGTTATAAGGCACAAAGGAGGGATGACTCAGAGTTTGATAAACCAAATCTTCAACAGATTCTAATAACAAATGTCGGCTTGATTATAGCTAAGAATTCAACTTAATGCAACAAATATAATTGAACTTAGGCTTGAAAGAATCTAATTCTATCTAAAGACTCGGGCCTTCTCGAATTTGGATCATAGATGGATTGGTGACCAGCAACAGAACTCGAGCTTCATATGGCGAAAAAATAATTGACTGTAGACTGGGTTTGATGATGAAATCATGGGATTGCACAAAACTTTGGACTTAATTGCTAAATCAATGGATTTGAAAACATGGCTAGGTGGAGTCATTATGAGAAAATATTCTCGGGACTTGAAGTTATGAAAGGCCATGTGCATCAACCATATAGTTAGCCAAACTCATCAATTTCTGTGTTATGCCGAGCTTTCATGTGAAATGACAAGTGGTGGTTTGAAAGGACTACAAAGCATCAAAACCCGATCAAGTGTAATGATAGCATCTTATCTTACCAATTCCATCAATTTTTGGTGGTTACCATTTGATGATTGCACCAACTGATAGCCGAAATGTGTGAAAGCACGAGATTTTCTTTTTCCATGTAGAAACCTTTTCGTTGGTTAACTGGGATTTTGTCTTTCCATTTTAACTACCGAGAACAAAGGCTTTCGGTGATTAATGAGCACTTTTAAGGCCCGCCTAAACCACCGAAACTTGAGATTTTCTCTTTTGCTTGAAAAAACCAAATCAAATGTTTTTTCCAAGTTTATTTACAGAAAGTAGACTCTCTAACACACCTAAAGAAATTTAGAAATAATTTTTTTGGACCACACTCTATCACCTAAAAAGAAAAATCTCAATCAATTTATTTGAGGAGATAACACGTTGTATGCGTTAGGGATAGATATTAGGGGTTATAGGATTTTGGAGTTAATTGGATTAAGGTTATAAGGCAAAAGAGACATGGATTTCATGGGTTGGGAGTGTTAGGGGTTCAAAATTATAAGGTTTAATCATTACAAGAGATAGAAATTTGAGTTTATAAGGGTTAGAAGTTATACATGTTAAGTGTTAGGCAGGAGTTAGGGGTTAGGAATTATACCTATTAGATATTAGGGGTTAAAAGAGTTATAAGGGATAATGATTAGGGGTTGGGGTTTATGTTGGGTTTAGGGGTTATATATGTTAAAAGGGTGGGGGGTTATAGGGGTTCATTAGCAATTATACTAGTTAAGGGTGATATGGGATATTAGGGATAGTTATAGACTATCTTGGATAGGGATTAAGGGAAATATTGATTAATATTACTATCAATTAGGGATTAGTTTTTAAGGTTTGGTATTTATAATTTTTAGTGGCTAGATGTTATAGGTTATATGGGTTACTGGTTTAAGGATTAAGGGTGTTATAGGTTAATATTAGAGGGTGATAATGATCTTAAGGGTTTTGGTTTACATGAGTTTGGGGTTAAAAGTTTTAGGATCTATGTGTTGAGCACTCAACACACCCTAAAACATCCTGATCAAATTTTGTCATTTTTGGGTACCACTTGTCTTCTTCACTATCTGAATCGAATTCATTTTGGGAAATAGTTTATCTTTGTTTTGTCTTTCATGTCTATTATCACCTATTCAAGTTTGTTTTAACTTGTGAACCGTCATGTCTAAAGGACATTAATACCCGAATTAAGAATCAACAGTTAAACACTGCACCTAACGCGCTCAGATTCAAGATAGTATAGGAACCACACAAAAACAACAGTTGCAAAGCGCCGATCCTCATCGGAATTGAAAGAAGGTGGTTTTGGTTTGCATAAGTTGTTCGCATAAAGGTTCGAGAGATAGCCAATCCCCTTCGGCATCGGGAAAATACGAGAAAGACAAACATTAACAAAGGACGTAAATATATCGTCGATATCTGATGCCCGATGCGCCTTATTGAGATCAAGGAAATCTAGAAATATCACACCAATCATTTCAATCGCGATAAATTTATCTCCGATTGTCGATCCCCGATGCATTTTCGACATCGAGACTTTTTCGAGGGAGCCAATCCGAGAGCACCTGGGTAGGTTTATTTTCGATCACCGATCCTTGACACTTTCGGGCATCGACAAGTTAGGTTTGGGTTTTAGAAGTATGGATTAAAGAAAGTCTAGACTCCAACTGACATGAGCGAATGAAGCCACTAGTCTCAAATGCCATGTGTCTTCACCACGTAAGAGGATCATAAGGTCTAGTTTTATCCCGAGTCATTTTTGGTTCCCTAGGTCCTAGTCACGCCTCCTAGTCAACTTTTCCATGTCAACTCTGTATGACAAGATTGATCGACGTCATAAATTTATGCAGGAGGATATCAAAGAAAATGTTCACAACACAATCCTGACCCCTGATCCACCAAATGAAAGAGTGGAACGATGGGACGTTTGCAACACTAGATACGATCGGATTTTGGACATTTAAGGAACTAGTTAATTCCAGATCCCTCATTAGTTGCTACCCCTTGGGACGATTAGACAACAGCATTTTGAAATCACCGATAGACCACATTACCACCCATGCCTCCACCATCAACCCATGATGAATTTAAGTTTAAACACCTTTGAATATTCGACGACAGATTTGTTGAAATTTCACTCGTAACCAGAATTGAATGGCTGATGCGACACAATAAGATCATCCCCGTTTAAATATCTAGAACCATTTTGAACAAATTCATTCTGTGCATAAGTGAATTCTAGAGCATTCAAAGGATGAAAGCGAGCAACTTGAGACTATACTGACCCTTTTGATTATCAAAACCAGGTTTAACAAGCTTCAGAGGTATGTATCCAAGTATGTAAATTCGTTGGTTATAATTTATATATGCGCACCCGATTTTCTTGCACAGTCTCTAAACTATGGTATAGATGCAGGTAATATGACACTCTATATAGAGCAAGGAAAGATGAAGAGGAGATGGCTTCTATGCTAAAGGAGTAGGAGCATTTGTTCCATTTGGAGAAATATTATCATGACTCCACACATGCCACAATATTTTTGAGAAGCAAATTCCAAGATGCTTACAGTAAATTCACAAGTGAGCGACACCTTTTCACTACAGGGATAACCGACTTCGAAGAAGACACCCTTATGGTGCTAGTGATGTGGAAATACATGGAAATATGGTATGAGAAGGCTCACCAAGTGGTGGAAAGAATTGATTACATCAGTGTGGTTCAAAAGGGCCGAGACGCCGAAGAGCACAACATTCAGGCGCTAAGGGACAACAACATCGATCGTATAAGGAAGTCGGCCAAATACTAGGTGAAGATGGCCCAATAACCTCAGCGGGAGATTCAATAGAAATGGGCTGATTGCGAAAGAAGCTGGATCAAGATAAATTGGGGAATGAGAGACATCGGTCTCCCAAAGTTTAGCTCACCCGAGGACTTTGTTGACTTGCATGACATAGTCAAACAACATGCAGAACAAGACTCATTGTCGATTGCAGAGATAATGAAGGTGGCGAACATGGTGCCAGGTCAAGTACAACAGTTCATGGAGCACCCGATCAAGGCTCCAGAAATGTTACAACAATTAAGTGTTAAAGTAATCAAGTATCAGGCATGGGCATTAGAAATAAAGGAGATCCTTTCGACCTTGATGGACCAACACAAATTCCCGTATGCCAACACATGTGAGGAACTCTTCGTCAAGTGGCCAGAATATGAGAATAGTCATCCACTTAAGCACACCATTTGATGACTCTCAGAAGATAGAGAGATGGAAGCACCATGTGGCGATGTTTTGTTTTACTTAGCTTGCACTTTTAATAGTTATTTTTAGTTAATCATTTTTTATAAATAAGAGGATCGAACTTTGAGAAAAGGTCGATGGTTTTTGCAAAGACCCTCATTTTTGGAATTGTAAAGAACTATTTCAGAACTACCTTAATTGAGAAGTCTTGTTTAGGACCGAAGACAAGTTTCGGTTTTTCATCAAAGGCACGTGTGATTGGATCATAAGGAGGAATTACTTCTGACTTTATCTCATGAATGGATATTGTAATGAGTAAGAGTTTCCAGATCTATTGATAAGTTAGCTGATTCAATATTTTTATAGTTCTTATCTCTAATGATGGAAAAAAAATCATGTTGTTAATGTGTGATTAGTGATTAGAGATAAGGAAACTATTTTTCTTGCCATCATTTTATTGCATGTATGTTTTCTTTCCATAATTGTGTCTCAATCAATAATTGAAATACCAACAAGTTGACATATTAGTACTAGGCTTGTTGTAGGTGTGAAAATCTTTCTCTGCATGCTTGAGCACAAGGGTTATTCTGAGCTCAGCCTTCCTGAGTAGTTTTTCCCCCTTTGATTTTACCCAACTGGTTTATACCAACACCTATCTTTTATCAGACCCATTTATAAGAGAATACAAAAAAGAGATTGTTCAGACTGAAGGATGATTTTTCACGAGAAGATATCCTGTAAATCACTACGTAAAGCCCATCGATTAATTGGCTAGATCACGAGATCTGGAGAACCATTCCACTATCAAACGCTGTAGAGTCTAATTGGGCCTCGATGGCGGGTTTGGTTCCTACTATTGAGTTAAAGGGATTTAGGACCCCTCAACACTATGGTAACTGGGATTTACACGATTATGGAAATTGTAAGGACTAAGAATTATATTTGTAAGGTATTATAGAGGTTAAGCATTATATTTGTTAGTGGTGATAGTGATTATGCGAAATGTTCGTTATATGGGTTAGGAGCGATAAAATTTAATGGTTACATTGGTTATAGTTGTTAATGGTCATAGAAGTTTTAAGGGTTGGGTATAATGGCTTAGTTAGGGTTTATATTCGTTAGGTTTTAGATGGATTAATGATTATAGTGATAATATTTTTAGTAGTTATAAGGGTTTGGTGTCTAGGTGGTTAATGATTATAAGGGTTAAGGATTATTCGTTATAGAGATTAAATGGGATTTGGGTTAGATGCTATATGTGGTGGGGGGGATAAAAGGTTAGGTGTTATAATGGGAAGGGGTTATGGGTGATATGCATTATATCAATTTGTTCAGTACATGGGTAATAGTAGTTAAATCCATTATGTTTTATAATGATTACATGCATTGATGATTATAAGAGTTAAGGGATAATCATGATAGGGGTTAAGGGTTATAAGTTCATAGGTTAGAGGTTAAGGGTTATATGAGTTAATAGTCATAACGATTAATGTTTCCTAGGATTACATGGGTTGGGTGTGATAGGAGTTGGGGATGTAAAGGATAATAGTGATAAAGTTCTATAGATTTTATAGGTGTTAGCAATCGAGTGGGGCCAAGGTTACAATGGTTAAGGATTATAAGGTTATGGAAGTTAGAAGATTATAAGTTATAAGAGTTAGTGGTTTAAGTTTAGAAAGTTCAAGAATTTTTAGGGGTTAAATTTTTTACAAGGGTTAGGGGTTACATGTTATAGGGGTTAGGTGCTAGGTATTATAAGAATTTAAATGTTATATGGGTTGAAGGTTACAAACACTAGGGATTAGGAATTATAAAATTTAATCATTATAAGTGTTAGGTGTTATACAATTATAAGGGGTTGAGATTATAAGAATTAATTAGTGGTTATACTTGTTAGTAGTGATACAAACCATATGGGATAATATTGATAGTGCTTTAGAGGAAATTAGTTATTATAGGGGATAAGGGTTTTGTGTGACAAATGTTATAAGAATCAAGGGTTATGAAGATATAGAAATCAGTTTTTAGTGATTAGAAGTTTTGGAAGTTATATGGGTTAGGATTTATAGTGGCTAGTGGTTATAAATGTTAAGGGGCATGAGGTTATACATATATTAATGTTAGGGTTTTCAAGCGTTAAGGTTTAGGATTTAGGAATTATAATGGTTGGAGGTTATGGGTTACACATGTTAAGGGTTATGAGTGATAGGTGTTATTTTTGGAAAATTGGTTGTCATTGACGTCAACCCTAGAAGAAGTCTCGAAGCAGGTTCAGAAGACCCCGTAAGTGATGGGTTTATTTGAAGGAATATCCCTCACAGGAAGATGCTTTGAATAAGCCTACAATAATCCCTAGGTGTTAAGAAAATAAGTTACAAAGTATGTTCAAGAAGCTTTGAAAATATGGTTAAGAAGCCCTAGAGGCATGGTCATGAATCCCGAAGTTGATTGAAAAAAACTAGTATGAAGGACATTGAAAATTCATGAAAAACCACTATGGATTGATAGTCCTCATCAATCCGTTTCAAACGGTAGGTGGCGCACCACATGTGTTATAACCCTAAATTGCACCACACATGCTTAACTGGCATCAGGCCAACTCATATCCCTTCTTTGCCAAAACTCTGCTGAACAACTTTTTGAAAATCCTCTTGTGTCAAGGCCCACGTGCCCTAACCCATTACTGCATGCGTGTGCATGCTGGCTGACTCACTACAGCCCACGTGTACCTAACAAAGCACGAAAAAATGAAAGTTGCCGACAAAACAAAAAGCTATGGGTTAGTTAACTGAAACTCCCGACCATGCATGGCCAAGGGTTCATCCAAAACCCTAGCTCCTTCTAGCCTATAAAAGAAGGGGTAAGGGTACCATTTGGAAGGAGGAAAAAATATAGCAAAGAAACTCTGCCCATTTATGTAATCCATTGTCCCAACCCTGTAGCCTTTCCTCATGCCAAAGGAGATTTAACGCAAAGCAGTTGAAGGACAGAAGAAGAGGAGCCCAGGATCAGGTTCAAGGAGTGGTGGCCGGTCTCAGCTGTTATAACCCTAAAATGCACCTCACAGGTTCACCTGGCATCAGGCCAACTCATGCCTCTTCCTAGCCAAAGCCATGCTGAACAAAACCTCAAAAAACCACTTAAATCAAGCAAC
>SNQJ01S0000459.1:182358-212167 GCA_010110895.2 Picea sitchensis
CTATATAGAGTTGTGTCCTCCACCGTTTGGTTACTCTTCCAAACATATGGAGAGTTTGCGTTGCCTCCTGCTTCGTAGACTTATGATTAACATATATGCTGCCTGAGTCTTATCACTTGTCGTGCTATTGTCCAAGGGAAGTTGGTCACTAAGCCTGAGTCGGCCCCTCTGCAATATGTCCCTTGTTCACATACCCGACCATCCTGAACGTCCAATTAAGTCCTTGTTCGAAATCACTGAAGCCTTCAGTCCGATCATCAATATTATCAAGTCCATAACAGACGAGCTGTCAAAGACCTCTGGGTAGTGCAATCGAACACTCATATTACACTCCTACCTGAGTTTTAGAAGATTTTGAAGTTGTTGCTCGAGCTCTGAAGTACAACCATCAAGCCGAATCAGCTTATGGAAGATGGATACTCTATATGTATATCTTTCTGATTTCGAGATGTAGCTCCGCTGTGTATTATTCACGGCTACTCTTTATAGTTATTTGACATGGATCTACAATGTATTTGATTGGTAGCCATGGTTCTATTTTGTCCCGAGCATGGGTATGCCCGCCTCAGTGAGACATTTGTTATTTTGCAGATGACACCTCCTGGTTCCTGATCCTTGGGCTCAATCGTTCAGCACATCAGTAAAGATTGGTAATGTATTTCGGCCATCAGATGCTCTTCTGACCTCACACATTAGGGGGCATCTGTTATAACCCTAAATTGCACCACACATGCTTACCTGGCATCAGGCCAATTCATATCCCTTCTTTGCCAAAACTCTTCTGAACAACTCTTTGAAAATCCTCTTGTGTCAAGGCCCACACGCCGTAACCCATTACTGCACGTGTGTGCACACTGGCTGACTCAATATAGCCCGCGTGTACCTAACAAAGCACGAAAAAAGGAAATTTTCCGACGGAACAAAAAGCTATGGGTTAGTTAACTGAAACTCCCAGCCATGCATGGCCGAGGGTTCGTCCAAAACCCTAGCTCCTTCTAGCCTATAAAAGAAGGGGTAGGGGTACGATTTGGAAGGAGGAAAAAATATAGAGAAGAAACTCTACCCATTTACGTAATCCATTGTCCCAACCCTTTAGCCTTTCCTCATGCCAAAGGAGATTTAACGCAAAACAGTTGAAGGACAAAAGAAGAGGAGCCCAGGATCAGGTTCAAGGAGCAGTGGCCAGTCTCATCTTTGTTGTAAGTTGATTCACTTTCAGTAATAAAAAGAATACTTTTCTCGTCCCAATGTATGAATTGTCTATGATTTGATGAATTTATGCTTGATTTCTAACCCTTGAGTATAGAAGTAACATGCATGCATAGTTGTTGTTTGTCTTGAGTGCAGGTCATTTGTGGAGGGATCAGCACAAACAAGTGATCAAAGCGCAACGGAGGATCTACATCGAACGCTGGTAATAAGGTTGGTGGTCCTTTTCATGCATTTACTGTGAAAGAGGGGTTTAAATCTTGGGTTGTAGGTTAAAAGGTAGTTTCTTTTCGGTCAAAATCTGCATGCAAGTCTGACCCTAGTTTGCTAGTCCGTAGGGTGTTTTTCCCAACAACAACGTGGTTCCTCACGGTTGAGGAGATATTCCCAATTAAAGATGAGAAAAATGGTTGCAATAAGAAGTTATAAGTCTTCCCTAAAATCAAGTAAAGGAGAAAAATGGTTGCAACAAGAAGTCATAGGTTGGCCCTAAAGACAAGTAAAGGAGGTACTTGGAAGGATATAAATACACATCAAGAACCTCCCATTTTATCATTAAGAAAACTCATGATCTCTTGGTGCAAGTGAGATAGTTAAGTCGTGCGAAGGATGGATTTCTCGGAGTTGCAGATGTGAGAAGGGTTTTCGGGAAACCCTATCTATGGTAACCCCCGCGGGTCAGGCATAGGGTGTCCCATAAGGCCCCCACTGGTTGTTCTATACTCTTCACGTGAGGCCTCGCTCGTTGCCCAGTCTAGTCCCACGAGGTTGAGGAAAGGTTTTGAAGAAGATGCCCTCTTTTTGATTCTAAAGCCAAGGAGGGTTTGATGATCTGAGACCTGTTGTGCTAGGGTTTTTGCAGAATAAAAGGTATTTTTTCCATGTGTTTTGAGGCTTGTATCTTGGATATTTTGGTATATTCTTGAGGCATATCTTGGAGGTTTTGGCATATGATTGGAGACATATGTTGGAGCTTTTGGAATATGTTTTGAGGCATACCTTGGAGATGTTGGTGTATGCTTAGGGAATATATTGGAGGTTTTGGCACATGCTTGAGGCATGTCTTGAAGGTTTTGGGAAATGGTTTGATGAATATCTTGGTGATACCGATTATATGATTTAGGGGATATTCTTGGAGATCTTGGCATAAGATTTATGTGGTATTTGGGTTGAATCGATTTAGTTAATGATGATGTATCAGTATCAATGACAGTAACAATGACAGGTTGATTATATCATTTATATTTTCGGGAGGAAGGAAGAGGAAAGGAAAGGGGGTTGGAGCCTCCTTTTAGTTTGTAGTGTCCTTGATCTAGAACCCTTTGTAATTGTACATATAGGCTGGTGAGACATTGGAACCAAGTTAAAATGTAATAAACATTTAGGCTGGTGAGCCATAGGCATTAAGTTTTGGTTATTGCACACATATGATTAAGTGTGTAGAGATCTTCTACAAAGACAGGGTGCACACATTTTGTGTGTTGTGCACACTTGGGTAAGTGCACACATTACACTATGTTGTGCGCACTTGGGTTAAAGCGCAAGAATCAATGGATATGTGTGGAGGTTAGAGAGCCTTTGTGATTATGAGGATGGTGAGCCTGGACGTAGATAGGACAGTGTGCCTATCCATGTAAATATAATCATGATTTTAATATAATTTGGCATCACTGTGTGATGACTGACTCAGATGAAAGGAGATGGGGGTCCTACTCCAATGAAAAAGGGAAAAGGGAGTGAGTCATAAGTTATAGGGAATATTTTATAATATTTTCGGGAAAAGTGTAATGCTAGATATATTATTATTTAATCATAAGTTCCCGAAGGTAGGGAACTGGTCATCAAGTGGCTTAACACTACTTCTAAAAGTGACAAGTGTTAAGTCAAAGGCATGAAATATGTATTGTTGGCCTTAGTGTTTTTTGGGAATTATTGCATTATTATTCATGTTGAAAGCTCTCGTGAGCATAAGGGGGTCAGACTATATGGACAATCTGGGTATTACCTTATCTGTTCAAAGAATCTTGTAAGGAGTTGTGGGCCATAATCTGAGTTTAATGTCATGGATATGGGTTGAAAGACCGTGATTAGTCTCTCTGGGTGAGAGACTGGTTATCGTGGAGTGGTTGTCAGAATTGTGAGCATACTCTCTAGGTGAGAGTATTGGTGAGAGTTGTTCCCTGGTGCACTGAGCATTAGTCACAGAGTTCAAAGACTTCCTGTTCATCCTGTTGCTGGTAACCATGGGAGGGGAAGTGGGGTAGTCAGAGGACTATTGAGCAGAGAAAGGGAACACTTTCTTGGGTGTGACAGGTGCATGGGGAATGAAAGACTGTGGGCTATATGGAACAATGGGAACCTAGGACTGAGTAATTATGTTGCGTTTCAGACCATAACTTGTCGCTAGAACCCTTTTTCCCCAGTGGAGTTGAGCCCCAACTCAGGGGTGACCTATTTCTCAAATATTAATGAGAAACAATGTCTATGGATGGGAGGAACGTCCGAGTAAAGGCCAAAGTTGGTTACTTTCATAAAAAGATAAGTGTTCTTTATGAGTTTGTCTTGGTTACTGTGTGCATATTTGTCTATGTTTGACATGGGTTAATTCTTGTATGTTGTTGCATAGAAGTATTTGTTGTTATTTTGTTTAATGTTGCTTACACTTGTAAGTATGATGCTTATAGTCTATATTTGTAGTTGTGCATGAGTTTTTCAGTGGATGATAGCCTTTCCTGCTAAGATTACCTGATGATTTTTGGTTATGAGTCATCAAGAAGAGGATTGAGTGGATGGGTGTGCAGTATAGTATCCTTTGTCTATCAAGAGGATGGGATTTATGTGTGAGGTTAAGGATTTAGACCTCATGCATAGTATTAAAATAAGTGGTGGATATCTCCTAGGTGGTTGTGTGTATAATTGTACTGTGTGGTCAGTATGTTGGTGCACACAGTTGTTTGATTTAATTCCGATGCTTAAGGTTGTTTCAAAAAGAGAGTGTTACTTATGCTGTTAGAATTTGTGTAGCATGACTCAAACTTGGGATGAGCGTGTTACTTCAAGTGAAGCTACACAGTTTGTGTTTAAAGTAAAAACTATGCAATTGTAGTGACCCAGCTTAATTAAATACAAAATTTTAATTCAATTAACATATAATTGCCTTATGTAAATTATTCATTCACTTCAAAAGCATAAATATTTTGCATAAGTTAAAATCTATCTACAACATGGAAATAACTCAACAAATCACATATAAATACTTATTCCTGATGCTAATTCCCGTCGATATGGCCGTCCCTTCCCTGCTGCCTTACTGTTGTCTTGTCTAGCCCGATGAACTGACCAACACTGCCCAAACCGACTATCCACCTAGCCATCTAGGAGCAGCCTGTCCGACTCCCTAGCTCCAGGAAACCGAAAGGAATCCTGGCCCCCGTGCCCAAAACCTCGAGCAACCCGGTGCCCCCTGCAATGATACTCACAGTCTGAAAAACTCTCCCACAGAACCAGAAAAACAAAACCAGCCATCAAACCGGTGCTCCCGTCCCCCTCCAAAATGCTTCCCCCCCCCCCAAAATCCAAAATCCTCCTCCAAAAGAATGAATATCTTCCCCCGTAAGGCTCTCCCCCTCTTATCCCCTTTCACTGACTCTTCCTTTCATTAAATTCCTTATCCCTACATTCATTACCTTATCCTCTTATTTAATGTCTTGTCCCATTTAGTTAATGTTTCTTACCCTTTTATTTAATGTTTGTTATCCCATTCATATACGTAAGTTTTAATAAATTAAATTATTAACCCTATTAATTCTTTACTCACATAATTAAAGAGTTGATTAATAATTAATTAACCATTGACAATTATGAACAAATAGTTAATGATAATTTGGTTAATATTATATAAGAAATAATTATTGTTTAGCTAACATCTTAGGACAATCAGGTTATCAATTTAATTATAATTAATAATCCTTTACATTTATTTAAGCGGGGTCATTACATACACCCACCCTTGAGAGCTTAAACATTTTAGTTAAGGTATCTCATGGTACAGAGGAAAGAAGCATGGTTCACACATTCATAACAACTAACCGACACTTCTCGGTAGAGTAGAATTGAAAAATCCTTACATACTAGTGTATATGTACAAAGAATGTATGTGTAGCTAGTACAACCCACAAGTCTAGATTGCATGTACTAATAATCAAAACCACCATCCTTTAGTAATTTATGCGCATCCAATCCAATTGACAAGACTAGTCTTTTATAAAGACAACAAACCAATCAGTTGTTTGGGAAATTCTTTAATTGCTATTATTCGGTTCAACAATTGTATTTAGACAAGTGTGGTTTAGTTCTGTCAATATTCATATACCACATTTCTCCTTTTTGAAGGAAAAACATTAAATTCCACCATAGGACCATATCCATACTCTCAACTATTTCTACTCATCCTTCCTCTAACCTACTTCATCTCCATTTCCTATCCCATTCCTCTGGCTGGACTATCTTGGAATCTAGCTATATTGACTTAAATCCAAATAGAACCCGTAATCAAAAGTGTCACTATCTCGACCAAGCTTCCCGGCCAGACAGTAGGTCATCATCCGTCTAGAGTGTAATGAACTGCCGAATCCTCCCATGACTTGGGTTTGGAGGGATACGATTGGGAAATGCCTCCACCCTTCTTAATCATAACTAGGGTCCACCCTACAATGGAGGATACGGTGGGAAATGCCTCCACCCTCAACTTTCATGACAGGGTCCCTCTGATACGGTCCCCACCGCAGTGTAGATGTTCTTTGAGAGGTTTTGTCATTATTTATTAGGTTTTAGGCGGTCATCATCCACTGAAATCATACCCAGCAGTCCACATATCATATGATACATCCAAACCAATGCCTCTTCCCTTCAATATTCATACCATAATGTTTCTTGGTTAGTAGTCACGATATCCACTACATCATCATTATCCCTTGGCTATTTCGCAGCACTGCAGATTAGTACGTAACACAAACTCATACATTTCTATGCATTATCATGTAATTGCATACTATCAGCATTTCAATTTGGTATCCACAATGTAGATAGAATTATCAATCTATTAGAAATAGATCTCATAATATCCATGAAATTCAATTCGGTACTCATTCATAAGTTGTCATTTACCAAAATTGAATTGCATCATATCCAACATCATTCTAATAGCATTTATCCTTCATGAAATTCACATTCTCACAATATGTAACATCATATGCATGTCATCATGAATATCATTTAATCATTGGTACAATTTACATTCTCATGGTAGATTGCATCATATATATCATCATTCAAATAACATTTAAAGCATTCATAGAATTTACATGCACGTAAGTAGATGTCTCATCATACACATCATCATCAAATAACATTTTAAACATTCATAAAAGTTCATAAATTTTAAAGTTTAAAGTGGATCACTTAATAGTTTCAACCTTGACTAGAAAATAAAGTATATAGTCCTCGAGGGTAATCACGAACATCTAAGTCAAAGGTGGTGTACATACACCCCACCTTCAAGAAACCTGTTCGGGGTGAGGTCAAAATATTGAGGGATAGTCTCGCTGTAGTATCTCGGCATCTTCCCAAGTAGCGATCACGGTCTATACTTGTCCCCTTGGACCTTAACTTGGTCTACCAGGATGATTAAATTAATTTGTGGGAACTCTCACGGTCCAATATGCGTAATGGTTCTCTACAGAGTGAGGGTTCCCATGTCCGGTACTTGCGAGATTTCCTTCAATTTTAGTTTATGTGATTCATCAAAAACATAATGACATAAAACGGATACATGAAATACATTATGAGTTTAATTCAAAATTAGTACGAGACGATAGGCAGCGGGTCAAATTTTCTCTTGGATTGAATATGGTCCTATAAATCGAGTAACGCTTGTCCCCTTCACGAACCATATGGTACTCTCAATGGAAGCAATCACAGATAGAAACTTGGTATCCACTTCATAACTTTGGTGATGCGGTGTAAATCGCATAACTTTAACGCCTATCCAGAGTGATTCCTTTGTTCCTTATCTGAATCACTTTTTGTTCTTCCATCTCTGAATCAATTATGGCCCGGAGTTGTTTACTCGGTCTTCTAGTCTATTCTAACTCAATGGCGTTCAACATGGCCTCCCATACAAAGCTACATAGGGTGGCATTCCAATGGAACTAGCTATTGTGTAGGAAAACTCTACAAGGTAAATTACTTCTCCCATGGTTTGATTATCCATGGCCCACATCCCAAGCATGTCTTCCATGGCTTGATTTACCCTCTCCGTTTTCCCATGCATTTGGGGATGATAAGTTGTGCTTAAAGTCAGTGGAGTCTAGCATTTGTAAACTTGTCCAAAACCTAGAGTGAATCTAGAGTCCCTATCTGAGATAATCTTCTTAGGTATCAGGTGCAAGCGGATGCCCTCAACACAAACACACATGCCACCTGGGTGACATAAGTAAGGAGTGTCTCCTAGCGAAATAAAATTAGCACTCTTAAATAACAACTGTCCCCTTGGAGTTGTGTCAACATTTATTCCCTCAGTTGACCTTTAAGGGTACCAAGGGAGAATCATTAGTCTCCTACTTAAGGCATATACGACCATATTTTCCTTTCCCTTGATATGCATGATATCAAAGTCATACTCCTCCAAGGCACCTCCATATTGCTGCGACATTCAGATTTCTTTTTGAGTGAAGATGTGTTTTAAACTTTGATAAATTAGGTCTTAAGTTCAAAGTTACCCACAAATAGTGCCTCAAAGTTTGAGAGATGGCATTAAATTTTGCCAACTCTAAATCATGGAGTCAGCGTATGACTCTTTGTGTTCTTCAACCTTCCTTGATTAATAGGTATCCTCCTCCATCTACGCAGCTATACGCCCCAAACCTTGCTTGAGGCATCCGTCGCGGTGTGAAGTCATTTTTTCCATGTAAGGTACTTTCGTGGGAATTGGGGCACTAGTTGGTAACCTCTTAAGCTCAATGAATGCATATCAAACTTCTTACATCCATTCATACATTACACCCATTGCAAAGTGGTGGTGAGTTTCGCTATTTTAGAATCCTTCTCCAAATCTCCGTCAATAACCTGCTAGCCCCATGAAGCTCACCTCATGGACATTTTAGCGCTCCACCAATGGCCTTTAATTTTTCTGTTCCACAAAGATTCCTTAGGAAATGATATGACCTAAATAGTGAATCTCTTTCACGGTAGAGGAACACTGTTTCTTCCCATACAGTTTTCTCTCTAAAGGCCGGGACAACACTGCTTGTAGAAGTGTTCCTCATGCTCTCTTTAGTTCTGCCAAATAGATTAGGATTCCATCTAGAAAGAGACGTACAAATCGATCTAAGTACTTTGAATGCATACGTTCATGAGGCTCATGAATAACGTTGGTGCATTGGTCATCCCGAAAGGTACTACAACAAACTCGTGGCTTTTAAAATTTGAGTTCTACAAAAGGCGGTTTTGTTTTGGGATTTCGCCTTCCTTAATCTTTAACTAATGATACCACGATCACAAATCGATCTTTGAAATACTGCTGCTCCTTTCCTTCGATAGAAGGAGTCATCTATTTGCGGCATGGATACCTATTTTTCATTGTAGCATGGTTCAAGTCCATATAATCTATACAGGTGTGGGATCCATCTTCTTCTTCTTTACAAAAATTACTTGTTCACCCCAAGGTGAGACACTAATTCTTATTATCCCTAAGTCAAGTAACTCTTTCCATTGCATTTGCAACTCACAAAGTTCGAGCGATGTCATTCGATACGGAGTCTTGAAGTGGACTACGCAAGTTTTAGCTCAATAGTAAATCAAGATCCCTCTCAGTAGGGAGGTAACCTGGTAATTAGTTGGGAAAACATCATAGAAGCTCTGTCTGCAGATGCTGATCCCTGGGAGGGTCCTTTCTTTCATTCCTTTGTACTTCAACGGCATAAATTGACACCCTTGCCTCCAAGCATTGCTTAACCTTTAAGCTAAAACAATTTGATTAATTCGTTTAACTAGTTTAGAATTGCAAGCATGAATTATAGAATTTTAAATATAATTAAACATAATTTTAATTATAGTCTGGACCCAACCCTATAGTCTAGACCCAACCCTTTTCCCTCCATTTAACCTCTCTTAGTCATTACTTCAAAGAATGGTGACTGATACCATGCCCCTTGCGATCACAGTGGACGAGGTGAATTACTTGAAGAGAATGAGTGGGATTGGAGGTTTAATGTTCCCTTACAAAATTAGTAGATTTACTGAAATCGATTACATTAACTTGGAAACTTATACTAAAGGATAATTTCTTCATTTATCTATGAAAAAAAAATGATTCATTTAGACTGTTTTTGGGTTTAAACAGAGGATATGACTTGACTGCATTCATAGCCTTTTTTGGGAAAAACCATTACTACCCATTGAGTAACTGACCTCAACTTTTTATCTTGTAATAGACCCACTCTTCACAACTCTAGTTTGGATAAGGATTCCAAACTCTTCTTATAATTATGGAAATTTGGTTCATTACGGGGATAGAAAACACTGGAATAAATTCCAAGTTCAATACATAGAAACAAAATGATGAGATATAACTATTTAGGTTTGAGTGGATATGAGTACTTTAAAATACATAACCGACTTAAAGTCCATAAAATAGAGGAAAAATTTAAAGATGGCGGGTGTGATTCTTATCTTAAAATGTGTGTGTGAACTTCCCATGTATGCACTTCACTTGTCTGGAAGGAAATGGGACCCGCACTTTTACAAAGGGATGCATGGGACAAAGTTTCATTTAAATCTAGGAGGAGCGTTTCAACTTATATATGTTCTAAGATCCATTTTGTTATACCAAGATTTTCTTGAAAGTATTCGATGCATTCTGATTAATTTAATGCAATTATCGAGGGGTCTCTCTCTTAACAACCATTTCGATATTAAGATTATCTTAAAATATTACAGTGCATAATAAATTGAATTTAAAATTTACTCACAGTCCACGAAGGTGTGTATATATATATATATTTATTAAATGTAAATTAATAATTTAATTATTAAAATATATAAATAAAGAAACTTGATTGGAAATAAGCATCATCAAATTAAGCAGCCAGATTCGAAATGCACCTTCATGTAAAAAAAAAGAAGTTAATCAACCATCTTTTTCTTCCGTTCTAATAATTGAAATTTATACTTTATTTGTCAATGCTACAAACAACAAAATAACAACAAGATTCCTTTCCAAACGACCCATAAGTAACCGTAAGATGCATCACAAGCGACCGACTAAATTATATCATTTACATCGGGCAACATGTTATCAGGTCATTCCACCACTTAAAATCGTGTATGGTGACGCCATCCATCTGAATCCTGATCACTATTCTCCAGATATTCTAGAAGTTTACACCATTGGATCAGTCAAATGGACCGAATTGTTAATAGGTCATACACTGCGAGTCGACGATAACCAAAGACCGATCCCTCTAGCTTGCTCGCGAGTTTAAACCCCTATACTATTTCATTCTTACTTGAATTCAAAATTAAACCTTAACAATTTAACCAAAATAAATAAATAAAAGAAATGAATAATAATAAATAAATAAATAAAATAAAAGTAAATAGAATAATAAAATAAATAAATACAATTTAGCATTAGGTGGGTTACCGCGGGCGTGCCCCTCCCCTCCTGCGCTCATTCCCCATCCCTGCATGCCTCTCTTGCAGAGCCCTAAGCCATCCCCTCACCCTAACTCTCCCTCCCTTTAAGCCCTATCCCTCACTATCCAAATGCACCACGGGCTTCTCCTCTGCTACTGGAGCTATGGTAATAGCGCAGAGCTCCCTCGAAAGCGCTTTTTTTTTTTTGGGCAGGAGCTCACATCAATCCATTGGTGACTTTTCGCACTTTCAGTCCGGTCAGGTCTTGCAATTGACTACTTTCGGAGGAATTTTCCACGCATTTTTTGTGGATCGGAGCCTCAAACCCTATTGACAAGGATAGCTTGAGAAATCAGGGAGTCACGCCTCAAAACAACTCCGTCAGAATGATTTGCATGAGGTGCTGAGGAGGATCTGCGGTTTAAACCAGGCAAAACTCGGAGAGATTTCCCCTCCGTCAGGAAATTTCTTGAAGCCAGAAGATTCAGTGAAGGTTACAGTGGGTAACGGTTTGAAACCCGACATTTCTACAAAAATCCGATTTGCACACATCGGCTGCAGTTTCGGCGGGCTCCTAGTTAATCTTTCAACGATGTTTCCCTCGAAATTAATGATGGGCATGGAGCTCCATGATAAGGTAAGAGAATACGCCAAATATCGGATTTTAGCTCTAAGAAAAGCTCACTCTGGGCAATATCAAAACCAATCTGTGGTCAGAACAAATTCTATGAAATTTCTTCTGAATTATTTCGAGAAAGGGGAGCTAGAGAAAATGTTTTATTTTTTATTTATTTATTTATTTTTTGTGTTATTTGTTCCGGATCTGCGCTAGAGAAAAATCAGCAAATAGGAGTTATCAACATCCTGTTGCTTCTGCGAGTCTGGCATTATCACGATGGCGGTTCGGAGGGATTCTTTGCTTATAGTGATGTTAGAGCTTTGTGATTGGGTGGCTTTGCTTGGATCGCATCCTCTATTTAGAGAGAGAATTTCGGAAGAAGAACAAAGCGGAGAAGCATTTTGAATAAGCGAACACGAGAATGTAATCCTTTTATTAAGCCTATTATTATGTCCATTAAATCAAGTGGATAGGTGTTGATTCATTTTCAGTGGATTTTTATCATTTGTTAGTCTGCCAACCAGTAACCGATGTTTGTTTGCAGAGCGTTTTTTAATTAGGTGTGCAGATATTAAATAAATGAGCGATCACTCGAAAGAAATATTCAGTGATTGTAGTCTACAACCCTTGTCTACAGATTTCTCTTAAAGTGGAAGTGCCCACAGGTCACATTGTGACGGAATGCAGGAGAAGTATAGAGAATCGTTTTGAACTCAAACATTCTGCACATCCTATTATTATTTATTTTTTTTTTTAAGCTAGTTTTCTTCTATATAATTTTTGTTTGTTTGTCAAAGAGTTGAGTATGCATCCCTTGGAAATCTTGAATTCTACGGATAAACAAGATTTATTTGATAAGTTAAGCGTGCCATTCAAAAAACTATGGCCTTTAGGCTTGATCATACCAAGGAACATTAATGGGGAGCGAAGGTTATTTCTCTTAACAAATGGGCCGGAGTAATGCAGTGTTTCGTTGGCTATCCCTTCACCTTTATAAAGCTTTTATGATGTTGCATTTAGATTTTATCAAATGGGTTTTGTTTCGCTGCCTCTAAGTCCATAAGCATTTTGAAGATAAAAAATTCGGCTGAAGTAGTATTCATCAGTAATATTAGGTCTTAGTAGAAATTTAGGAGTTCAGAGGGTTCAAATGGGGTTTCTGCATTGAGCATGAAGCTTCATTGCTATTTTTTTATGGTATTCTGGCAGGTACTGACTTCCAATCCAAGGGTAGCTACTTGTTTGGACACTTTAGTATGCAGATAAAGATGGTTCTCGGTGTTGACTCTACAGGCATTGTGACTGCCTTCTATGTGAGAAATATTATTGGGTTATGTATCCTTGTTAGCTTGCTTATTTTCCATATCAGGTGGCATTTACTTTACAGGGTGCTTCTCCCTTCATCATGTGCATCTGATCCTCAATAAAACATTTATTGATTCTCTTTTCCATCTCACGATAAAAAGAAAATGGTGTGTTGGTTTTTGAACTAACTATCCTCCGGTGACATGAAATAGACTTTGGGAGTTCTTGGGCAATGGGTCCTGAACGAAGCCTACATTCTCCAAATAAATGTTTAGGTGGAGGAATGAGAGCAGTACATATACCTCTGGATTCGATCCACAGCTTATCCGTGCCTTCTGTCCTTTGGAACATGCCTCGGATTGTAAGTTCACTGAATATCAAGTCTTAACAAGCTATATAAATTTGGAGCTAGTTAATCTACATTATTAACTGACACTGGATTTGGATATCAAGTTAATTCCTTTTTCAGACGAATCATTCCATTGTTTCGAATGTTTATGGTCAGAATCTGGGCATAGTTGATTTCAACCCAGCGCTATTTTTCCACAAGACGAAAATCTTAGGCAGTCTGCGTTTCTTATTCTGAAAATCTCTATCAATTTGAGGTAATTTGCCAGCTGATATTTAAGTTATTGTTATTATCTTCAGAATCAAAATTCGAGAATCATGGTGATCCTCTGGAATATAACATACAGGGCAGGTTCGTGACTTAGGAACTCTTGAATGGAAATTTGGAATCTGCGACCCGCTGCAGAATAGTAGGAAAACTTTAACCATTTGGTAGGTGGATAAAAGCGGTGGCGAAGATTTGATTGCCAATGGCGGAAATGGATTAACCATAAGCAGAACCCTAGAGAGGGAGCGTAAGTTTTACATTAAAGCCGAGAGACAAATGACCCGATTTAAAGATGTCTGATGGATTAAAGCATCCCTTACGATGCTCCGAAATAGCCCAATAGGTTAGAGAATTTTAAGAAGTGAAAAAAATAAAAATATGATTCGACATTATTTTAGTTCTAAAAATACATTGAAGTGCTCATAATGCATCATTATAATAATAGATATTCAGTTTATATCTGAATGCTCTGAACATACCCAGTGCGGACATTGTAAAAGCTGGAAAAAAAATACCTTATGTTGGAGATGTTAAATGCATTTTACACTTCCCCTTAATAAAGTCGTTTATTCTTCATAGATTTACATGTTTCGCTACATGTCCCGTGGAATTCTAGAACATTCCCCGGATGCCCTAGAAGCATAAAATGTTCTAAAAGTAAGGACTCTCTTTTATTATCAGGTATTTTTTCTGTGGTTTTGATTTTTTTTTTATTGTGGCTATTAGGGGAGGTGTATTTGTTCTACGAGAAAGGAGTTGTTGATGATGCCGACCAATTTAGGGAAAATAAGTATGGTAATCATTAAAAATCCCTATTTCTCTTTCTTTTGTTTGAGTTATTGAGAGCCACATCTCCATACTAATTTTTTTTACATTTGTGTGTCGTATGGAAGCGAGTTGGATATTTCCTTCTTACAAGCGGTTGGGTGGGTAGGTAGGTAGGCCTTAAGGCTCAGTTGCCTTAAACTTCATGCTGCAGGCCAAATGTAAAGACCTAGCTTAATTAAATGCAAAATTTTAATTCAATTAACATATAATTGCCTTAAGTAAATTATTCATTGCTTCAAAGCACATAAATGTGCATAAGTTAAATCTATCTACAGCAGGGAAATAACTCAACAAATCACATATAAATGCATGTTTCTGATGCTAATTCCCATCAATATGGATGTCCCTTCACTGCTGCCTTGCTGCTGTCTTGACTAGCCCGATGAACTGACCAACACCGCCCAAACCTACTATCCTCCCAAATAGCTAGGAGCAGCCTGTCCGACAACCTAGCTCCAGGATACCGTAAATAATCCTGGCCCCCGTGCCCAAAACCTAGAGCAAACCGGTGCCCCCTGCAATGATACTCCGCGGTCACAGAAAAACTCTCCCACATAACCAGAAAAACAAAACCAACCATCAAACCAGTGCTCAGATCCCCTCCAAAATGCTTCCCTCCCCCAAAATCCAAAATCCTCCTCCAAAGGAATGAATATCTTCCCAGGTAAGTCCTCCCCCTCTTATCCCTTTCCTTAGGCTCTTCCCTTTCATTGATTCCTTATCCCTACATTCAACACCTTATCCTCTTATTTAATGTCTTGTTCCATTTATTTAATGTTTCTTATCCTTTTATTTAATGTTTGTTATCCCATTCATATACGTAGGTTTTAATAAATTAAATTATTAACCTTATTAATTCTTTACTCACATAATAAAGTTGATTAATAATTAATTAACCATTGACAATTATGAACAAATAATTAATGATAGTTAATTAGTTAATATTATATAATTATGAACAAATAATTAATGATAATTAATTAGTTAATATTATATAAGAAATAATTATTGTTTAGCTAACATCTTAGGACAATCAGATTATCAATTTAATTATAATTAATAATCCTTTACATTTATTTAAGCAGGGTCGTTACAACAGTGATATTGTTAGAGTAGCATGGATCAATAGTATGCTGGGATGTTACATTATCGTATCAGAGCATGTGTGAGGTGGCAACTAGACTCAGTGGGAGATTGGGTACATTATAGTTTTGGTATGAGAGCATGTGTAAGGTGGTAACAAGACTCAGTGGGAGATTGGTTACGTTACATTTTGGTATCAAAGATATTGGCTCAACAATGGACTTTTATGGGCCAGATATTAGTATGAATAGATGTGTGCGTTAATAAATTGGTACTGCATAGTGTAGAGTTTAGTTTATGCAGAAAACCATTGGTGCGCGGTACAAAGTGTGATGTGCACAAATATAGTGATGCATGGGTGTGTGAACTAAAGTTTGGAATGATAGAATCATCCAAGAAATCCAAGAGGATGATTCTGACAAAATGGTGCAAATTTTTCATGTAGTTGTTGCATGAAACCACCTAACAAATCTTGTTGTCTGCACATTTTGAAAAATTATCAATGAATAGAGTAGGACAAAGTCAGTGCAGAAGGTTGAAAGCATGGAAGATGCGCAGAGGACTTATAGTACCGATGATGAATTTGGGATCTGTATGCCGGTTTGGGTGCCGATGGTACAAAATACAAGGGGGGATACATGAACTTGGTAGAAGTTGTAAAAGTAGTGCAATAAAAAATCTAGAGTTATAAGGCTGATAATGAGAGGCTTGTGAGAGCCAAGGCACAACAAGATGACTTTAATGTCAAATTGATGCAAAGTATGGACATAATAGAAAATAAGATGGATAAGGAGACATAGTCGAGTAGATCAAGAAGTCATAGGTATCACGATGAGAAACAAAGAGAAGAAAGAAGTGATGGTAAGCCACCTTTTAGGCAAACACGTAGTAGTTCGAGTCCATATTTTGTTAGAAAGAATAAGATTAGGACCGAGGTGGACGAGCTACAAGGGGAAATGAATAAGATCAAACCTTCTACCTTTTATGGTGAGCACAAGAAGGAAGAAGATGCGAAGACTTGATTGTTGGGTATGAGGAAATACTTCCAGCTGCATAACTATTCTGCACAGTCAGAAGGGAGAATTGCTATCTATTAGTTAAAATTAAAGGCATCAATGTGGTGGGACCAATATGTACAAGTGCAACACATCCATGAGAAGAAAGTGACTTGGAGACAATTCGAGAGGTGTTTCCAAAAGAAATACTTAACCAAGCAGTACTATGATAGGAAAATGAAGAAATTCTTTGAACATAAACTCAGAAACATGATGATAGGTGAGTTTGAAAGAAGATTTTTAAAATTGTTGAATTATGTGCCTTTTATCAAGGATGAACAGGTGAATATTCAGAGATATCTGAGTGGGTTTCCCTCATTTATCAGTGACAAGATACAATATGATGACCCTAAGATGTTGGAAGAAACCATAAGGTGCACTAAGTGTCTTTATGAGCAACATAGGGGAAGAACAACTTTATAAAAGGCTTGGGAAGATAAGATGAAAAGTAAGGTGGAACATAGGAAGAAGGGAGCTAAGCCACCATTTTTCATAAATGTTGCACAAGGAAAAATGACTCTCTAGGAGCCCAGAATGTCGGAGACAGTGGGACAAAAGTCATGACAACAACCTATGCAGTGTTGGGGTTGTGGCGGAAATCATATGTGCAGATATTTCCCTCAAATTGGTGATAAATTGAGGACTGTGCACAATGTACAAAAATCTATGATAGTGGAAAACATGGGTAGAAATGTGCCAGGATTTACGCCGCGCTGGATACCAAGTAGACTGAGTTCCAGTCACACATGATCAAGGTGGAAGGTAAGATTAATGACCATACCATTTCTATTTTAATTGACTCAAGAGCTGGTCATAGTTATCTAGATCCTAAGATGGTGGAAAGATTCCATCTGTCAAGAAGCAAGCTCGAGAAGCCTTGGTTGGTGTAGTTAAGGCATGTCCATTAGAGATGAATGGACTACGCACAAAGGTTGATTTGAATATTATACCTTTGGGCTCGTATGATTTTCTCATTGGTATGGATGGGTTGGATGAGCACCATGTTGTCCTAGATTGTTACAATAAGGCATTCAATTGCCTGGGTGAGCAAGGAAATTCGAGATCAGTTCAAGGAATTCCAAGAGCTGTGACTATCAGAGAAGTTTCCACTTTGCAGTTGAGGAAAATCTATAGGAAGGGATGCCAAGTATTTATAACACACATGGAAGACGCAACCAAGGATATAGTGCTGAGTGTGAAAGACTGCTCAGTACTAAAGGAATTCAAGGATTTCTTTAAAGAGATACTGATATTTCCTCCAAAAAGAGATATTGATTTATTTATAAATATGATGCCATGCACAACACTTGTATGCAAGACTCCTTATAGGATAAGTACGCCAGAGCTGAAGGAGTTGTAGATGATAGTTGAAGAGATTTTGAGGAAGGGGTATATATGCTTGTTGATGGCCAAATATGACCATATTCAACATTGGGGATATTACCCGGTCAGGGTCCTAATTAGACCCTTTTCCATTGAAATGGTGATTTCGATTGTTTATATGGGTCTCTAGTTACCCGTGTCATAACCTAAGTTCTAACATAAGTTATATCTCTAGTTACCCGTGTCATAACCTAAGTTCTAAACATGTTATATATATATATATATATATATATATATATATATATATAGTGTATATATATATATATATATCTCGCTAATGTATAATATTACTTTTATTTTATCAAGAAATATAATAATTCTATTTATCAGCAAACATAAATAAATGGATCACTCTCTTGTGGCATGCTTACAAGAAAGCGATCCTAAGGATGAAACAAGGGCTCAACTACACCACACTAGATTTCGCTCCTGCGAAAGGAGACTTTATGGACTAAATACAAATGTAGATTAATCCTAAGATGCAAGAAAACAAAAATAAAACTCAATCTATTATATCTTGATTAGGACAAGATATAGATCTCATCTAAACTAAGAGCCACGTGATAAAAATAAATGGGAGAGGACTGATATTGAATTCAATATTAAGATTTACTTATATATATACATCTCTCTATCTTCTAATGTATAATATTACTTATTTTTATCAGCAAACATAAATAAATGGATCACTCTCTTGTGGCATGCTTACAAGAAAGTGATCCTAAGGATGAAACAAGGGCTCAACTACACCACACTAGATTTCGCTCCTGCAAAAGGAGACTTTATGGACTAAATACAAATGTAGATTAATCCTAAGATGCAAGAAAACAAAAATAAAACTTAATCTATTATATCTTGATTAGGACAAGATATAGATCTCATCTAAACTAAGAGCCACGTGATAAAAATAAATGGGAGAGGACTGATATTGAATTCAATATTAAGATTTACTTGCAAATCATAGAAATAGTCCATATGATTTGCAAGTTATTCACAGGAACATGTAATTAACAACTTAAATAAATATTTATTTAAGTCAACCAAAACATATACTTAAACTCAATAAAATAGATTCAATGTAAAATCTACTATCATATTGAAGAAACAATTCTTTCAATGCAACAATAATGAAAACAAAAACAATATTATAATTAAATGATAAATAATTATCATTAACTACAATCAAATTTCCATGAATCTATAATCGAATTCTGATTTGAAATATTTTCCTCTCTATAAAGATAACTTTAAGAAATTAAAGATTCAAATCAAAACTCAATTAACAAGAAGTAACAACAAATTTTCAAATCATACAGTAGTGCAAGTGAATGAAAATTTGTTATTAGCTTCAAATAAATATGATCTTACACAGTCCTCAAGAATCCCACAGAAAGAGAATCCCTCTAATACAATAGTGTAATCAAGTGCTTCTTTCCATGCAAAATTACTTCCCCTAGTTTCAAATATCTAGTTCAACCTGTAACATCTCCTCTTTTGGTTTTCTCCTTCTTCTCTTATAAGAAAAGAGACCCCTTTTAGCTAAAACTAAAAACTAAAAGGTAGTTATCATAAAACTGTTTTAATTCTAAAACTAAAACTTAAAACTCAACCAACTCCTAAAAAATAGAAATTTAGTTTTCTTTTTTCAAAAATAATTTTGTAACTATTTGATATTAATCTTCCGTTTGTCCTTGAAATTTATGTACAATTCTTGGTCTAAATCCTTATTTGTACACCTGTCATCATAAATGAAAACTAATTAATAACAAAAAACAAAAACAAAAATAAAAATGAGGGACAACTACATAATTTCAAATTTTGTAGTTGCTCTTAAAAAAAAGAAATTGAATACATTAAAAACAATTTAATTCAAATATGTTCAAACCAACATCTAAACTAAACACTTGACATTTAATGAGGCTGATTTTCATAAATCTGAAAAAAAAAAATTGATTAAAGAAAAAAAAATCAATTGCCAACAAACTTTTGATCTTAGCATATTTTTGCTTGAATTCCACTTTTTGCTTACCAAACATGCATAACGCTATAATACCATTCTTCTTATCATTCAAAGAGTCATGGAAAACAAAATTTCTAATTTCAAAAACTTGTATAACAGGTGGAGGAACATCATCATGTTCATAAATTTTATAGAGATTTTTAGATTCTTAATCAAAATTTCGAAATTGTGTTTTAAAACAAATTTCAAGCTCTGACTTGCTGGAATATGTTGCAGGGTTTCTTGAGGAGTTTGAAGACGAGAGATATTCCTTTCAATAATCCCAAATGATGAGGAGTTTGAAGACGAGGGATATTCCTTTCAATAATCCCAAACGATTTTGTAGATTCGACTTGCAAAATAAAGTCAAATAATGATAGAACAAATTATAAAATTTCAAAATCAAGATTTGTTCATAAATTTTCTTCTAGTTGGTGCATCGACACAACTTGAAAAATTCCTTCCAAGGGATCAAGGATATCTCCCAAACTACTCATCAATTTGGGAAAATCCTCGCGATTACACTAATTTTATCCATTATGAGAAAAGTCATGTTTTATTTTCCTGAGATTCAACCCGGTTTGATCAGAAACTGAAAATGAAATTTGTGATTTTGTTCAGATTTTTCCTAAATATCTGAAGACTTCAAGAACAATCCCGAGTAGTTGAACAAGGTAACAATGAAGAACAAGTATCCTTTTCCAAGGATAGATGACATGTTTGATTAGTTGAGAGGTGTGCATATATTTTCAAAGATATATCTTAGATATAGTTATCACCAAGTGAGAATTAAAGAGGAAGACATCAATAATACTGCCTTCAGAACAAGTTATGGTCATTACGAGTTTATAGTAGTGCCATTTGGTTTGTCAAATGCACCCATTGTCTTCATGTGTTTGATGAATGTATTTTTCAGAGAGTATTTAGATAAGTTTGTCATTGTGTTTTTGGATGACATTCTTATTTAATCAAAGTATGAAGAAGAGCATGAGAAACACTTGAGGATGGTGTTGCAGGTGTTGAGGGATCATTAGCTTTATGCAAAGCTGAGCAACTGCTCATTTTATTAGAGACATATTCATTACTTGGGTCATATTATTTCAGAAGAAGGAATAACTGTGGACTCAACAAAGATAAAATCCATTGAGGAATGACCAACGCTAAGAAATATCGCAGATGTGAGATCCTTTATGGGACTAGCAGGATACTACAAAAGGTTTATTGAAGGATTCTCATAGATTGCAAATCCAATTACATCCCTGCAGAAGAAATGTGCATGATCTGAAGGGACTCTAGATTGCAGAAGGAGTTTTCATCACTTGAAGAGTTTGTTAACAAGTGCACCGATTTTGAGGATTGTTGATCTAGATGAAAACTTAGTTGTGTGCATGGATACATGCAAGGAAAGACTCAGTGGAGTCCTAAGTCAAAATGGGCATGTGGTGTGCTATGAATCAAGAAAGTTGAAAGAACACAAAAGGCTCTATGATATGCATGATTTAGAGTTGGTAGCTATAGTGCATGCCTTGAATATGTGGCAGCATTATCTCAGGGGTAAGAGATTTGAGCTGAGAACAAACCATTTTTGTCTGAAGTATTTGGTTGGACAACCAAGTTTGAATGCCAGACAAAGCAGGTGGTTAGAGTTCCTTGGTGAATATGACTTTGATATAAAGAATGATATCAATTTCCTTAGTGAACAAGATGGTTGGCGCACTCTGTAGGAGGATGCATGCAATGCATGCTACAACCATTAACATGTACCAGACCGATTTGCGAGACAAAATTTTGGAAGTTGCTAAATTAGATATGCACTATATGGATATAAGTGCAACTTTACAGCAAGGTATGTCACAACAAAAGTTGGAAGGATATGAGCTGAGAGAGGATGAGATCCTCATGTATAGATGCAAAGTCTATGTGTTGAATGATCAGTAGTTGAAAATAATGATATTGTCGAAGATGCATAAGGTTATTTATGCTATACATACAAGTTACCAAAAGGTGATTGTCGTTGTCAAAAACAATACTTTTGGCCAGGTATGAAAAAGAAAGTTGCAGATTTCATTGCAGGATGTCTTGAATGTCAAAAGGTCAAGGCTAAGCACATACATCTAGCTGGTATTCTCTAACCTTTTCCCATTCCTGAATGGAAGTGGGAAGTTGTGACTATGGACTTAATAACTAAGTTTCCTAGGACTGCTAAGCAACATGATACTATTATGGTGGTGGTGGCCAGGCTTACTAAAGATTCCCATTTTATTCCAGTGAAGTCAGTGCACAAGGAAACCGACGTTGTTGAGATATACATGCACAAAGTTTCTAGGTTTAATGGTGTTCCTAAGACAATTATGTCTAACAAAGATTCCAAGTTCAGCTTGAACTTTTGGAAAGGGTTATTTACAGGATTTGGAACAAGTCTGAATTTCAACATAACATATCACCCTGAGTCGGATGGTCAGATCGAGAGGGTAAATTAGGTGATTGAGGACATGATGAGGATGTATGTGATGGATAAGCCATAAAAATGGGAAGACTACTTGCATTTAATACATTTTGATTACAACAATGGGTATCATGCATCTTTAAAGATGATCCCATTTGAGGCACTTTATGGTAGAAAGTGAAACATGCTAGTGAGTTGGGACAACCTAGCAGATCACATAGTAATTGGGCCAGATCTAATCCGGGAAATGGAGGAGAAGATGGTAAAGATAATGTAGAATTTAAAAGCTTCGAAGACAAGCAAAAAAGATGTGCAAATAAAGGCAGAACCCATAGGTAATTTGGAGTGGGTGATCATGTGTTTCTGAAAGTTAAGGCCAGGCACAATTCCTTGAAGCTGGGAAAGTGTTTAGATTTAGCGATGTGCTATTGTGGGCAATTTGAAATCCTTGAAAGGATTGGTCCTATCACTTATATGTTTGCATTGCTTGTGTCCTTGTGTATTCATAATTGTTTACATGTTTCATTGATTAATAAGTATGTACTTGATGCTAATCATGTCATTTATTGGAATGTGATTTAGGTGGAGCTAGAAGGTGGATTTTAAGTGCGATCAGTTTGCATATTGAATTGGAAAACAAGCAGCTCCAAAATTGATTCATGGAGCTGGTACAAGTTCAATGGTCCTGGTATGGTCATGAGGATGTAATCTAGGAATGCGAGGATGCTACACGAGCATAGTATCCTCATATTTTTGAAGATTTTTGAAATCTTGTATGTACATGTGTATATGATGCACTAAGGACAATGCATGAATAAGGCGGAGGAGATTGTAGTGTCCCTGATCCGAAACCTTTTATAATTGTACATATAGGTTGGTGAGCAGTTGGAAACAAGTGTAAATGTAATATACATTTAGGATGGTGAGCCATGGGCATTAGGTTTTGGTGATTGCGCACATCTGAGTAAGTGGGCAAAGATCTTCTATAAAGACAGGGTGCATATATTTTGTGTGTTGCGCACACCTGGGTAAGTGCGAACATTTCACTATGTTGCATGCACTTGGGTTAGTGCTCGAGAAAGAATGGATATGTATGGAGGCCAAAGATCCTATGTGGTTATGAGGTTGGTGAGCCCGAACGTAGATAGACCAGTGCGCCTATCCATGTAAATATAATCATGATTTTAAAATAATTTGGCATCGCCATGCGTTGATTGAATTAGACGAAAAGATATGGGGGGCCTACTCCACCAGAATAAAAGGGAGTGATTCATAAGTCTTAGGGAATATTTTATAATATTTCCAAGAAAGTGTAATGTCAGATATATTATTTTTTATCCTAAGTTCCCGAAGGTAGGGAACTGATCACCAAGTGGTTTAAAGCTACTTCTAAAAATGACAAGTGTCAAGTGGAAGACATACAATATATATTGTTGGCCTTAGTGTGTTTTGGGAATTATTGCATTATTATTCATGTTGCAAGCTCTTGTGAGCAGAAGGGGGTCAAAATGTATGTGAAATCCGATTATTACCTTATCCACTCAGAGAAGCTTGTAAGGAGTTGTGGGATATAATCTAAGTTTACTATCATGGAGAGGGGTTGACAGACCATGAATAATCTCTCTGGGTGAGAGACTAGCTGTTGTGGAGTGTTTGTCAGACCCATGAGCATACTCTTTAGGTGAGAGTATTGTTGAGAGTTATTCCTTGGTGTGTTGAGCATTAGTCACAGGGTCCAAAGACTTTCTTTTCGGCTTGTTGCTGGTAACCATGGGAAGGGAAGTGGAGCAGTCGAAGGACTATTGAGAAGAGAAGGGGTACACTTCCTTGGGTGTGACAAGTGTGTGGGGAATGAGGGACTATGAGCTAGATGTAGCAGTGGGCACCTAGGACTAAGCAATTCTATTGATTTTTAGACCATAGCTTGTCGCTAGGACCATTTTTCCCTGGTGGAGTTGAGCCCCAACTCAGGGGTGATGTGGTGCTGAAATAATAATGAGAAACAACATCTATGGTTGGGAGGAACATCTGAGTCAACGTCGTAGTTGGTGAATTACATAAAAAGATAAGTGTTTTTTAAAAACTTGTCTTGGTTACTGTGTGCATACTTTTCTATTTTTGACATGGGTTAATTCTTGTATGTTGTTGCACACAAGTATTTGTTGTTATTATGTTTAATGTTGCTTGCACCTGTAAGTATGATTCTTATAGTTTGTATTTGTATTTGTGCATGAGTTTGTCAGTGGATGATAGCCTTGCCTACTAAGATAACCTAGTGATTTTTTGTTATGAGCCATCAAGAAGAGGATTGAGTGGCCGCATACACAGTATAGTAGCCTGTGTGTATCTGTGTTTATCAAGAGGTTGGGATTTGTGTTTTCAGTTAAGGATTTGGACCTCGCGCACAATAATGACAGAAGTGGCGCATGTCGCCCAGGTGGTTGTGTCCACAGTTGTACTGTGTGGTCAATATGCTGGTGTGCGTAGTTGTTTGATTTAATTCCACTACTTAAGGTTGTTTCGAAAAGAGAGTGTTTCTTCCGCTATTACAAGTTGTGTAGCGCGACTCAAACTTGAGCTAAGCATGTTACTTTAGGTGAAACTGCATGGTTTGTGTTGAAAGTAGAAATTGCGTAGTGAGATTGTTAGAGTAACATGGCTCAGTAGTATGCTGGGATGTTACATTATGGTATCAAAGCATGTGTAAGGTGGTAACGGGACTCAATGGGAGATTGGGTACGTTACAGTTTTGGTATCAAAGCATGTGTAAGGTGGTAACGGGACTCAGTGGGAGACTAGGTATGTTACATTTTTGGTATCAGAGCATGTGTAAGGTGGTAATGAGACTCAATGGGAGACTGGGTACGTTACATAGTTGGAGCTGAAAATCTAGGGAGTTGGAGCTTCCTTTAGGTTGGATCCTGTAAACTAGGGGGTTGAAGCTGGAAAATTCTGGGAGTTGGAGCTTCCTTCAGGTTGGAGCCTATAAGCTAGGGGGTTGGAGCTTGTAAATAGGGGGTTGGTACCTCATTCCAGTTGGTGTTGGAGAAACTTGGAAGTTGGTGCTTCCTGTGGATGTAATATTCAAGATATATATTAAAAAACATTCTGTGGTTTTCTCCCATTTGGTTTTCCATGTAAACTTTTTGTATATTGTGTATATGTGCATATATGTTTATGATATATTGAATGCAATCATAAGTGATAAAGTGTTGATAACTTAATGTTTACATGTTATGTTTAAAAATGGTAAAAAGTGCTCAATAATGATTTACCCCCACTCTAAGTATTAGTGAATATTTCAACAATTATGCGTTAGTGGTTAGGGATCATAGGGGTATGGGCTAATGGGATTTATGGTGATGGGTTATATGCATTAAGGTTACACATTAGTGTTTATATGATTTTGGAGTTAAGGGGATTAAGTCTATAAGGTTAAAGAGACATGGGTTACATGGGTTGGAAGTTTTAGAAGTTAAAAATTATAAGTATTAAGCGTTAAGGGAGTCAAAATTTAGAGTTTATATGGGTTACAAATTATACATATTAGGGGAGATGTAGGAGTTAAGGGTTAGGTATGATACATATTAGAGGTTATGGGTTATAAACGTTATAAGGGATAATTATTAGGGGGTAGGATTTATGTTGGTTTTAGGGGTTATATAAGTTAGCTGAGATTATAGGTGTCATAAGAGTAGGGGTTTCTAAGGGTGGATTAGTAGTTATACTAGATAAGGGTGATATGGGTTATGAGGGTTAGTTAGAGGCTATCTTGGTTAGGGATTAAGTGTGATATTGAATAATATTGTTAGCAATTAGGGATTAGTTGTTAAATTTTATTAATTATAATTGTTAGTGGCTAGGAGTTATAGATTATATGAGTTACTAGTTTAAGGGTAATATAGGTTAAGTGTAGAGGGTGACAATGATTATAAGGGTTGGGGTTTAAATGAGTTAGGGTTTGAATGTCTTAGGGGCTATGAGAATGGGGGTTTAAATGAGTTAGGGATTAAATGTCTTAGGGGATATGCGAATGGGGGTTTATAAGATTATGGAAATTATAAGGTTTATCCATTGTACAAGCAAGGTATTATAGAGGTTAGGGGTTATATTTATTAGTGGTGATAGTAATTATAAGGGATGCTCATTATATGGGTTAGGAGTTATAGGTTTTAACGGTTATAGGGCTTATACTTGTTAGTCATTATAGGAGTTTTAAGAGTTGGGTATAATGGGTTAGTTAGGGTTTATATTCACTAGGTGTTATAAGGCTTAAGGAGTCTAGTGATAATATTTTTAGTAGTTATAAGGTTTAGGGGTCTTAAGTGTTAATCAATATAAGGGTTAATGTTTATTGGTTATATACATTAAATGGGTTTTGGGTTAGATGTTACATGGGATGTGCGTAATAGAGGTTAGGGGTTATGGGTGTTATGAAATATATTAGTTAGGTAAGTTAGGTAGTACATGGGTAATAATAGTTAAATCCATTATGTGTTATAATGATTACACAAGTTAAGGATTATAAGAGTTAGGGATTAATCATGATAGGGGTTAAGGGTATAAGGTCATATGTTAGAGGTTAAGGGTTATAAGGGTTAATAGGCATAAGGGTTAAGAATGATAAGGGTTAAGGTTTCCTATGGTTAGATGGGTTGGGTTTTATAAGGGTTGGGGATGTTAGGGATAATATGTTTAACGATTTGTAAATTTTATAGATTTTAGGAGATTGGTGGGGCTTATATTATAAGGGATATAGATTATAAGGTTATGGAAATTAATATTATATAAGTTATAAGAGTTATTGGTTTGAAGGTTATAGGGCTTAAGAATTTTAACGATTAGGGGTTATAGTTTTGGTTTTAGGAGATAGGTGGGGTTGAGTTTATAATGGTTAAGGATGATAATGTTACGGAATTTAAGATTTTATAAGTTATAAGAGTTAGTGGTTTAAAGAATATAGGGTTTAAACATTTTAAGGGTTAGAAGTTACATGTTATAGGGATTATGTGTTAGGAATTACAAGGGTTAAATGCTATATGGATTAAGGGTTACAAATATTAAGGCTTAGGAATTATAAAATTTAAGCATTATAATTGTTAGGGTTATACAATTATAATGGTTTGAGGTTATAAGAGTTGATTAGTGGTTATACTACTTAGTGGTGATATGGGTCATATGGGATAATAGTTTTTTTTTTCCATAAGAAAAAAAAACTTTTACATTCATAGGAGAATATACATGTTACAAAATTTCGGGACAAGCCTCTGTAGGCTTTCTTCAAGAACTATACTACCTATACATCTAATTGTTTCAAAACAAGCTATTAAGGATTTTTTCAAAAAGCTACTACATTATGTTCAAACTATCCAATATGGGGTAATAGTTATAGTGATTTAGAGGAAATTAGTGGTTATAGGAGATATGGGTTTGGGGTGATACATATTATAATAATAAATGGTTATGAAGATATATAAATTAGTTTTTAGTGATTAGAAGTTGTGACGGTTATGGGTTAGGATTTATAGGGGCTAGTGATTATAATTGTTAAGGGGAATGCAATTATAAAGATCCTAAAGATAGGGGTTTAAAGTGTTAAGGTCTAGGATTTAGGGGTTATAAGGGTTGGAGGTTACGGGTTACACATGTTAAGGGTTAGGGGTGATAGGTGTTAGGGGTTAGTGGTTAGGGATTCTAGGGGAAGGGGATAATGGGATTTATAGTTATAGGTTATGTGTTAGGGTTACATATTATGGGTTAGAAGATTTTGGAGTTAAGGGGATTGAGTCTATAAGGTTGAAGAGGCATGGGTTACATGGGTTAGGAGTGTAAAGGGTTAAAAATGATAAGGTTTATGAATGCTGAGAGTTAGAATTTAGAGTTTATAAGGGTTACAAGATATACATGTTAGGGGTTAGGTAGGAGTTAGGCGTTAGGAATGATACCTAATATAGGTTAGGGGTTATAAGATTTATATGATTAGGTGTTGGTGTTTATGCTAGTTTTAGGGGTTATATAAGTTAGATGAGGTTATAGGTGTTATGAGGGTAGGGGGATATAGGGGTGGATTACAAGTTATACTAATTAAGGGTGATATGGGCTATTAGGGTTAGTTAGAGGCTATATTGCTTAGTGATTCATGGTTATATTATTTAGGGGTGATAATTTATATTGTGTTAGGGTGATAGTTTTTATATGGTCGAGGTTTGTTATGTGTCATATGTATTATGTGTTATCAAGTTTATAAGGTTTAATGGTTATATAATTTAGAGGCTAAAGGTGACACAGGTTAATTATTATGTATTAGGTGTTACAAGGCTTGGGGTTATAGGGATTATGGTTTTATATGTGTTAAGGTTGGAGGGGGTTATAGAGATTTAGTTTTATAAGGGTTGGGTTAAATATTATATGATTTAATAGGTATAAGGGCTAGTGTTTAAAAGTTATTATGGTTAGGGGTTAAAATTTATAGTGCTTAAACATTATAAGGCTAGAGCTGAAAGGTTTTAAGATTTAGGAGTTATATGTTAGCGGTTAGAAGATGAGGATTATGCTTATCAAAGGTATAAGGATTACATCATTTAGGGGTGAGGACTTATAAGTTTTAGAGGTTGATGGTTATCAATGTTAGAGGTTATATTATAGGGGTCAATTATTTTATATATTGGTTATGAATGTTAGGTGATAAGGGTTATTGGGATTACTTAGAGTTGTATTATAGGGGTCAATTATTTTATATATTGGTTATGAATTTTAGGTGATAAGGGTTATTGGGGTTAATTAGACATTATATTTGTCAAGAGTTAATCGTTATAGGAGTTAATGTGAGATAATTGTCATAAGAGTTTAAGGATAGGAGCGACAATTTTTACAAGGGTTGGGAGCGTTATGGGTTATTTACAATGGTTGGGAGTGTTATGAGTTATAGGGGTTAGGGCCTTGGGGATGGAGTTTATATGATTCAAGGATTATAGGTTTTAGGTTTAAGTTTGATAATGTTTATAAGGATTGGTTTTATGTTCAGATGAACTAGGGTTATAAGGATTAAGTGTTAGGGTGACATGTTAGTGGTTATAGAGTTTATATTATGAAATTGGTATACTATTATCATAAGGATTATATATTATAAATATCAACATAAAATCAATTAGTCCTTAGATTCCATATATAGAGTATTAACTAAAAGACATTCCTATTAAAACAATTTTAAAGACTTTGTATATACACGATTGAAAACTCAATTTTTACATAGATAAATTGTATAAAAATGATATCCCTCCACATACTATCAAGATACTTATACTAAACAAATATTCTTAAAAAATTATTCTCAGATAATTTATTAAAATATTCTTTTTAACAATGCTCAACATTAAACTTCACGTGGAGATTCACTAATAATCTACATATCATAAGTAATAAAAACAAGTCACTTTGTTTCTTGCGTGAAGGTATGTTTTGCTTTCCTTTTTTGGGAATTGGGATTTAAGAAAGTAGCTCCATTTAGTATTTATATGACACATCGGTGTAACTAGTTAACACCAATATATATATATATATATATATATAT
>SNQJ01S0000459.1:212217-228503 GCA_010110895.2 Picea sitchensis
ATTAGTTTTTTTTGTCATTAATCCTTAATTTTTTTTTTTCCTAGCTTCTTTAAAATTCTACAGATCATTTTAACAAGAGTAAATCATTATATAATTTTTTCTATAGACCGTTTTAACAAGAGTAATCCATTATCTATTTTTTTTACAACTTTAAGAATATTAAGCCATTACTGTGTGGAGTGAGTCATAAGTTTTAGGGAATATTTTATAACATTTCGGGTAAAGTGTAATGTCAGATATATTATTATTTTATCATAAGTTCCCGAAGGTAAGGAACTGGTCACCAACACGCTTAAAGCTACTTATAAAAGTGACAAGTGTCAAGTGGAAGGAATGCAATATATATTGTTGGCCTTAGTGTGTTTTGGGGATTATTGCATTATTATTCATGTTGCAAGCTCTCGTGAGTAGAAGGGGGTTAGACTGTATGGACAATCTGATTATTACCTTATTTCTTGAGAGAAGCTTGTAAGGAGTTGTGGGACATAATATGAGTTTACTGTCATGGATACGTGTTGACAGACCGTGAGCAGTCTCTATGGGTGACATACTAGCTATTGTGGAATGTTTTTTAGACCCATGAACATACTCTCTAGGTGATAGTATTGCTGAGAGTTGTTCCCTGGTGCATTGAGCATTAGTCACAAGGTTCAGAGACTTCTTTTCCGTCTTCTTGCTGGTAACCCTGGGAAGGGAAGTGGGGTAGCCAAAGGACTGTTGAGCAGAGAAAGGGCACACTTTATTGGGTATGACAAGTGCATGGGGAATGAGGGATTGTGGGCTAGATTCAACAATGGGAACCTAGGATGGAGTAATTATGTTGAGTTTCAGACCATAGCTTGTCACTAGGACCCTTTTTCCCTGGTGGAGTTGAGCTTTATCTCAGGGGTGACTTGTTGTTGAAAGCTTAATGAGAGACAACATCTATGTATGGGAAGAACGTTTGAGTCAAGGCCGCAGTTGGTTACTTTCATAAAAATATAAGTGTTCTTTATGCGCATGTCTTGGTTACTATGTGCATATTTGTCTATGTTTGACATGGGTTAATTCTTGTATGTTGTTGCATATATGTATTTGTTGTTATTATGTTTAATGTTGCTTGCACCTGTAAATATGATGCTTGTATTCTGTATTTGCAGTTGTGTATTAGTTTGTCAATGGATGATAGCCTTGCCTGCTAAGATAACCTGATAATTTTTGGTTATGAGTCATCAAGAAGAGGATTGAATGGGTGGGTGCACAGTATAGTATCCCGTGTGTATCAAGAGTCTAGGATTTGTGTGTGCAGTTAATGATTTAGACCTAGTGCACAGTAATAACATAAGTGGCACATGTCACCCAGGTGGTTGTGTGCATAGTTGTATTGTGTGGTTAGTATGCTGGTGCGTGCAATTGTTTGATTTAATCCGCTGCTTAAGGTTGTTTTGAAAAGAAAGTGTTTCTTCTGTTGTTACAAGTTGTGTAGCGAAACTCAAACTTGGGATGAGCGTGTTACTTTAGGTGAAACTGCTTGGTTTGTCTTTAAAGTGAAACCGCATAGTGATATTGTTAGAGTAACATGTATCAATAGTATGCTGGGATGTTACATTATGGTATAAAAGAATGTGTGAGATGATAACGAGACTTAGTGGGAGACTGGGTACATTATAGATTTGGTATTAGAGCATGTGGAAGATGGTAATGAGACTCAGTGAGAGACTAGGTATGTTACAGTTTAGTATTAGAGCTATTGGTTCAACACTCAACTTGTATGGGACAAAGATTAACATGAATAGATGTGTGTGTTAAGAAATTGGTACCGCGCAATGTAGAGTTTGTTTTGCGCGAAAAACCATTGGTGCACAGTATGGAGTGTGATGCGCACAAAGATAGTGATACACACGTGTGTGAAATAGAGTTTGGAATGATAAAATCATCCAATAAATCCAAGAGAATGATTTTGACAAAATGGTGCAAAATTTTCATGTAGTTTGTTGCATGAAACCACCTAACAAATCTTGTTGTCTGCACATTTTGCAGAATTATCAATGAATAGAGCAGGACAAAGTCAGTGAAGAAGGTTGAAAGCATGGAATATGTGCAAAGGACTTATAGTCCTGATGATGAATCTGGGGATTTGTATGTTGGTTTGGGTGCCGATGGTACAAAATCCAAGGGGGAGCACATGAACTTGGTAGAAGCTATAAAAGTACTGCAAAAAGACGTCCAGAGCTATATGGGTGATAATGAGAGGATTATGAGAGCTAAGGAACAACAAGATGAATTTAATGTCAAATTGATGCAAAGTCTGGACATAATAGAAGATAAGATGGATAAGGAGACATAGTCAAGTATATCAAGAAGTTGCAGGTCTCGTGATGAGAAAAGAAGAGAAGAAACAAGTGTTGGTAAGCAACCTTTTAGGAAAACATGCAGTAGTTCAAGTCCATCTCCTGTCAAAAAGCATAAGATTAGGATTGGGGTGGACGAGCTACATGGGGAAATGAATAAGATCAAGCCTTTTACCTTTGATAGTGAGAAAAAGAAGGAAAAATATGTGAAGACTTGGTTGTTGGGTATGAGGAAATACTTCCAGCTGCATAACTATTCTGCGTAGGCAGAAGGGAGAATTGTTATCTATTAGTTAAAAGGAAATGCATCAATGCGGTGGGACTAATATGTATAAGTGCAACACATCCATGAGAAGAAAGTGACTTGGAGAGAATTCAAGAGGTGTTTCCAAAACAAATACTTAACCAAGCAATACTATGATAGGAAAATGAAGAAGTTCTTTGAACTCAAACTCAGAAACATGATGATAGGTGAGTTTGAAAGAAGATTTTTAGAATTGCTAAATTATGTGCCTTTTATCAAGGATGACCATGTGAATATTCAGATATATCTAAGTGGGTTACCCTCATTTATCACTGACAAGATACAATATGATGACCCTAATATGTTGGAAGAAACCATAAGGTGCACTAAGTGTCTTTATGAGCAGCAAAGGGGAAGAACGATTTTATTAAATGATTGGGAAGATAAGATGAAAAGTAAGGTGGAACAGAGGAAGAAGGGAGCTAAGCCACCATTTTTCATAAATGTTGCATAAGGAAAAATGACTCTCTAGGAGCCCAGAATGTCAGAGATAGTGGGACAAAAGTCATGACAACAACCTATGCAGTGTTGGGGTTGTGGTGGAAATCAGATGTGTAGAGATTTCCCTCAAAGAGGTGATAAATTGAGGACTACACACAATGTACAACAATATATGATAGTGGAAGACATGGGTAGAAATGTGCCAAGGATTTACATCGCGCTAGATAACAACAAGACTGAGTTCTAGTTGCACATGATCAAGGTGGAAGGTAAGATTAATGACCATACCATTTCTATTTTAATTGACTCAAGAGATAGTCATAGTTATCTAGATCTTAAGATGGTGGAAAGATTCCATCTGTTAAGAAGCAAGCTTGGGAAACCTTGGTTGGTGCAGTTAGTTATAAGAGAAAAAAGAAAAATCAATGAGATGGTTAAGGCATGTCCATTGGAGATGAATCGACTAGGCACAAAGGTTGATTTGAATAATATACCTTTGGGATCATATGATTGCCTCATTGTTATGGATTGGTTGGATGAGAACCATGTTGTTCTGGATTGTTACAATAAGGTATTCACTTGCCTGGATGAGCAAGGAAATTCGAGATCAGTTCAAGAAATTCCAAGAGCTGTGACTATCAGAGAAGTTTCTTCTTTGCAGTTGAGAAAAATCTATAAGAATGGATGCCAAGTATTAACAACACACACAGAAGACGCAACCAAGGATAAAGTGCCAAGTGCAAAATAATTCTCAGTACTAAAGGAATTCAAGGATTTATTTAAAGAGATACCGATATTTCCTCCAAAAAAGGTATTTATTTCTTTATAAATATGATGCCAGGAGCAACACCTATATGCAAGACTCCTTATAGGATGAGTACGCTAGAGCTGAAGGAGTTGTAGATGATACTTGAAGAGATTTTGAGGAAGGGGTAGATACACTTGTTGATGGCCAAATATGACCATATTCAACATTGGGGATATCACTCAATCATGGTCCCAATTAGACCCTTTTCCATTGAAATGACGATTTCGACTGGTTCTATGGGTCTCCAGTTACCTGTGTCATAACCTAAGGTCTAAGATAAGTTTATATATATATATATATATATATACACAACTTTCTATTTTCTAATGTATAATATTACTTATATTTATCAGCAAACATAAAGAAATGGATCACTCTCTTGTGGCATGCTTACAAAAAAGAAATCCTAAGGCTGAAACAAGGGCTCAACTACACCACACTAGATTTCGCTCCTGCGAAAGGAGACTTTATGGACTAATTGTTGGACATAGTGTCACTGATGTATTGTAATTGATGTCAACAGTCGATATCATTGATGTGATGATAAGTTGAGATAAAATCTCAGGAGGGTTAGCGAATGAAGATCAAAGCTCAGAAGAGATGGCGCAATGAATTTAAGAAGAATCGTTGGAGGACTAGTCAACAGTATATAATGACTGATGTCAAACAGTTGGACGATAGGAATAGATTAAAGCTCAGGAGAGTTAACGAATGAAGATAAAATCTCAGAAGAGATGGCGCGTTGAAACTCAATAGGTATGGCACAGTGAAACTCAGATCAAATCAAGACCGTTGATGCGCAATCGACAGATCAAAGACAGGGATGAATTGCAGAGAGAGAAAGAAGAATTAAACATCGTGCTATTTCCAATCTCGTAATTAGTCAGGACCTTCAGATCTTACAGATTCAAAGATCGACGATTATGGTTGACTCACCAACAATGCACAACTTCAAATTGCGGAGTTTGGGTGTTGAGTTAAATCACTTGCAAGTTGTGGTTTTGCAATCATCATCGACCGTTAATCTTCTTCGAAGAGTCCACATCGACCGTTAGATCAAATCAAGTTGAAGGATAGGATAAGCAGGGCAAAAGGTTTGAGAATTCGAATACCCGAATACCCGTTGGCCATTGGATCAATTTTGAGTGGAAGGATAGGATAAGAAGTAAGGATGAGTTCTCGATTATCCGAATACCTGTCAGTTGTCAGATCAAATTAAGTAGAAGGACAGGATAAGCAGAAAGGTCGAGTTCTCAATTACCCAAATTTCCGTCAGCGATCGGATCAAATAAAGTTGGAAGGCCATTGGATTTAATCCAAGGCAAAGAAGCATCATAGATAGATCAAGCCATCGATCTAAGATCATGATTGACGAAAAACATTTAGTTCAGGTTAAAATATATGAGGAGGTTACACTTCAGGGAATCTCACTTTGGAAGAATTGGCAACTTGAAAATTCGAAATACCCAAAGTCCCAAAATCTGAAATGAATAAGGACCATCAGATCTGGAGAATATACGATGACCGTTGGATCAGGGGTGTTTGGTTAGTAGATCACCTTAGCAAGGACACGTGGTAGACCACGTCAACAAGTACACATGGCATAATTAGATGATGACATGTGTCAAGAGGAAATTGGCTCATTCCATGTCAACACATGATGTCAAGTTATGTCACTTCGGGAGAATTACTTTGGGAGTTTCACCACCAAGAAATGTCAAAAGTCCCGAAATCTCGATGGACAAAGTTTCGAAGTCACTCTCAACCATCAATCTGAGATACCCTTCAGATACTATTCTGACTGTTAGATCAAGGAGATGAATATGTGTCACATCAAGATATCTACGTCAATAGACCATGTCAGCAAGAAACAGTGACAAACCACGTCAGTAGTAAATGTCAGCAAGGACACGTGGCACAGTTAGAGAATGAAAAGTGTCAAGTTGAAATCAGTATTTCAGGTACGTGCAAATCACGAATTTGAGTGACATGTGGAAGCTACTCAGCTCGTGACATGTCGTCAAGTGACGTAAGCAAGTCATGTCACTCCAAGAGTTTTACTTCGGGAGTTTCACCACTAGCAAATGACAAAATCTCTGAAGTCCCAAAGGACAAAATCCCGAAGTAGACATGGTGATGCAGGAGCATCACAAGCAAGCGCAAGTGGAAGAAAGTTGGACATGCACCAACACACATTTTGAAGATGTTTTGAATTTCAAAGGATGAAACATTAATGTAATATCTAGAAAATATATTTTTTCTTTTATGGTTTGGAGATTGTAACGCAGATCTTGAGCGTTAGCTCTCATCTCTCGATTGTAGGAAATTAATGTAATGAATGTAAAGTAGAGGTAGACTTTAATTTGATTATATAGCTTGAGGTTATAGGAGGGAAAACTCGAGAAATCTCCCTCGTATGTAATTCTATTGTATCATTATTCTGATAGTTGTAAGAAGTTGTAGAGCAAGAGAGCAGAGGAGAACAAAGATTGTAGAAAGTTGTATGAGAAGATAGTTGTTGCTATTGAATCCATGTACAGAAGCACTTGAAATAATATAACAATGCTTTGATCCAATTCCATGGTGTTGTTATGCTCACTTTTTGCATCTATTGAATGGTATGTTTACATTTTTCTTATATACTCTGTTATGATTTGTTTCAATGTTGTGTGTGTATCTGTGATTTCATGTTGAATATATGAATTTCGTGAGAGGGAGAGTGTAAGTTTCAATTGTTTCTCTTCCTGAGAATTCCTGTAAGGAGTGCAGTGGAAGTCCACAAAGAGTGCGTTGACGAGATTCTGAGTTTTACCTCAGAAAATCTCAGGAGGGATACCGTTGTTCTTATACCAGTAGAAGTGCAGGTGTGGCACAGAGCCGTGCAAGATGTGCGCAGGTTGAGGAAAGCACTAGATTTCTTCAAATCCATGGAGCAGTTGAAGAATCTATGTTGCCGGGAGTGTGCAGGATTGGAAGTATTGAATAACCAGAGGTTATTGTGAATGCCGTAAGGAGTGCGCACAAGAATTCCCTGGAATCCTTGAGTTGTAGAAAATTATAAGCTTAGGAGGGATAGAGACTTCGAAGAGCTCAAAGGAAGGACGAGGTCTGGAGTCACCTCACAAAAATCAATCTTAGGAGGAAATACGCCAAGGTATTGGTGAAGAGTCTTTGAAAATCTGGATGGACGGTTGAAATTCTCGGAGGGAGAATCACCCAAATTCCATGGGTCATTGGATCTAATTGACCTGCAGAGAAATTAAGGCTAAGTGTCTTTCAGCATTCACAAGCTCAGGAGAGGTAGCAACTTCCAGATCTGATTGGGCGAGAGACGTTGATCAAACACTTCGGATTTCAGCTTTTCAGAAGTTAGTATGAAAATGACCTGTGGATTTTTGTGTTGAGGGTTCCAGCGAGAACTAAAGGAGCTGCTTCGTTTCAGGGGAATTGAAGATCCATAGACCAAGAGTTCAAGCTGACCCTTCCAAGGTAGGGGTGCTACGTCAGGTGGTATCAGAGCTTAGCTAACAGATTTTGTTTTCTATAGGAGTAAGACAGAGGACAATTGTGATTTGAATTTTGCGTGGATAGATTGAAACAATGACGCCAAAAATATGTCAAGAGAGAGCTATGCCCGATCCAGCTGTGGAAAGGGAGATGAGATAACTTTGTGCTCTATTGGATGCTATGGAGACAACACAGAGATGGACAACTGATGCTAGAGATGTCAGTGAAGCCGAAAGAAAGAATGAAGTTGGAGCTGAAGAAGAAGTTGTAACCGAAGATGTTGCAGAGGAACATCTATTCAGAGTTGTTGCAGGAATAGGTGCCAGAAAAAAGATGGATATCCTGATGTATGAAGGAAAATTAGATGTTGAGGAGCTGCTAGACTATTTTAGAGCTCTAGATAAATACTTTGACTATGAGGATGTCGAGGAAGATAAGAAAGTAAAACATGGTGTCACTAGACTGAAAGGGCATGCAACACTATGGTGGGATGAATTGCAGGCTGATAGACGTTGCAAAGGAAAACAAAGAATTAAAAACTGGGACAGGATGGTCGCCAAGATGAAAGACAAATTCATACCCAGAGATTACCAAATCAATTTGTTCTGGAGAATGCAGAATTTGAGACAGAAAGTGATGACAGTGAAGAAATACAATGAGGAGTTTTACCAACTTAACATTAGAGCTGGTCATCATGAGAGTGATGATGAAAAGGTTGCTAGATACATGAATGGACTGAGATATGACATTCAGGATGAGATGAGCATGATGACAATAAAAAATGTGGAAGATGCTTATCAAATTGCTTTAAAGGCAGACGAGAAATTGGCCCGAAAGCAAGGTCAAAGGGGCAAAGGTATAAGTCAAAGCAGAGGCAAAGAAGTTGCCCAAGACAGAGTACAAAATCCCAAAGAGGAAGAAAATAATCCTCATAACCACCCAGAGAGGGGAGGAAGTTCACAAGGAAGACAATATGCTGATAAGAATACTTTTTCTTGAGAAAGAGGAAGAGGAAGAGGTAGAGGAGGTGAGATAAAGTGTTTTGTCTATGGAAAGATTGGACACAAATCTTGGGAATGTCCTGATAGAAAAAGAGATGGAGGAGAAGCTCACATTTTAGAAGCGCAAAGGTGAAATGTTGAGGCAGAAGATGTCGAAGGCGGAAGATCCTTAATGATGAGGAAAATTATCTTGAAGCCAGGGAAAGAGATGGAGAATCCAGTCCAGAGGAACAATCTGTTTAGAATTTATTGCAAGACCAAGGATAGGGTATGCAAGGTAATAGTTGATAGTGGAATCACAGATAATCTAGTATCCACAGAGAGGGTGGAAAAGATAGAATTGGAGATAGTTGCACATCCAATCCCATATAAAGTTTCGTGGTTGCAAAAGGGACATCAGGTAACAGTCACTAAACAATGTTTAGTTGAATTTAAGATAGGGGGTTATAGAGATGAGATCTTATGTGATGTTATTCCCATGGATGTCTATCATCTTTTGTTGGGGAGACAGTGGCAATATGATAGAAATGTTGTTCATGACAGAAGAAAGAACACATACACCTTGGAGAAGAATGGTAGGACGCATATGTTGTTGCCAATTGAAGACAAGAAAGTGAAAGAAAAAGAAATAAATACTATAATCCTCATGAGTGGGAAGGAACTTATGGATGAAGTCAAGAAAGAAGAAGAAATGCAGTTTGTTGTGGTAAGAAAACCTAGAGTCATCTTGAACAGTACTTCGATAGATGATCTACCGGAGGAAATTCAGGAATTGTTGGAGAATTTCACTGATATAGTGGTGGATGATTTTCCTTGTTCGTTTCCGCCCATTAGAAGTATAATCCATCACATTGATATTATATTGGGAGTGAGTTTACCAAACAAAGCAACGTACAGACTAACGCCGAAGGAGAATGAAGAAGTTAAGAAGCAAGTCCAGGATTTTATGGACAAGGGATTGGTTAGAGAAAGCTTGAGTCCATGCGTTGTGCCAACAATGTTAAGTCCGAAGAAAGATGGTGGATGGAGGACGTGTACAAACTCAAGGGATATAAACAAAATCACCATCATGTATAGATTTCCTTTACCCAGAATGGATGACTTGGTGGATTGCTTGAGTGGGGAAAAGTTTTTTTCAAAAATTGATTTGAAAAGCGGATATCATCAAATTAGAATGACGGAAGGTGATGAATGGAAGATAGAATTCAAGACGAATGAGGGAATGTATGAATGGCTTGTCATGCCGTTTGGCTTGATGAATGCGCCAAGCACTTTTATGATATTAATGAACGAAGTCTTGAAAGATTTCATTGGAAAATTTGTAATTGTGTATCTTGATGATATACTGATCTTCAGTAATACCGAGGAAGAACATTTGAGACATTTAACTCTAGTGATGAGGAGGTTGCAACAAGAGAAGTTGTTGATAAATCTGAAGAAGTTGTCTTTCATGAAGAAAGAACTCATTTATTTGGGTTTTGTGATCTCTTTGAATGATTTGAAGATGGATCCAGAGAAAGTAAAAGCAATCAAAGAATGGCCATCGCCGAGGAATATCTTTGAATTCAGAAGCTTCCATGGACTAGCTGGTTTTTACAATAAGTTCATAAAAAATTTTAGTGGGATTAGTGCACCAATGATGGACACAGTCAAGAAAAGACATAAATATTTTCATTGGATAGAGGAAGCAGAGAAAAGTTTCAAATTGTTGAAGGAGAAGATAACTGGACAACCAGTTCTGGTTCTGCCAGATTTCAATAAAACATTTCAAGTCAGATGTGACACAAGTGGATTCACGGTTGGAGCAGTCTTAAGTGAAGACAATAGACCGATTGCATACTTCAGTGAGAAGCTAAACAAGACCAAGATGAAATATTCCACGTATGATAAAGAGTTTTATGCAGTCATAAAAGCATTGAATAAATGAAGACACTACTTGGTTCCGAAGGAGTTCATTTTGTATAGCGACAAGCATGCCTTACCGTTTATAACCAAACAAGAGAAATTGAACTAGAAACATGCAAAATGGGTTGAATTTATGCATAACTTTACTTTCGTTATAAAGCACATTTCTGGAACTGCTAACAAGGTTGTTGATGCATTGAGCAAGAAATGTTTGATTCTGTCGGAGTTTCATGTGAAGACCTTAGGTTTTGATAGCCTTAAGGATATGTATAGAGATGATTCAAATTTCAAGGACACTTATGAATCCTGTGAATCTTGTTCTGAGAGATAGAAGCCAATGGATCAAATATTTGATTTAGGATGGACTCTTATTTAGAGGAAATCAATTATGTATCCCGAAGAGTTCTATGAGAGAAAACCTTTTAAAGGAAAAGCATAGTGGGGGATTGGCTGGACATTTCGGCCATGAAAAAATATTTGTGCAATCGAACAATTTATATTATTGGCTAGGGATGAGGACAGATGTCAAGAAATTTGTCAACATATGTAGAATTTTCCAACACATAAAAGGGAAAAGACATAATAGAATATTGTATCAACCATTGCCGGTACCAGAGAGGCCATGGGACACGGTAAGCATGGATTTTGTGTTAGGATTGCCAAGGACACAAAGAGGTTGTGATTCCATATTCATGGTAGTCAAAATATTCTAAAAAATGGCACATTTTATTCCATGTCAAAAAACCAGTGATGCAACACACATTGCAAATCTGTTTTTCAAAGAAGTTGTTCGACTTCATGGTTTACCCAAGAGTATTGTTTCAGACATGGATACCAAATTTGTTAGTCATTTATGGAGGACACTATGGAAAAAGATGGGGACATATTTATCTTTTATCTCAACATATCACCCTCAGACGGATGGACAGACTGAGGTAGTAAATTGAAGTTTGGGAGACTTATTGAGGAGTTTAGTAGCTGAACATCACCGTCAATGGGATCAGATTCTGCCACAAGCATAATTTTCATATAACAACTCACTTAACATAAGCACACGACATAGCCCATTCCAGATAATGTATGGAATGCAACCAAGGGGAGTATCTGAGTTGGGAGACTTAGAGCAGAGCGAGTTCAGAAGTTCTAGAGCAGAAGATTTTGCAGTAGAAATGTAGGAGCTCCACAGTAAGATTAAAGAGCGGTTGTAGAATTCCAACCAGTAATACAAGTGCAGAGAAGATCAACATAGATGAGAGCTTCAATTCGAAGTGGGAGATTTAGTCTTAGCACACCTAAGAAAATAAACATTCCCAAGGGGAACGTATAATAAGCTGAAGATGAAAAAGATAGGGCCGTGTAAAATCATAAGGAAATTTGAGGCAAATGCTTATGAGATAAAATTTCCAGAACGTGTGGGCATATCAACCATATTCAACGTAGCATATTTGTATCTTTACAGAGTAGATGAAGCAGGAGGATAAGAGAACCAAAAGGAAATTCAATGGGTTAAATAGATGCCTGTAGCTGAAAAGCGACAGATGGAAAAGATCATTGACCAAAGAGTTAGCAAGAAGACCCGGAGAAAGACGTATTTTGAATATTTGATAAAGTGGAAAGGACACCTGATTGAGGATACCAATTGGAAAAGTGAAGTGGATATACAGAAACATGGACAGACGGTGCAGGAGCTAATGAATAAGAGTTCATGAATTTTTCAGCCAGAGGAGTATGATGCAGGAGCATCGCAAGAAAGCGCAAGTGGAAGACAACTGGACATGCACCAGTGCGCATTTTGAAGATGTTTTGGATTTCAAAGGATGAAACATTAATGTAATATCTAGAAAATATACTTTTTTATTTTATGGTTTGGAGATTGTAACAAAGTTCTTGAGCGTTAGCTCTCATCTGTCAGTTGTAGGCAATTAATGTAATGAATGTAAAGTAGAGGTAGAATTTAATTCGATTAGATAGCTTGAGGTTCTAGGAGGGAAAACTCGAGAAATATACCTCGTATGTAATTCTATTGTATCATTATTCTGATAGTTGTAAGAAGATGTAGAGCAAGAGAGCGGAGGAGAACAAATATTGTAGAAAGTTGTATGAGAAGATAGTTGTTGCTATTGAATCCATGTACATAAGCACTTGAACTAATATAAGAATGCTTTGATCCAATTCCATGGTGTTGTTATGGTCATTGTTTGCATCTATTGAATGGTATGTTTACAATTTGCTTATATACTCTGTTATGCATTTGTTTTAATGTTGTGCATGTATTTGTGATTTCATGTTGAATGTATGAAGTCTGTGAGAGGGAGAGTGTAAGTTTCAATTTTTTCTCTTCTCGAGAATTCTTGCAAGGAGTGCAGTGGAAGTCCGCAAAGAGTGCGTTGACGAGATTCTGAGTTTTACCTCAGAAAAGATCAGGAGGGATATCATTGTTCTTATACTAGCAAAAGTGTGGGTGTGGCACATAGCTGTACAAGGTGTGTGTAGGCTGAGGAAAGCGCTAGATTTCTTCAACTCCACGGAGCAGTTGAAGAATATTTGTTTCCAGGAGTGCACATGATTGGAAGTATTGAATAACCAGAGGTTATTGTGAATACCGCAAGGAGTGCGTGCAATAATTCCCTAGAATCCTTGAGTTGCAACAAAATATAATCTCGGGAGGGATAGATACTTCGAAGAGCTCGAAGGAAGGACGAGGTCTGGAGTCACCTCACAGAAATCAAGCTCAGGAGGAAAGACTCCAAGTTATTGGTGAAGAGACTTTGAAAATCTAGATGGATGGTTGAAATTCTCGGAGGGAGAATCAATGAAATTTCGTGGGCCATTGGATCTAATTGATAAGCAGAGAAGTTAAGGCTGAGTGTCTTTTAGCATTCGCAAGCTCAGGAGAGGTAGAAACCGTCAGATCCGATTGGGCGAGAGTCGTCGATCAGACACTTCGGATTTCAACTTTTCAGAAATCAGAGTGTGGGGGAAGTTATAACTCGAGAATTCGCACGATGCAAAATCCTGACGAAATCTGGAATGTCAGATCATCGAAGGTTTGGGACCATTGATCGGTAGTAAAGGAATATCACGATTTCAACTATCAGGCGAAGGGAGAAAGTTGCATTTCAAATTCCCGATACACTAAGTCCCGAGGTGCTGAAATATTTGGCCCTAGGTCACAACCGAGGGTCACATCAGAAGAAGTTAAGGGAGGAGCTAGAGACCGTTAGCCCATTTCAGGATTTTGGGTATTGGAGGAGTCGAGCTACCTTGTATCAGGAGTCCCAATATCGCAAAATGTGACACACCTTTGGGTTGAGGTTATGGTCACGCAGTTGGTCACATGGAGCAGAGGTTCACACCTAGTGCTCGTTCGTGCAGGAGTAACTTCTGAAAAGGACCTGTGGATTTTTGTGTTGAGGGTTCCAATGAGAACTAAAGGAGCCGCTTTGGCTCAAGGGAATTTAATATCCATAGACCAGGAGGTCAAGTAGACCCTGCCAAGGTAGGGGTGCTATGTCACATGGTTCGTTCGATCTAAAGAAACACTTCAGGAGCATTCTCATATGTCGATCTACTACAGTGGAAGAATAGTGTAAGCGGAAATGTTAACTGACAACAAGCGATCTCCACCATAATATGAATTGCCACAACAGGTGATCACTCTGGAGGAAAATGGAGCGGCGTCTATTCAAAACCTCTGAAGTCCCAAATGCCGAAGTCCCGAAGTGGACATGGGTCATCTGATCTGTAGAATACTTCGGCTGCATTCTCAACCATTGATAAAAAACACAGTGGAAGGATAACATAAGTATAATAGCCGAAGTCTCGAAGTAATCTGTGGCCATACATCTCACTGCTTAATTAAGTCCCAGCCTTCGGATTATGAAAGGATAAGCATAAGGATAAAATATGACCATTGATCTAGTTTTGTGAAATAAATGTGAACCGTCTGATCTGTTCGGGAAATCTGATTCGGAAGTTTTGAAAGGTTTCAAGTCCAAAAGTTCTGAAGGAAGAAGTGTCGAAGTTACGAAAGTCGTCCATTTCAGGAGGTTAAAATTGTGACCATTGATTCACATAAGTGCTCAAGCGCTCGTCTGGCCTAGCATCTGGTCACCACTGTTGGTCATATGATATAAGAGTTTTAAAAGGAAATTATAATACATCACTTTAGTTGGTAAGCCCATGGTTCTATAACTCTTGGTAACATGTAATGGTTTGAAGGAAGTGCCTCTGTAGAATTTGGTCTCTATGAAAGTAGCAGAGATTCGAGATCGAGTTTAAAGGATGAAATTGATCCATATCTGTGATCAATTTATGAATATCCTTCATGCTAAGAATAATAAACAATATTTATGGTTAATTTAAATGAAGAGGTGCGATGGTCCAAATGAAAGGACACAATGAATTATAACTCACACCATTTTGAACCTTATATAAACGAGGAAGAGTGGTGAGAAGAAGGTGTCTCTACGGTTTAGATAAGAAGATAAAAACAAAATCAAAGTTCAAGATGAAGAACTGTTTGTTCTATTGGTCCTATCAATATCTTATTGAAGATCAAGAACAAAAGAAGACAGAGAAGCAGTTATGCAATCCAATATTTGATATAGAAGACCTTTATTGGAATACAACAGTTTCATTTAAGATTAAATGACAGAAGCCTAAGAGAAAGAGGTGAAGTTTGAATGCAGATAAACATAAGACCATACAAGCAGAGGTTGCAACAGACAAGTAGAAAGTACAACAATTAATGATTCTTAGAAGACTTGAAGAATTGATAGTATCTCTCTGTGTTTGTGAACACCTTGAACAAAGTATAGTAAAAGAGTTATAAATGTTATAACCTGCATAAAGGGAGGAAGGGTGGAGCAAGAGAAAACAAGTAGAAGCTCAAAAAGTCAAATCTGATAGCACTTGTGTTAATAGTTGCTTGAATCAAATTCATGAAGAGAATAAGAGATTGAGTTATAGTGTAAAATTAAGGGTGGTTGGGTGGTGCAAGGGCAGGTTGGTGCCTGTAGGGGAGTTGGTGCTTTCCTTGTAATTTATAGATGACTAAACAAGGGGGTCAAAGCCTCCTACTAGTTGGTGCTGGTGAATAAGGGGAGTAGGCGCTTCCTTGTCAGTTGTAGCTACCTAAACAAGGGGGTCGAAGCCTCCTACTAGTTGGTGTTGGTGAATAAGGGGATTAGGTTCTTCCTTGTCAGTTGTAGTTGACTAAATAGGGGTTCGAAGCTTCCTACCAGTTGGTGCTGGTGAATGAGGGTGTGGGTGCATCCTTCCAGTTGTAGCTAGTAAATGGGGTGTGGCAACATCTCTTCAGTCGTAGATGAAGAAACTTGGGGAATGTTGTTAGAAAAATAGGACCGTGGAGAAATAAAATAAAACAAATGCAGAAACAAAACACAAAAGATACGCAATACAATAGAGACACAGATTTACGTGGTTCACCTAGTGTGGGCTACGTCCACTAGAGAAATTGCCAGGTCCTTGTTAGAAAAACAGGACCGCGGAGCAATAAAATAAAACAAATGCAGAAACAAAACACAGAAGACACACAATACAAGAGAGACACAGATTTACGTGGTTCACCCAGTGTGGGCTACGTCCACCAGAGAAATTGTCAGGTCATTCCTTTATTATTATCCAACAAATGAAGGGATACAACCTACAGCAAAACCCGCTGTAACTTCCTCTTCTTTCTCTCACAGTCTCCTCTCTCAAAATACAATATTCACCACCATACATAGCCGCAATACATTTCCCTCATAAAAGAGGGTTTCCTTCTAGGGAAAAAAACCCTAACATAATCTTTACCATTAGATCTGCGACCTTATAATGAACGGTCCAGATTTACAATGAAATTACAATATACTTTTACAAGGCAATTTTTGCTTCGGGGGCTTCACCCCCGAACCCCCGCTGGGGGCCCTCTTGCCCCTAGACCCCCCAGCTGGGGGGATAGCCCCCCCGGACCCCGCAGAGGGGGT
>SNQJ01S0000460.1:0-10909 GCA_010110895.2 Picea sitchensis
TGCAGAACTTCAGAGTGCTCTGGTTGTCACACCAGATGACGATCGGTCGATGAAACTGAATGCCCAACTCAGTGAGAAAATGTTGTAGCCACATAGCCTGAATGGTTATGTTAACTACCCCTCTATACTCTGCCTCGGCTGAAGATAGAGAAACGACAACTTGCTTCTTTCTCAACCAACAGATAGGCCCGGAACCAAGACTGAGTGAGTAACCAAATGTGGACTTGCGATCATTGTTATCACAAACCCAGTCGGAATCAATAAACCTGATGAGATCTAATGTAGATTATGCTGCATAATGAATCCCAAAGGTGATGGTGCCATGTATGTATCGAAGGATACACTTTGCAGCTTTCCAATGTAGCTCATGCGACTCCTGCATGAACCTGGAAACTGCACCAACTGCATATGACAGGACTCGTCTGGAGTGTGCGAGATACAACAAGCTCCCCACTAGATGTATGTCCAGTGTGTTGTCAACCAGTGGAGTCTCCTCGCCATCCTCAAGTTTGACTCATGATAGGAAAGGAGACGGAGCAGAATTGCAGTCTGTCATGTGAAATCTCTCAAGGAGATATCGTGCATACTTGGCTTGAGACCGTTTGATGCCTGATGCATCCTGACTGATCTCAAGTCCAAGGAAGAAGTGTAGCGGACCCATGTCCATCATCAAAAACCTGTCATGAAGAATCCTCTTGACTGCAACAATTGTTGAAGTCAAGCAACTAGTGATCAACAAATCATTGACATATACAACTAAAAGTAGAAGTGAATCAGCCGTCCTGAGCATGTATACATTCGGGTCTGATTTACAATATACAAATTTCTGTGACAATAGGTAGGAGTCCATCTTGGCTTACCATGCCCTCAGAGCTTGCTTGAGGCCATAAAGTGACTTCTTCAGTCGACAGACCAAAGATGAGTCCTGCATAAATCCTTGGGGATACTCCATGTATATCTCCTCAGAGAGATCACCGTGAAGAAATGCATTCTTCACGTCCATCTGATGGACTTCCCATCCCTTGGTTTCTGCAATGGCAAGTGCTAATCGTATGGAATCCATCTTCACTACTGGAGAGAAGGTCTCATCATAGTCATTACCATGAACCTACTGAAAGCCTTTGGCGACAAGCCTGGCTTTGTATCTGCTGATATGCACATCCATTGCCCTCTTGGTCCTGTAGACCCATCTGCATCTGGCAAGTTTCCTCCCAGAAGGAAGGGGAACCAGATCCCAAGTCTGGTTCTTGAGGAAGGAGTTGTAGTCCACCTACATGGCGGATTCCCAAAAGGGATTTCCAACAGCCTCGCCATAAGACTGTGGATTTGAAGACTGAACCAAAAAACGATGTCGCGAAGGAAATGGTTCAGTGGAAGTGAGTGCAACAGGAGGCTCCTTGAAATCAGATCAAGTCCTAGTATCGGTTGGATCACCAATGAGATCCCTTACATCCTGAAGAGTAGTCTGTGCCCACTTGGGCCTTTGCTCTGGCTCTGTTACTACATCTGGGTGCTCTGACTGTGCATATGACTGTACTAACTCTGAATCTAAATCTGAATCATCTAATTCCTTTGAATTAGAACTCTTGTATGAAGAAGAGTCGGCATGTGCATGCACATCATCTCGGACAGGTGGAAGAATGAAGGTGTTTGCATGTGGCTGCTAAGGCACATGCTAGACACTTTCCTTGAATTGGACACTATGCTCAATGATGAGCCGGTCCGAGGAAATATCAATAAATTGATATCCCTTCACACCATTGGGGTATCCAAAAAAAATTCACTTAGTGCTCTGTGGATCAAGTGCCTTCCTCTTTTCAGAGGGAATCTTGGCCCATGCATGTGAACCAAAAATGTGAAAGTGGGTCACTTTCGGTTTGAGGCCGCTCCAAGCCTCGTAGGGGGTCTTATCCTTGCCATATCTATGGGAGATCTGTTTTGGATGTATGTTGCATAGTTAAGTGCTTTTTCCCATAGTCTCTATGGTAGTGACTTTTCATGCAACATGAAAGATTCCATCTCCTTTAGAGATCTGTTTTTCCACTCAGCAACTCCGTTTTGCTGCGGAGTGTAGGTAATTGTATGCTGCAACTTAATCCCCGCCTCATGGAAAAGATTATGGATCTCATGATTTACATACTGTCCTCCGTTATCGGTTCGAAAGACTTTAATATTCTTTCTGGACTATGTCTCAACCAGGGCTTTGAAATCTTTGAGGTGTTGAAAGACTTTTGATTTTTTCTTGAGAAAGTAGATCCAAGTAAAACATGAGAAATAGTCAACAAAAATGAGAAGAAACCTCACTTTAATGATAGATGGATGTGGAAAAGGACCCATGAGGTCACTGTGGATCAGATCCAATGGTGTGGAAGGTTGCTGAGACTTTCCTTTGTTGAATTTCTCTTGAGGGTGTTTCTCGAGAATACATCCCTCACACACTCTCTTGGAGAAATAGATGTCTGGTAGACCATCAACTAATTTGTTCTTTCTAAGTTGTTGCATGTATCTGAAATTCAAATTTCCAAACCTTTCATGCCATATCCTACTACTTTCATCAACATGAGTAAGCAGTAAAGCAGAATTAGGTTCAATGAATTCAAAAAAAGTATACAATCTAGACTAATGATTTACCTCATCGATAACAACCCTAGAGTTGGTTTTCATGTCATAGATGTCCATGGAATTTGGTGCGAATATGACTTTCTTTTCGGTGCAAAAATTCTTCATCTGATACATGGAGATAAGGTTGACAGAAAGCTTGGGAACATGCAACACATTATCAAAGCTTCCGTTGGTGAGTTCAATCCTTCCTTTGCCAGTGACTTCGATAGAATAGTTGTCCCCCATCAGAATAGGAGGACATTTGCATGCATATAAAGAATAATATACTACTTTTGAGGAATCCATGTGATGTGATTCTCTTGAATCAATGATCCAAGTATCGGGAGAGGAGTTGATGGCAATCAAGGCATGGCTAGAATTGCCTTTCTTGGAATTCAGATCTTTTGGCTTCTTCTTCTTTGCACCCTCAGGGATGCGATCTCCAAGCTTGTTTTGATGAAGTATCTGAGACATCATATCTATTTGTTTTTGCATGCATGCAGATTCCGAATGAAGTCCTTTGTGACAGTATGTGCATTTCTCTCATTTTCTTCCCTTTTCTCCTTTGGATTTGAAGGCATCAGTGAAGGGTTTTTTGTACCCTTCCTTCTTCGTATGTGCATGATATTTCTTCTTATCTTTATCTTTAGATTTTTTATATTTGTGGCTTCCATCATGCACAGTGAATGCATGATCCCTTGGGCCTTTGATTGTGCCCATGTTGATGAGCTTGGTTTTCTCTTGTGTCAAGGATTCGATGAAGTCCTCAAGAGAAGGCATCTTCCAGGTGGCTCCAAAGGAAAATATGACAGTATAGAATGTAGATACGAATACAAAAAATTCAGGACCAATCTTGGAGAGAATGGTGAGAACCTTTTGTTTCTCCTCTACCGATTTATCAACCCCGCAAGCTTTGAGTTGCGACAATAAATCCTTGAATTTTGTAAAGAAATCTTGGATATTGTTGAAGCGTTTTGGATCCAATGTGAGAAGATCCACCTCCAACATGTATCCCCTCATCTCATCATGTTTTCCAAAGAGCCCTTCCAATATTTTCTAGGCTTCATTGGGAGTCTTACAGGAAGATATGTGAAAAAGGAGATCGAGAGAGATAAGATTGCAAATTGTTCTGAGTGCCTCATCCATGCGATTTAAGTACTTGGATTTTTCTATGGCTAATGTCAGTTYTGTATATATATTCATGGTTAACCTGTACAACCCTTTGGATCAGAGATGTATGGCTATTTTCTCCTTCCATTCAAAATAGTTGTAAGGTGTAAGAATGAATTCTTTTTGGAATTCCATCTTTTCGCTGTCTTYAATCTTTTGTACCTGCAAAAWTTTTTGGTGTAGCTTTTGSTTAGTAGTCCGTTGGCTYTGATACCATGTAAATGTGTTGAACCTGCACAKAWYAGATCTAGATAAACAATAATACACACATTTGCAGAGAGAATTGGTGAAGGAAGWAGAAGGAGAGAAAGAATGGAAGAATTCTCATTAACCGTTATGAACACTGAATAATTTACACATGATATACTCTGTATAACTCAATGAGTTCGACTTGAGGTGAACCAATGAACCATAGTGGTGTTCTAGAGTGATCTGGACACACACCAACATTTACGGGAGTGAACTTCCACCTATTCTAGTCTCTCAGGCAGTTATGAGAGTGAACTGCCACCTAGTTGAGTTAACTAGTCAACTAGTCTTCAGTTAATTGACTGAACATAGAGTAGTGAGGAGTTAAATCAGGGAATCAAGGCTAATGCACCACTTTGGACATGATACGAAGACAAGGTCGAATTAGCGTGGTGATGATCCCAATGCAACATCTAAACTCAACTCAACTAGTCAAACTAAAGTGTCAACTGAAAGAGAATATTCTTTAGGTGGAATATTCTCCCCTAAAATACACGAGTCTGGATAATGACTAATTATGACTAATAAACAAGGAATGACCTTAGTAAAAATAAATCCTATGTTTGTGTGAAGTAACTCCAACATGTAGTCTCCCCTGTCTTTGACATCAACGAAAAAAATGTTTCCAACACATGCACATTAGATAACATGATGCTTTGTCCCAAAAAGCTAATATGATCAATAATTTTCTTTTGTTATTGAAGAGAGCCATCTGAATTAGTTGATATCATGTCCAATGCATTGTATTTCAACCTCCAAAATTTCTTGAATTGCAAACTTTTTCAATTTGCTCACAATTTCAATATCTTTAATTTTTTGAAAAAAAATATTTTTAGCACCTTGAAACAATAGTATGAGTCATTTTATCAAAGTTTGTAGTGATGACTACAAAGACAACATGTCTAAGTTTGTATTCTAGACTCTCCAAAAGTGCAAACCATGTTTTATATGGAAACATGTGACATTAATTAATGATGGAAACATTAAAGCATGAGCAAGATGGGGTGAAAGAAAGGATTTTGGGAAGACCTTATATTATTCTCTATACAATTACTATTTGTTGAATCTACTTCTCTCATATCCTTTCTTCCAATAGAACAAAATCAATATAGTCTCTATAGAACCCACAGGGATTGAGATTCTTTAGAGATAGATAATTCAAAGTTGATGAAAAAATTATGGTAGTTGATGTCTTACCCATGCCATAAAAGCTTTGAAAATGATAGATAGGGGAAAATTTTCCTCTTAAGATAACATTAACCAAAGTTTGTAAAACTAAAATTTGTTCTACCAATTCTATTAAGCCCTAGATATCAAGTCATTAAATTTCTTTTATTATATTAGTGATGTCATTATTGGTTAGAAAGACCCCTTATGGTAAAATGTACCCTTTGTCTTCTACATATGCAAAGGAGACATAGTTTTAAATATCATCTCATATTGTGTGCTTGTTATATTGTAAAAGGAGGTTTCCACCTCAAAGAAGATTCTGATTCATTCTTCTCTCCCATTCTCAAAGAGTGGAATTACTAATTTTTTTTATCATTAATGCTATTTGGGGTATTTTGTGCATAACATTTGGTATCAAGAACTTAGAGTGCTTAGTTGGTTCCTCCAAAATGGATCATCACACCATTTTTGCTATATATTTTTTTCTATTAAGTTTCATATAATTAAATTTTAATGGAGTTGAGAAGACATAGTGAATTAAACTGTGTCAAAATTTTAGATTTTGGTTTGCAATGTTTTTCAAGTTACAAGTTGTGGAAGCTATGGGTTTTTACTAGTCCTAAAACTAGTTTCAAACAAATTTTATTGGTAAAGCAATCATATATGAATCTAGCAAGCTCCAAATTGATTTAAACCAATTTCATTAGAAAGGGGATGGACCATATTATTTCATATAAAAAAAATCATAAAAAAATATGAAAAAGTGGACATGTGATAAGCCATCCAAGTTTTCTTTCCTATAAATACCAAAATCAACAAGTTTAGGGAGAGTTACCATAACTTTTTTTGATACTTTTGAATTTGATAAAACCTATGGAATTGCAAAGAGGACATATCAATATACTATAGGTCAAAATTGTAGACTCACAGGGGCTTAAATATCATATATACATGAGGAGAATGGTCAACCAGTAAGATTGTCTTCTAATGAGGGTTTTAAAAGGAATGTTAACTTGAAATTAATATATTTTTTTACTAGAAGATCTATTTTGGGTGATTCAAAAAGTGTGATAAAGAGAAAACATATGAGAATTGTATATAAATATTATTTTGGGATCACATGAATAAAGGGTTTTGAAAAATAATGTATGCCCATTAAATCTCATGGGAGCTCATTATTGACACTCGAAGATAATCAAGAGGGGAATTTAGGATGTTCAAATTTGGAGAGAGAATTGTAAGCTTGCAATATAATATGATAAATAATTTTGACATCACATATATCATAACATGAAGAAATTTTTAAGAGTTCAAAAGGTATTTAAAATTAAACATCAAAGATAGTCTCAAAGTCATGAAGTCACGAAGGTGGGGGATTTTGAATGAGCTAAGACTTGTGCATATGCTTACTTCACCTCTATAAGAGGAGGATAATGAAAATAAGAGGGTTGAGTCCTAGTCACATATTGAGAAAAGTGAAACAAAATTGGATAAAAAGTGGTTTAATTTGACACTTGATCATTCATCACTCCAAGATCCACATAATTGATGGTTCAACTCGGGACCAAGGAACTACTTCATTCACAAGATTAATATGAGAACGTTTGATGATAATGATCCAATAATATGGATATTCCATATGGAGATTTTTTAGATCGACATTGAGTGCCAACTTTACAAAAGGTAACTATTGCATCCTTGTACTTAGAACCCGATCAATTTATGTGGTACTAATGGCTTTGTGATCATAACAAGGGACATGTTGTATCTTAGTCTATTTTTACAATTGAATTAATAACACATTGTGGAGGTACCAATAGAAACACATTATTTAGGGAATTAATAAATAATAGGAAAATAGGTTTAGTTAGAGAATATTCAACACTTTGAAAAGTTATCTCATAGTGGAGAACATTCCAGAGGAAAATTTATTGGATCTATTTATGGGTAGTTTAAAGGACATCCTTCAACATGTGGTACGTTTGTTTGAGCCTAAATTATTAGAGAATGTTTTTTCTATGGAAAGGAAATTCAAAAGTAAATATATGGCCACAAGAAGGGTTTCCCCTAAAACCTATCAAGAGGGCCATTTGATAAGTCCTAAACTAAATCATATATTAAGGTTGAAACCTCAACAAATGGATGAAAAAATAGCAAAGGTGATACATTTCAATTGTGACAACAAGTACATTAAAGGCATAAGTTTAGTGAGAAGAAATTATTCTACTTATATTGTGAAGAGGAAGAAGATCAAGAATTGGAACGGTGTCAAGAAATATAAAATACTACACCAACCATATATTTCCATGCTTTAAATGGAATCAACACTCCTCAAACTCTCAATATAGAAGGATATATAAAAAATAATAAGGTAATAACATTTTTTGATTCTGGTAGTATCATAACTTCATTAAGTACGAATTAACTAAATTTCTTATTTTATTTATATATCCAACACCAAAATTTCAAGTAATGATTGAAGATAGACGTACCATAAATTATTCAAGGAAGTTCCATAGTTTTAATATCAGTATGGGGGAGAATTTATTGGATATTCCAAGTATAGAGATTGAAATGGGAGGTGTTGATATTGTATTAGACTTCCAATGGTTTCAATAATTGGGAACAATGGATCTTAATTTTCAAGCAATTTTCATGATATTTTTCTCCATACACAAGGAAATTGAACTCAGAGGTGTCAAAGGAAAATTGTCTAAAGGGACAAGCTCTAATAGCATGGAAAAATTGTTAAAAAAGGAACACTAAGGTATAATTGTACAATATTTTTCACTAGAAGTTGAAATAGATATACCATCTGTTCCCTTGGATATCCAAAGAAGTATTGACAAGCATTCCAAGGTATTTGTAGATATTCCCATATGCACCACCTAAAATTAGACCTTACAAATACCCATACTCCCAAAAGTGTGACCTTAAGCCTCATTTAAGAAATGTTAGATGGAGCATCATTCGACCTAGAAAAATTCATTTATATTCACCAATTGTGATGGTTTATAAAAATGATGATCCATGGAATATGTGTCTACAATATAGAGAGATCAATAAGATTACCATTAAACATAAGTTTCCTATTCCTGTCATTGATGAAGTATTAGATGAATTGCATGGAACAATTTTATTTACCAAGTTGGATCTTCATTCATGTTATTGTCAAATTAGACGAGGGAAGAAAACATTCCAAATATATCCTTTAAAACACATTAAGGTAATTATGAGTTCTTGGTGATTTTGTTTGGCCTTATTGATGTACCTTCCAAATTTCAAAGCTTGATGAATTCTATTTTCAAATCATTACTCATAAAATTTTGTTAGTATATTTTGATCATATAATAATCTAAAAAAAATGTTGGGAAGAGCATGCACAACATGTTGATAGGATATTAAAATATTGGAGGATAAAAATCTGTATGAAAATCCTTCCAAATGGTCCTTCAGTGTTTGGGAAGTGGAATATTTAGGTCATATTCTATCTCTTGAGGGTGACACAGTGGAAACTAACAAAATTAAAGCTATGGTGCAATAGAGGATTCTTAGGATTGATAGGCTATTATGACATGTTTTTCAATAACTATGGTCGAATAAAAACACCTCTAACACCATTATTGAAAAATGATACATTTTATTGGACTCAAAAGGTCACCCAATATTTTTTTAAAACTTGAGGCTATTTGTAGAACTCCTATCCTAGACACACATTACTTCACAAAAACATTTGTTGTGGGGTGATACCTCAAGACAGGGAATAGGTGCAATATTAATGCAATAAGGAAGGCCACTTACTTTTGAAAGATTCCAACTTAAATGAAAGGAATTACCTAAATCCACTTATGAGAAAGAAATGTTGTCCATACTACATGAAGTTAAGAAATGACACTCTTACCTAATGGGAAAACACTTCAAGGTAAAAAAAATCATGATAGTCTAAAATACTTCTTGGAACATAGACTGTCTTCAAAGGAGAATCAAAAAAGGGTTACAAAGATTATAGGTTATGACTTTGAAATCATTTACAAAAAGGGGAAACAAAATGTGGTGGTGCATTCTCTTTCATGGAAATAAGAAAACACTAAGTCTTTACTTTGTGTTATCTCCACTATACAAGTTGTTTGGGTGGAAAATGTAAGGACATAATGGAAATAGGACCATAAAGGATTGAATATTATTCAAGAACTTCAAAAGGAACCTACTACATCAAATAAATCTGTGTGGAAGAATGATTCACTTTGGTATATGGATCACCTATACTTACGTAATAATTCCCAATTCAAACAAAATATCCTCTTGGAACTACACGTCTCTCCTACAAGGGGACACTCAGGATTTCTGAAAATTACCATAGGATCAAGAAGGATTTATTTTGGGGAAGGTATTAAAACCAATTTTCAAAATTTTTTGGTAGAATGTTTGGTTTTCCAATAGAACTGTAACACACCCAACCCCCTAAGTACCCTTTTAAGATATAGGGTAGTATAATTTCTCTTTTTCTCATTCATATCAATACCTATTCTCAAGGGAACCACACTCATTATCCTCTTAATCCATCAATTAAATATTAATGGTCTAGATCTCCTCTCGGAATCCCCTCGCCGGAGTGTATCTCTGTAACTCACTCTGATTAGCATCATGTGATGAATGGTCATGATCTCTTCATGGATATCTATGACAAGGATTAAAACACCTGTCCTTAGGTATGAAACCAACGAGGCTCATACTCAGATTGTATTGCATGTCTCCAATTAACACATGTCCACCTCTGTACACGCTGGTTTCCACATGTCCTAACACATGGCCTTGCCACTTGTTTGTGACATGTTGCACTCATAACCCGATACAAGGTCCTTCCTAAAAAACTGATTCTAATTGACACATGGCATGGTGCCCACATGACACATGGACCAATATTTGTATGCCACATGGAGCAAACATAATGTGACTCGTCATCGTCTGGCGTACGGTCCTCCTCAGTTCGTAGGATTATAGCTCAAAATCGATGGCTAGGATCTGATCTTTGACGCAACACCCCTTCCTCAGCAGGTTCTGCTCGACCTCTTTGTCTAAGGATTGTTCTTAATCTCCCATTGAGCCAAAATGGCTCTTTGATTCCCAACTGGAATCTTCACACTTGTAACCACAGGTCCTTCTTAGGAGCTATGCCTGTACGAACAAGTACTAGGCACGAACTCTTAACCATGTGAACAACCAATGTGACCACAACCTTTATCCGAAAAGATATTTCATGAATCGCGATTTTAGGGGTGTTGGTGTGATACAACCCCAACAATCCACATCCACAAAACCTTGAAAACCATTGTGGGACCTCTCCCCAGGACTAGATCCGACAGTCCTGTGCCTTCTCCTTGATTGACGACCATGATCGCGTCGCGACTTCACGTTTCGTGATATCGGGACTACTTGTGTAACACCAACCAACTAATCCAACTCCCGACTCTCTAAATGTCGAGATCCGAAATCAAGAAATCAACGACTCCCATTGATCCAAATCCAACAGATACTATTCCTCCCGGGCTTGTGAGCATTGAAAGGTTATCAGCCTTATCCTTTCCCTTGATCTACTAGATCCAATAGCTCATGGAATTTTGGTGTTCCTCTCTCCGAGAAATTCCATCGTCCGTTCATATTTTCAATGGCTCCAATCCAAAGGACTGGGGGTGAAATCATGAAGATGGGTTACACTTTT
>SNQJ01S0000460.1:10919-40304 GCA_010110895.2 Picea sitchensis
TGATGTTATGAAATGCATAAAGTATGAAGCATGCAAGTGAAATTAGAAGTACTATGTGTATGAATATCTTAGATTGATACCTATACAAGTCTTACTGAGTTGATGCTCAACTCAGGAGATTGGTGTCTCTAGTAGGTTGGTGCATGTACACAATATCTTTTTGAGTTGGTGCTCAGCTAAAGAGATTGGTATCACTAGTAAGTTGGTGCCTACAATCTTTGTAATAGTAGGTTGGTTCCTCCAGACATTTAAAAAGATATTTTTTTGTGGTTTTCTTTCGCAACGGTTTCCAAGTTAAATTCTTTGTACTATGATTTGAGTTTACATGCATTTACTATTTTAAATTTAATGAATGCTCAATTAAATTAAAAATTAACTTATATTGATTAACCGCCCCACCCCACCGCCAACCCCCCCGCCTCTCAATATAAGCATAACTTCAACAACATGAACTTATTGGAGTTGTTTTTGATAACAAATTATTGGATCTATTGGAGATGGACTCATCAATTGACACAAAAAGGAACTATAAAAGGATTAGGGAATTGATGTATACCAATATTTCTTTACCATGTTCAAATCTCTATTGAAATTTTAAATCATGTTTCCAACATTGCTTCCGAAAGTAATGACCACTTCCTCCTCAAGGGAGTAAACTTAAATGCAAAAACAAGAGGTTGATGAGTATGTAGAGGAATCTCAAAAGGAAGAAAACCACCCCAAAACCACAAAGGTTAGATAAATAGACAAGTGTTTCAATGTAAGAATCATAAATCCTTTGTTTTTTTTTTTCTCATTTGCACTAGTTTAGGACAACTGCTTTCATCTTGTTATAGGTAGATACAATTTAGTACTAATGCTTGGAGTTAGTCACCCTCACATCATTAGGTTATCAAGAGAGAGAGAGAATAACATAGTTCTTTATTAAAATATCCACAAGGCCAAGTGGCCTATGGGACAAAAAGACATCATCTCCCATGCAAGCAATCCATAATGGAAGAAGCTTTAACACTATGTTATTGAATTTAATAAATTCATGCCACACTTGAATATACCAAAATTTATCTTCATAATACCTATTATAGGACAATGAAACTTTTATATATATATATATATATATATATATATATATATAGTAAATTAGTGAAAATAATTCAATTTTTAATATGAATGAATGAAAAGACGTGCCAGTATCTTAGGAAGACTCATTAGAATACAAACCTCACATTGAGTTAAATTTTACAAAACCCAAATGCATACCACAAAAAATATTTTACCATTAAACCCACTAAGTTTTGCTCTTTTTGCTCTTATAAAATATCTCCAAAGTAGGGTGGGGTATCTGTTCTCGCATCTCAGCTTCGGTGAAGCGCTTCTTTCACCAGATTGAAGCTCAAAAGAGTGCTTAGACATTAGTAATTCTTTCCCTCGCTAATTGAACCGGAGGTATGCCTTTGTCCAACAGATATAGGAACAGACTTCGTACTCGGCTAATGCAATACATCAAAACAGATGGGGACTGATTGAATAATTCCTGAAAGGGTCTGATTTATTACCCTAAAGTGTTGAACGTACCATGCCTTGATAGAATTCCTGAAAGGGTATGATTTATTACCCTACAGAGTCGAACATACCCTGCCTTGATGGTAAGTCTGATAGAGCTTTATTACCCTAAAGGGTTGAACGTACCGTCCCCATGATAGAAAGGGTTGAACGTTCCGTGCCCATGATAGACAAGTACTGGCGCTAGGATTGGCTCCTAGTCTTGCGCTGATCGCATCTTTGCCTTGCTAGGCACCTACCCTAGCGCCTTGCCTCCCAGAGAGGCGTACTCGGTGTCTCAGCATCCTCTTACTTGGACTGTTGATAAGCGTGGAGGGCCCTCGAGATGCCCCACCAGATTACCTTTATCTGGTGATTACCTCTTACTCGGTCTGAGTGGAGGGTCAAAGGGTTCGTGGAGGTAGGTTGCGCCTTGGCGCCAGGATTGGCACATAGCTGGGCGCGGATCGCTTCATTGCTTGACTAGGACCCTTTCCTTTGGGGTCTGACCTTGAGCGTCACCTGGCGTTCTATCGAAGCCTTGTATGGGCTTAACCCTGGAGTAGTGCATTTCGCTAATTACTTGGCGGTGCACCAAGGTAGACCTTGGTTGGTGTCCTTGGCGGGGTACCAAGATGTTGTTGGTTGTGCCAACCGCGCGACACCTAAGGAGCAAATCTCTTACTTGAATTAAAGGCAAGCTAAGGCAGGAAAGCAAAAGCTCAAAACGAAAGTGAAAAGTGAAAAGCCATTTGAGGGCTGAAAAGCTAAAAGCACTACGAAGGGAAGGACTTCTTGACCCCTCTAAAAGGCCAGCCATTTGAGGGCTGGAAAGCTAAAACCACTGAGAAGGGAAGGACTTCTTGACCCCTCGATATGTACGTTGTTGGAGACATTGCTTATATCTCTCCAGAGTGGATAGCTGCAATAGACCCTAAAGAGTCGTTTGAGGGGGTATGTACTTTTCTTTTTTCTGGTGAGAGAAATAGCCTACTACCTCCTGATCTTTCTTTCTTGAAAAGAACATAGATCACAGGCGTAGAAGGCGCTACCTCTTATAAAGTACTCTAACACTATGAAAACACTTCAAAAAGAATGGATTTCATAATATTTTCACCAAACCATACATTTAGGCATGTTTGATAATTTTGAAAGTGAAGGAAATGCAAAAAAGGATTTTCACTAAACCATACTTTTGGTTATTCTAGATAAAGTTCTCAAATTGCATAAATTACAAAATAATGAAGAAATATGTTAAATTGTACATATATTATTTAATTAAAATTCTTATAAATATGACATCCCCATGTAACATCTTGGTTTCTAAAAATATTCACATGCTAGCTCTTTCTCTTTACTAGTATTATCTCATAATTCCTATAAGAATAAAAAAGAGCTCAATTCAATACAAAGTATATACTATCAATACTTTATTCATATATGCATTACATAAAATATTATTGACATATGCATTACATAAATTATTACGAAAAAGCAACTAAAGAAAAAAAACAACTACATTACATAGATTCAACTATTAAGAAAAAGAAACATCTAAAGAAAACAACAACTACATTACATATATTAAAAACAACTACATTACATATATTAAAAACAACTACATTACATATATTAAAAACAAGAACATAGCATTAGCATAATGATCCTCAAGAAATAAAGATAAAAATCATATGCATTACCTAAACTGTTAAGATAAAGCAACACCTACGAAAAGCAAAACTACATTACATAGATTAGGAACATAGCATAATTATCATCAAGAAACAAAGAAAGATAAAAATCAACTAATGGTGAGAGAAAATATATGTTTCAATGATAAGATTTATCATGGAATTCTTTGATGTTTTCTAAATGGGTATAGAATATTTTGTTTGTTATTATCCCTTTTATTTTCATGCAATTTTTCCTATGTTATTATGACATTTAATATTGACTAATGATCAATATTTTTTTTTGTTTGTTAATTTGTGCGGAACCTGTTGGGACATGGTTTGACTTTAACATCACGGAGTGGCTTAACAACACACTCCATCACCGACTGTCCTACACCTCGGGACCCCGACCAATGATCAATATTAAATGTAAGAATAAGTTATATTTTTAAAAATAGGGTTTATATTTCTGGATTAAATCAAATGAAAACTCTATTTATTCATGAGTTCAAACTAGCAATATTTATTTAAGCAGTAGTCTAAATTTTTTATGTTTTGGTTTTTCTTCGGCAATATTTTTTGTGATATTTGTTCTAAATTCAGCCAAAAATTGAGTGATTATTTCTATGTAATTAGAGTGTCCCACTAAGTTTTTAGCATGCTGAATCCATTTCTATATTCAAAAAATAGTGATTTTATATAGATTTATATTGTTGAATTCCAGCCAAAAAAAAAAAAAAAAAAACATAAAAGAGTTAAACAACACCTTTATTTAATAACTTTAAATAACAATTGTTTCCTCAAATTTAAACTCATAAAAAAAAAATTAAAAATCCATAAACACTAGATCGTATTCCTTTATAAAAAAATAAAAAAAAACTATTACATTCAACACATTTCTTTCTTACATTCAACACATTTCTTTCTTGAATGAATAATTATGTAAGAGCTTTATTATTACCCATGAACTATGAGAGGTTACTTGCATATTATTTATATGGACATTTAACAATTTTCATTGAACATCCATTATCTCGATATCCAAAATAATATTATATATCTCATTATAATACATTCTGTCATAACAACCCTTAGGAAAATCAGCATACCCTCGAATTTCTTAAAAAACAAAACCAACTTTAGATTGATTACATCAACTTAAATGCCTTACTGTGGAAGAGGCCAAGACAAAACTCTACAAAACTCTACTAAATTTATGGGAAGGCCATCAAACATTCAAATGAATGTGTATGCTCATATTACACTAACAATAATCATTATGGGTGTCTCCCTCTCTATGTATAGCGTTTTAAAATTGATAACTCCATCTCTTATAAGTCATAGACATTGGGTATTGATTCCATTCATTTTAACAATTTAAATTTTTCATTTTTGGATATTTTGATTTGACTTGTAAATACTTAATGTTTTGTAGTTACTTGTAAGTTTCAATGATGTTATGTTTAAAGGAGAATTCCTAAACCAAATTTAATTCAATTTTCAACACAAACTTTCTCAAAATCATATTATTTTTAATAAAACACAAAGTTTTTAAAAAATTAAAGAATACCCAATTATATGTTAAAATTTCTTTCTTGATTGAATACATTAAATTTTTATGGATAAAAATTGAAAAAAATACATATGAGTGGTAATACAAAACTTTTTGCATGAAAACGAGTCCAAATAATTAAGTACTAAATTGTTTTTATAGAAGTGCAATTTAAAATGAAAACAATGTATACTTTCTTTTATATTCAATATGGTGTAGCATTTAAAAAAATTTAATAACAAAAAAATATTTCAATGTCTAATTTCTACTTTAATTAAAATATTTCTATAATTTTTTTCATATTTTACATGGAATTGATATTTATTATTTAAAATAATATTAATAACAAAAAAAAAAATTCAATGTCAACTTAAATATTAATAACAAAAAATGTATTTCAATCTTCACTTTCCACTTTGAATAAAATATTTCAATATCCACTTTATGTATATGTATATGTGTATATATGTGTGTGACCAACATAAATCAAACTTAATTAAGGATCTATCATGTAGAGAGAAGACTCAAGTATCTTAAAGTGAAAAAAATGTTTCAATCTTTTATATATATATATAGCTTAACTCCTGATGGTGTAGAGAAGGATTAAGTATCTTAAAGCCAAAACCATTTTAAATTAAAAACTTTTGAAAAAATGCTTACACTTCAAGCGATTTGATCCTTATAAAAATTGATGTGTAATAAATAGGAAGTTATAGGAATGGATGTATAATAAATACAACTTATACAAAGTTATAGTTTCAACTTATTGGTTTAAACTTTATAAGAGTCTATCTGAGTGTGTTGGGTTAGTCTTGACTTGGTCATAGAGTAGTTGATTTGGTCATTGTTGGATTTACCCTTAGTGGTTTAGAACCCATAGTACTTGATGTGAATTTACCCTTAGTGGTTTAGGACCTATGATATTTGATGTGAGTTTTTACATGACTATTCATGTCTTCTCATGACTATCTTCACTCCTCTGTACATATCTTTATATAACTATCTCAATATCAATATCATGACCTACCTACCTAATGTTGTTAATTAATAAATATTTGACCAAATTTAATAGATATCTAAATAACTGTTATGTTAGTAAATATTTAATATCGATTTATGTGAATACTTTCTTGCTATGTACAACTCTTGAATTATTAAAGCAAATATTGTCAACGTGCGCTGTTATTGCACAGTTTTGTAATGTACAGCTTTAATGTATGAGTGGGCTTGGTGTTTGTTCTTTGCCATCACGTGATCCCTACTTTCTGTTTTATGGTAAGACAACCTGCTCGCCTTTGGTTATTACACTAATATGTTCCATGTACGAGTAAAAACAGTGTAAATTTCATCTTGCTGTTTAATTAGGGATTTTTGTTTTTATCCCTGGTTTGAATTGTTTAATTAGGTTCTTTTGTTTTTATCCCTGCTTTTCCATCTCCTGGAGGATTGGACAATTCTGAGAGCATGCTTCAGAATCTCATGTTTTTTTTTATTGTCAGTCACCAGCGCACAAACACCTTTCCTCCTGCTAACATCTCAGTTGTTAGAAGATACTAACTGGATTCAACCTCATAATCTTCTGAGCGGGAATAAACTCCACACAGACTACTCAACCCCACAGGGGCATATGGCATATTTTTATTTATTTTTAAGTATATTTAAGTTTAAACTCATTTTAGATAACATTTACAGTGTATTAGATACCATTTTAGATACCATTTATGCATATTACAGTGTATTATGCATAATAGAGGTGAAAAATGTCAAATATACCATTTTTCTAAAGAAATATTTTATATCAATTTATAGATTGCATGATTTGAATTGCAACGTTTTGTTTGCATATTATGAATCCATAAACTGCATGCTATCCTATTCTCATGGATAATGCACCATAAACCCGGAATAAATTCAACTATAACCATAAAGCAATCCAACTAAACTTAATAAATTCTTACATAAAGCAATCCAACTAATAAATTTAGTAATGGAAAAAATTATTTAAGCAAACCTCATTATAAACCACAATCCAATTATTTAATGAGCTGAAAAGAATATATATATAGTCAAATCTCTAGAATTATTGGTTTTTCTGGACTGTTATGCATGACTAATACCCATTGCTATCTAGAAGAGATATCAAAAAATCCAACCATAATAAGAGTTGGTATAAAGAAAACCAAATACAACCTCCAGTAATTTTGACAACTTAAGTAACAAATAAAAAAAACTGGTATCACAATATTACAAACCCACCCTAATTGCTCATTCCACCAGTCATAAAAGTAAATTTTATTATATCATAAAATCTTCATAACATAATTTACTGGACTCAAAAAAGGAGTTGATTGTATAAGATCTATTTATAAATAAGGACTGAGATACACACAGGAAAACATGGTTGTTAATATTCAGCATTGAATGCTATGGCTGGTGGATTATAAGTCGTTGGATTTGAAAAACAACTTATAATTCACCCCAACAACATTCAATGCTGTATAGCAAGCTAAATATCTTAACAGTAAAACATGAACAGTTGCCATGTGCATAATCTTGTTCCCAAGGAAGGAAGGCAGCTGCTGTATGTGTCAGCAATCTTAACAAGGATATTGCTAGCCGGAAAAAATGACCCGTTGCCATGTGCATAATCTTGTTCCCAAGGAAGGAAGGCAGCTACTGTATGTGTAAGCAATCTTAACAAATTTAAAGAAAATAAGACAAAGCTGGCGAATAAAAATAATTAAACAAATAAACTAATGTATCTGTTTAACGGCATATGGAGAAATATGCACAAGGACTATTTTTATAGATTGCTCGATTAAACAAATAAACTACAATCTGTCTGTTTAACGGGATACCTTTTGAGAAGGGAGAAGCTGTACAAGGATTATTTTTATATATCCCTCCTCCTCCTGATCTGCTAAGATAAATACTAAAATCTAAATGTATGTATGTGTGAGTACATTTTCTCAGACATACAAGAGTTTCACTTCTCCGTCTCCCACAGCAAGCAAGCAAAGCCTCCGACCAAATCTACATCTACAGGGCATTCCTGCAACGCCTGCTCGTAAATCTCCTCGGCCTTTTTCACATCCCCAAGCTCGTGCGAAACAAACTCTGTATACTCTCTCACAAGATGGTGATTGCAAGGCTCGATTTCCATGGCCTTCTCATAGTATTTGTTGGCCATGGATCTGTGCCTCCACACTCTGTTCAAATACCCTGCGAATTCCCTGTAGACACCAGCCCTCCCATTACAAAACAGATCCTCGTCGTCGTATTTACGATGGCAAGGCAGTCTAGCCGCATGTGGCCTGGCAACCGTATGGTAATCTCTAAGATGGGACATCTGCAGGCTCTTGGCAAAACCTAATTTATTCTGATCCGATAAAACTAATGAAGAAATTATGGGGTGAGAATAGGCTGGTGCAGCCGAGCGAAATAGAGTTGCGGCCATTCGTTGAAATCCAATTCCAAGGCCCAATACAAATATACAGAAATCTAGCTGGTGGTTCAGTCCACGTGAAAACTGAGCGAGGAATGGAAGCGCAGGGAATAAATATATAAATCGGCTGTGTGGAAAAGTGGCGTACAGGCTGGAGTGGGGTCTAATAATTCACTGCATGCGCGCTCTCAACCATCCGTTAAGCTTACCAAACTTCTGCCACTGCAAAATTTAAATTACACTGAATGAATGAGACAACACCGTGATTCAGACACAGTACGCTCTTGCTAATATGTCAATTTCTTTACTGTTTTTCGTTTATGTTTATTTTGTCTACTAGGTATATGCCGACTGCACACTACATTCATTTTCTGAAATTTTGTACCGTTGGGAGAAACTAATACATTTAATTTTAACTAAACCACCCAATTTTTTGCCCGGGCGGTATGAAGATTCTCAGGAGGTACCTAAACATTACCCCAGAGGGTGTGTGAAGAATTGAAATTTTGAAAGGGGTCCCCCTTTCTGACCAAATTTATGTACTAATTTGGGGCAATAATCGTCCCCAAAAATTATGATTACAGTGTAAAATCAAATTTCTGAATAGATTCAGACGAAAATCGTCAGTTCAATCTAATTTCAAATTTCATAGACATCACCAAATACGAAGCTTTATAAGTACTAATTATCAGACAGCCTCAGAAAACTTCCACAATCTCACAAATGTACCGCTGAACCACACCCGAAGGATCCAAATTTTTAGTTACCAAAGTGTAACTCTATCACGTTCTCCAATGCCGTGCATTGAAGGTTGGCAGAGCCGGAAAGATAAGTAGTCATTTTCAACTTTCAAAACTACAGTAGTTTACAGTTATTACGGCCTCGAAATCCTTAGATCCAAAGAAGGAAGTGTACGCTCTACTTTATGGTATAATTGATTGAAAAGTAAAATAAAATAGTTTAAGTAAATTAATTTTGTGCAAAGTTGAAATCCAATATATTTATGCTATATAGTACACCAACCAGTATAGTTATTAATTAATGGTTTTAGTTAATGGTATGTTTTGGTTTTTTAGTTGGAATTTGGAGACATGAATTTGTAAGAAATCACAATTTTATGTTGTTTAAATTGTATTTTTGAATATAGAAATTGATTTAGCTTGCTGAAAAACAATTAGAATACTGGGATTGTTCAAAATTAACCACTCAAATTTATAAATCCAATAGACAAATATGCTCAAAAAATATCATTAAAAAAACAAAAATAAGAACGTTTAAACTATGATTTAATAAATTTGTGCAAAATTGAAATCCAATATATTTATGTGGTAGTCAACCCATATAGTTATTTTATATTATTTTATAATTTTTTATAATCAATTTTGTAATTGCTTTATCATATAAAGTTTGGGAAAAAAAGTATTTATATTATAATTTTGTAATATATATATATATATATATATATATATATATATATATAATAAGAAAATTATTGAACAATATTTAAAGATTGTAAACTTTATTTTCAATTAAAAATTATTATGTATACATTCCAGTTACATATTTAATAGACATTTTATTTAAATTTAATTGAAAAATAATCCAGAATCTTGCAATTTTTTTTTATTTTATTTTTTAATCTCAATCCATGTCTTTCTTTATAATCTCAATCTACGTCCTTGGAAAAGGTTTTGACAGTGATTTATTCTTTAAATTTCAATTTCCAAGAGTCCTATGGAGCAACAATTTCAAGAGTCCTATGGCAATCAAGTTGTCCTAGTTATGAAGTTTATTTGTTCCTCCTAGTGTGATTTTATTGACAGCTTCATCTAGGTTGTTAATTAGAGATAAAGAGAGGAATGCACAAAATAGGTCTACTTTAAATCATAGAGATAAGGATCAACATTTATTGAATTGTTAAAGGGTTCTATTGGCTTTGTTATCACATAGTTTTTGTTTATTTCACGGATGAAAATGTTTATAACAAACAAACCAAATCATGGAGATAAGGATCAACATTTATTGAATTGTTAAAAAACAAACAAACCAAATCATGGAGATAAGGATCAACATTTATTGAATTGTTAAAAGGTTTTACTGGCTTTGTTATCACATAGTTTTTGTTTGTTTCACGGATGAAAATGTTTAGAACAAGCAAACTAAATGAAAGTATAAAATCATGAGAAATTCCTAAGTTATCTTTGAAGAATTAAAAACAAACCATGTAGTTGACAAAAAAACATGAGAAATGTCTAAGTTATCTTTGGAGAATTAAAATCAACCCATGTAGTTGACCAAAAATATGACTACATGACACGTTTATTCATGCACCACATAAATTGTGTGTGTTCTCCTTCTATACTCACACATGGTTCTTGTACATCATCAATGCAATAATTTCACAATGGAAGTTCCACACTATTTCGATGCAATCTTCTAGCTTAGAAATGCTTAATGCATGTATTTTTTTGATAGTTATGATGGGGTACTAGAGTTATCAAAGGAAATTGCATGGAAAAAATTTGAAAACATTTTCACTTCGTTTGCATGGAATTCTCCAAAAAAAACTTATAATTACAATCATATCTCATGAGTTAGAAGAGTTCAAAGTTCGATGAATGAAAGGTTACATCACACAAGTATAACCTAAAGTTGTGAATCAATTTGTTGCAATTATTTTAGTATACCTAAAAACATTGATGTTGGTAATTGTTATCCTTCATTGCCCCTAGCATGAAGGAGAGAGTTTCTTCTAATTATCACCAAACAAAAAAAGAACCTCAAGGAAGATAGAACCCTCCAAACTTACAGACCACTTACATAACACACTCAATGTGTGATTTAGTTCATGATGGCAACATTCTTTCCATTTTAAGTGATGCATGGAATTCAATTTCTTTACCCCCATCAAAATGCATATTTAAATGTTTTAAATATCTTCCCATTGGACTGAATATTGACCATTCAATCTATGGATAATAGGAGAGATTTCCAGTGTTCGTAAATTGTTGTCTTTGTGTGTGCGTTTATAAAGGAGGCTTATTTACTTAATTCCACTTTTTTTAATCTATATCAAAAGCCTCCGTGCAAAGAAGCTTATTTCAAGGTTTTCTCTACCCTTTTCTCTGAATTTCAAATGATTACATGTAAGGAAAGTAATTGATATAGCTTTACACACATTTTCTACCTTATATTGATGTCTAAACTGACACTTCCAACTTGTTGGTTGAGTGCATTTGACACACCCTCGCACCAAATCGTAATCAATAGAATGGTGACTTTGTTCGGGAAGTTCCAATACAGTTGAGTTTGAGGCCTTCTCAAACCTTTCACCACTTGTAGTCACTCACCACAAAGTAGTTTACTCTTTGTTTGCCTTAGCACCTTAATGAGGTCGCAAACTTTGTAACTTTTCATTTTTATCAATGCCATAAATTTCTTTTACGCAATGTGTGGGAGTCAGTTTACATAGTCGCATAGTTCATCAAGTGCTCAACACACAGGCTTGATTGCCTAGTAGTCTACGCTCTATCCACATGTCTAGGCATGCAAAGTTAAGCATGATTTTTAAAGAGTTTTCTTACCATCTTTATTCCAAGAGTTAGCTCATTTTTACGAGTTTTAATTTTCTTAGGCACTAAAGAATGCAATGTTGACTTCTATTAGTTAATTAATGTTTAATAATTAAAATTCAATAGACTACATTTCTTTGCTTTAGACATTATGGTTATCAATAATTAATTAGAAGTCATTTGTCTTGTTATTTAAGTTATTTAAGTGTTTTTTTTCTTTCGAAAGTTATGCAAATTTGTATCTAATGACAAGATGAATTTTGCATGAAAAAAAAAAAGTTGGTTTAGTGAAAAAGTTGGTTTAGTGACTTGCAAGACAAAGCAATTCAAAGAAGAAGCTCCAATGGCCTAAGAAGGTGAATTATTCATTAGAAGATGAAGTAGAGTTTCCATTGTATTTGGTAGTTTTAGTCGTTTGGGTGAGAAAAAATAACCTTTGTTATAGTAAAGGTTGCTACACTATAGACATAGAATTGATTATAGTTAGTTCATAAAGAGATAAGTTGTAATAGGAAAGTAAAGAGACAAGCATGTGAAGAAAAAGATACAAGAGTAAGAAAAATAAACAAAAAGATAGGGAAGCAAGTATACTCTCTATTGCCAATTAACAAGTCTATGGCCTTGGAGATACACCTTGGGAGATTGGATAGAGTAGATGGACTCTTCTCTCCAACTTGGGAAGGTTCTTTTACGTTCCTTTGGAATTATCCCCTCTCTCTAACAAAGAAGTGTGCATGAACTCTTCATGGGAAGAGTCCAAACACTAACTAGTGGCTATGTTTGCACAAGATGATAGCTTAAGGGTCTAGTTCTCAAGAATCATCTAGACACCATAACCTAGCTTTGTCTTCTCTCCTTTTGAATGTTTCCCCATGGCTCTTATTTATAGAAAAACTTAAAGCTACATTAAGATTAGTTTCAAGTGTGAATGGTGCACTTTGGATTGTGGTTCCATATGTCTTGAAGAGACATAGAACCACCAAAGTACCAATATTCAATGGGTATAAAACTTGAGGTTTCATAGTACGCATGCCTTAGAGTACCCTTGATGGAAGTTTTTTCATTTATCGCACCAAATATGGTTGAGATTTCACATTGTACAAATTTTTGTATCTATTGAAAGATCAGTGGTACAGGCCTAAACAAATCACCAACCCTCAAAATGCCATGTCATGCAAATGCATTAAAAACTCAATTTGTATAGCTTTCGGCGCTTTGCTAAAGGTGGTCCATAATATCCATGGAATAGCACTTTGTTATGTTGTATTAATGACTTTTTGGGTGATCACCTACATAGCTCTATGAGAAATTTTTAGGTGATAACAGAGGTTAGGAGCAAGTATATAGCTGGAATACATCATCATTTTCTCTAGCTAATGCTTGTGAATTGATTCTTTGTAGAGAGAGAGAGAGAGAGAGAGAGAGAGAGAGAGAGAGAGAGAGAGACCGCAAAGATAAGAACATCTCATAGAGGAAGATGGAGAACCCACCTACAAAAACTAATCATCCTTGGAAAATGTATTTCTTTATACAAATGAGGCAGGCATGTCCCATGCTCGTTCAATGATGAAAAAAAAATTACAATAGAAGACAAAATGTTGAAGGCTTGCTTATGAGAATAAGAAATTTAAGGGCACTAGTGATGTTGTAGTTGGATAATATGTGAAGTAGAAATTTGCATCACCCTCAAGGGCACCAGTAATAGTATAGTATTTCTCTAAAGAGAACATTCCCTAGAACTTGAAATCGACACCTATGATGAGTGTTCATACTTGATCACATTGATGGTCTATCAAGCTCAAGGGTCTTTGGCTGGAATTGGAAACTACAACTATCACAAGGTAAGAGCCATCGTGATATGGTTATGTGATGATGTTAAACATTAGGGAGGGAAATGGAACCAGGGAGAAATTATGACTCTCTCTATCCCATCCAGGGATCACCATTTGTATGGTAATGGGAACCAAGATACCACAACATTCCTGGAAAAGTGGTAGTTGATGTTGATAGGAATGAAGACATGATTGCAAAGGATGAGGTGTCCCTTGAAATCAACTGAAGATGGACCAGATACTAATTTATAATGGAGTTGAACCTCTGATAATTATGGAAGAGGTTGGTAAGAATGAGACTTAAGATTGTCCCTGGGAGGATCATAATTGGAAGTTGATGATGACAATAGTCAAAAACCAATTAGACATAAAGTGATATAATTTCAAGGGGGAAATTATATATGGTGAATGTTTGTCAAATTGTGACTGAGGATTTAGTGAATGCACATGAATAAGTAGTTTAGGGTAATATTTATGGGGATCATAGTGAAAGGTATTTGGATACATGAGGTGCTACAAACAACAAGGATTACACAAGAACATGTGACTTAGTGTGAATTCTCCGACCAAGGATGACTAGGACTGCTGACGGATGAAATGATTCCATTGATTTTGATGGAATGAATCTGATTCCTTCTTGTAAGAAACATACTTTGTACAATTTCCAATGAATGAAAAAAAAGTTGGGTTGAGTGTACACACACAAAGACAGGTGTCCCCATGATCAAATGGCTCGTCCATGTGAGGGGAGAAGAGTGAAATAAAATAGAGGGAAGGGGGGCCTAGGTTGGGTTTCTGTTGGGGTAGGTGAATGGTGAGTTGGAAGGTAGATGTTTTATTGATATTATGAGAGATGGGAGGATAATCAAATGTGGGAGTGCATTTAGTGTAACCTACTAGAAAACATGTGAACAACCGAGAGTATGTAGGTATGAGCCAACATGATGATGATAAGGAAGTATGGGGTTCATTATTTCAAATGAAAACAATTCAAACTCCCATACAATGGTATGAAACAACATGGGTGTTGATTTGCAAGGGAAGCTAAAAACAAAGGAAACTCATGGGGGTGGAAGACTAGCGACTAGCAGCAATGGAGTACATGTGGAACTGGGTCAATTTGTTGTATAACTAGGAAAAAAAATACTAGAGGAATATCTGATGGGGAAAACATTGGTTAATGCAATGAGCTAAGAGGGAGTGTTGTAGCATTCAAATTTGAAGAAGTATACATCTAAAGGGGTTGGGTGAATGGCCCTACCATGTGTATGCAAGAGACCAAGAGAGCCTCCAGACAAGTACCTGCACATATGTGTTTGGTATGTGTTATATTCTTTGCACGAGTAGTAGTGTGGCATTTTTTCCCCGAGAAATGTGTCAAATTTTTTCCTCATTTTTCGTGTTGCCTCGATTTTCATGTCCATTGTTGGGAAGCTTTTCGGCACATGGTTTTTGTCGATGGTTTTCTATTTCTGGTTAAGGAATTAGGGTTGTTGACTAATCTAGGTAATTGGGTTAGGGTTTTGGATGTCATTGGACCCTATATGTATATTGTATTGTAAACAATGTATCACCATGAATGAATATAGAATATGATGGTTTTCCTGGTTTGGGTTTCCAGTGGAAAAATCTCTGTGTAATGTTTATATTTTCCATTGTATCTTTTCTGTTCTTTTACTGAAAATTTGTTTGTAGTAAATATTGTACAAGGTTAAAATCTACAATATGAAACTAAATACCCTAAGTGAAAGTAATGATAACAAGAAATCTTATGGGAAAAATAGAATCAACAAACAAAGATAATGAGTTGGCATACCTATTAAGTGAGTGTTGAGATGAAGGGTCCCGAGGGAAATTTTGGGGAAAACGAACAAAGCATACCATCTTTAAGGGGGTGAGATGACAGTTTGAATGACATAAACAATTCTGAAAATAGAGATTATGAACTCCCAAAAAGGATGAAATATCGATGTGACTAGGAAATATAAAATAGTGATGGGGCCCACCCTTTCATTCATTTTTACTTGTGGTGACATGGATGTGAGCATGTGGGGCCCACAATGTTCTCAAGTTTGTTGTGTAGGCATTTCCAAGTGGATTTTCATGTAGCGGCAACCAAGTAAGGGTTCCTGACCCAAATTTTCAATTTGTGTATTCATTTAATAAAATAGGGGGAATTTGAGGACCATACAACCCCTTTTTAGAGGGAGTGTACAATTTTCATAGGAAATCGACAAATGGTCATTCCAATTTGAATAGTATCTTATGATCACCATGCATTTTTGCACGACTGTATGATTTAAAGTTGCAAAGAACAATGCATGACTATTTAGATAATAGTCATGAGGATTATCTACATGACTTGTATTTGTACAATCATGCAAACTATGCAACTAGTTGAACTAAACTGATGGGAATGGATGGGAGGGGATAAAACTAACCGACATGTGTTTTTGGGACAAGTATTGTGACTAACAGTCATGCCAATTCGATGGCGTGAGAGGACTACGGTGCCTTTCAATAAGAGGTCACCAAGGATCATGTTGCTCGACTTAAGTTGGGCAATTATGACCTTCTCAAGTATTTCAAATACATGTTAATGTGCTCCGAAGAGTATCTATTAGATTTCTTGGTATTGATGTGGCAGACCATCCATTAGGAATTTGAGGTAAGGAGGAATATTCTTATGCTATCTGTCAAGGTATATCTTAACATTCTGATGGGGCTCTTCACACAACGGTAGATGTCGAAGTTGATCTTGCAAATGGAGGGTGATATGACTATCTAGGATTTGGTTGTGTGGTACTGATTCGATGATGGGGTTGTGAGAGGGAGCTCGATTTGAATCACTATAATCTAGGATTTTTCCATTTAAGTGGTGGCAACAAAGGTGGTGAGAATCTACGGATCCTCAGATACTGAGTGTATCACTGGCACCCAAATGATGATTGCGGAGATATTTCTCAAGGGCCAACACTATGTATGAGTTTCCCCTATGAGGGAGGACATTTTTCCCAGCTGGCATGATGTTGGAGGAGTCAAGAGGTGAAATTATCCTTTAGTTCAATCCTCTACAACTTTTTATTTAAGTGGGTGGCGTTCCTATGCCCATAGATAGATCGAGATCCAACTAGTTCGATAGATACTTGGACGTGATGATGGGGAGAACTCCTCATTTATGAGGGTGGATGGGATGTGGGTGTTGAGGAAAAGATATGAAATGATCTTACTCAAGCATTTTCATATTATGCTTGGCTAAATAAAAATAGAGGGGAATTCCACCCTATGTTTATAGCCATCAAAAATAATATCCTAACTCACAAGTATTGATTACAAGTGCTTACTCTAGTATTTTTATAAATACAAGCTTGCAGGAAAATTCGTTATTTATATGATTTTATGAATATAACAGTTGCTGAAATAAATGTAGAGATAGAAACAAAGACACCAATATGATAATCAAGACATATGAGACATAAAACAATCCTTTATTTCATTCCAATTCACCAAAGAGTCATTCTCTTTACAAAATTTCTTGACGAAATTTCAGACCAAAGTCAAACTTAGACATCCCTGATGGAACATACAAAAGGACCTCTGACAGAAAATCAAAAATTGAACTCTAAAAGTTGGATCATCCTGCCACAAATTGTTGCCCACTCGAATCTACACAATAGCCTTTGTCAGTGATGAAAACTAATTCACAAACAAACAATTCTACAGAGACTATCAAATATAGATCAACACCTTTGAAAAACAAGTGTTTGAATGATGTAATTCATCCCTGAATCTTGTTGTCTACAATAACACCATGCTATCATAAAAAAGAATTAGGCTTGTGATAAATTAAGGAATGAATGAAAACTGAACTATCTCAACATAAACTCAAAGAGAAAACCTTAGTATGTTTCTCCTTTTATCCTCCACTTGTTCATCCCTTCCCTTTGTCCTTGAAGAAAATTAGAGTTGGTTGAAGTAGTTCAACCACTTCATTAGTTAAGTTAGCTAAAACTCAACCAACTTTTTAGTTAGGAGGGAAAGTAATAAATCATAATAAGGGTTTTAAATAAATAATAACTAGTAGGTGGGACCCATTGTGACTCCCTTTATCTCTCAACAATCATAACATAAATAGTTAATTAAGCCAAAACACCCCTCCTTGTGACTCCCATCATCACATTCATATTTGACAATTTATCTCAATGATATTTGCAATTATTTCCAAAATATATTACCAACATGTCCAAAAATCATGCTATACGAAAATCTGAAGTCAACTATCATCAAAAATAAATAAATAAAACTTAAAATCCATATTTTCCAATTCGTGAGGCAATCCTTCCCTTGTTGTTGTTGTCATCTTTTAGTCCTTTTGAACCTACCTTAGGCTATGTGGAGTCTTTAAGTCTCATATCCTTGATCATATGAGAGAAATCGCCCCTCCAATTCATGCGGGAGGACACAGATTTATCATAATTATTTGAAGGTGCAGAAGGGTCAGTAGTGGCTTTCCCTTTGACAATGGCATAGTCAGCCTTAGTTTTCAACCTTTTATCAGAATAGATCATTCCTGTATGGATAAGTGATTAGCAAATAGTTCCCTTAACAACCATACATGACAACTCTTTCAAAATATGGAATAGACTTTGGCTCAGCAACATATCAGACTCGTGCAATCCAATCCATACAAATTGTTTAAATGTTGTCAATGAGCAGGGGGGTGAACAAAAGGTCCTAGGAAATGAGAGGGGCTTGTATTGAGTGAAACATGATAAAATGAGGGGGGAAAGAAACATGGTTACTGCTCAAAGACAACAAACAATCAACTGTAATGCAAACCAAATAAAATATTACCGTGATCCAACCAAGAACTATGATTTCAAACTACTTCAATACAGAATCCTTATTAACTGTAATTAAATTTTAAGAATAGGGAGTGAAAAATGAATGTGGGAAGGTGATGGGGTTGTAATTAGTGAAAAGAGAGAAAATGGTAGGGAGAAGAGTAGATATTGTTCATAAAATTAATTAAGTAATGCATAACCATTCTATATCAAATGCCAAAGATCCAACACCAACCAATAACTACTGAGCTCATTAAACAACCACTGTATATAACTCAATCAATTTTGTGTATTACTTGTTCATTGTTCGCAATTAAATCATTAACACAGTGTCATAAAAAACAAGACAATATGCCTTCCACAACAACCTGTAAGAGTTTTGTTTCTTCCCAATTGTCCCAATTAATATTTAAACAATTTCTAAATGAACACACACTCACTTGTTCCAATCTGTTCTATCAAAACATCAACCACTGTCGATAATCATTTATTCTAATCAAATACAGACACTGAAATCACACCCAATTTCATTCCTCAAGTATATTTAACAATTAAGTCGTAATGAGACCATATTGTCACATAATACGTTTCCATCTCTGAAACAATGCATGATATTCATCAACCATACACAATGGACAATTAAAACAAAATCCTCAATATATCCTGACTTGCCATTTAAATGCATAGCAATCACCCTTCAACACATACTATGTTTTGGAATACATAGACCATTTGACAAAACACAAGAGCATTTTTGTGACTGTACAAGTCCAATCACTATGAATCTAAGCATCCACAATGCTAGTCTATCAATCCAATACAACGAGGCAACAACAATATGCTTGATCTCATACACAAATCGATCAAATTGCAACAAGCATATTTTAAAAACCCGTGACCCTCTCTGATGGCGTAATCAAATAATATTTATAACATATACAGTGGATGACCGTGCCATAATTACTATGACTAAAATACTCCCATTTGGTGATTTAAAACACATAATCACAACAATCATTTACTCAATTGAACATGTTGTAAGAATTCCACACATACCCATGCAACATCCATGAAGCATCGCTGTGCATTAATCAATTTTAAACTAATGTTGGGTTAACAATTCAACCATTACAATGTAAGAGAAAACGATGGTGCATTCAATCTGATTCTCCAATCAACCAAATTACCATGTTGAGTTATCAATTTGATTGTCATAATAACCAATGCAGTGACTACATACCAAAACCAACACCAGTGTCAACATAATCAATAGAGACGAGCCAGAAATCGAACACTGTCGACCATATATCAACCACTCATATCAACCAATAGTATACCCGACATACCATAATGATTCCCTCTTTCAAAACCCGGGCTTTAGAAATCAAGGGTTTTCTATGTGGACCAACACAGGGAGACTGAAGTTTACCCCCAACATAGGGTTAGAACCTCCGAGACTACTGGTGCTCACACAGGGTATACCCCCAATTACTTCACAAACAGAGTGACAATTCCCGTAATAGGACAAACTATGAACTGAGGAGCAAGCTTCATTTTGGTCCTGTAACAACCTTTAGAACACACAGGGTATAACCCTTGTGGTTTTCCCAATCAACCAACTAACAATGTTGAGATAAAATAGAGTCGAGAAAAAGCAATATAACCCACTATGCAACCATCAATAGCATGAACAAATCCATACCCAAGTGAAACAATGTGTAGTGACACAAGGCATTTCAAACCTAGTGGACCCCATAACAACAAATGACTAGGTATGGTGATAAGAAATCATGGAGACGACAAACCATTTGGACCAAATAAAAACCCTTCAACCCAGACCAACAAGGATGACATAGAGCCTTCATGGCTTCTAACACTCAAAAAGATTAATAACATTGTGACTTCAAACATTATTGCAATGAAAACCACACCAATGATTCATTCCAGAAAAATATCACACATTTACACAATTGCCAGACTTAAGGAAAGCACATACCCATGCATCCCGAGCCAATATCTATTTCGTAACTAAATCAGATTCATTTATGGCGAAAATACATACCTATAACCAAAAGAACCTTAAAAATGTGAGCTAGCCGAGTGGTTCTTCCTATGCTTGAAATTTGGGGTCTAACCACAAAAAAACACAGTTGAACAATAGCCAAACTAGGGTGGCGACCAGTGGAAGGAGTAGGAGTGACGTGAAGTAAATGCACGTCGCCTCCACCCCCACTAATTCAATTCCTTAGCACATGCCATTCATCCTCCCATTAACTCATTCAATTAAACCATGCATCGAAATTAACATCCATCACTTGTCAAACGCACCACTCACATCATATCTAACCATTCCAACTATACAATAATGCATATCAACCATGTTTCATATAACTAATAAATCTCATAGCTATTACTTGTTAGCTAGGGTTAACAATTATCATTTTAATTTCAATACATATAGGGTAGCATATTAGTATAGTATAGTTCCCTCCTTTTGCACTTTGTTATATTGGTTTTATCTCTTTTCAACTGCTCTTATATATTATTACTAACATGTCTCTTGTGCAGGTGTCATAGTAATGAATCCAAGAACACATAGAAATGATGACAATGGATAACATAGGCCCTTGTAACATGAAATTAGAGCCTAGAGCAGCAGAAACAATACATAACATGCCTTATCCATCATTCAATCGTCGCAGTTAGAACCAACACATAAACCAAGATTTCATCAACCATGTAAGTAGTGTCGAACAACAACATAAACATGAAATAATAACTAGATATGATCTCCCAACCTACAAGGGGGTCCCACCTACTAGTATTATATATCTTGTTAGCTTATAATAATAGGCTTTAGTAATACTTTGCGGGCAAAAAATTTGTTGCAATTTTAATTGTCAACAAACTGGTGACTCCACAGGGAAAAAAAAATTCAACAGATTTAGAACTCAGAACTCATGGTTTCGCAAACCAAGAACAACAATTAAAGAAGATATAACCAGGAATATTATGCAACAGGGCGAGGTGAGTGGATTTAATGGAAAAATGACCAGGAATTTGGGAATAACTCATGAAAATTGTTAAGTATGAGGGGGTTGTATCCCTGTATGCATAATCATTCAACCAGAATATGCTCTTTACTCCAAGGAGAAAAATTAATGGGCCTGCTCTTTTATATGTCAAATGGATTAAGAAATGGAAAGAAGAAGCGGGAGATAGCCAATATCTTTATAAGACAACAATGAAAGCAGATAACAAATTCAAGTATGTCTTCAGGGGAAACAACGTAGCAGTTGTGTAACCTTGATTTTTATTGGCTAACAATATCTTGCAGGAGTTTCACTATGGCAGAACAGATCCAACATCCTATTCTCGACCAAAATCAATTAAAAAGATGACAAAGTAAAAAAAATCCTAACTGAAAAATTCCAAAAAAAAAAAATAGCAGAAATAAAATGACAGAAATGTAAAAGCAGTAGGAAATGTTTAAAACGGAAAGCAGAAATCACACTACTATAAATCTTAAAAGAAAAATAGTAGAAAACTGAAAGCAAAGATAAACTACTAATCTACAGAGAACCCAAACAGCATTAGAACTTTTCAAGTTGGTTCCACGTAGTTCTTCAAGTGAGAACCATTAGTGTTGTAGGAAAACAATCGCTCCTGTAAATATTTTAGAATGTAAGAGTTGGTACTTAAGACAAAAGCGATCTTGAAAGGACCCATCCATAATTTTTGAAATTTTGAATGTCTTCCCCTATCAACATGAGTTGAATCCCATAGCAATACTTTTTCATTGACTTTAAGCTTGACAGTATTAGCACTCTTGTTGAAATACTTCTTAATAGTTTGTTGTCTCCTTTTGATATTATCTGAAGCAAACATCCTTTGCTCTTCCAAAGCTAGGAGTGTGTTTATCCTTTGTAAAATATCAGAAGAATTTAATTCTTCGATCTATAGCATCAACCTTAAGGAAGAAATTTCCAGTTTGGTAAGCAAGAGGGCTTCTTGGCCATAGACAAGATGAAAGGGGGTGCAACCATTTCTTACCTTGGCGGTAGTTCAATCTTCCCAAAGGGCATAAGTTAGGAGAGTGTTCCATTGATGAGGCTTATCTTCGATAAGCCCTTTGATGATTCTTACCATATTTTTGTTGGTAGACTCAGTTTTCCCATTTCCTTGGGGATAATAAGATGATGAGGTGAAATGTTTAACCCCCAAATTAGCTAAAAATTGGGTCATCTTATCATAAATGAAAGCGGGACCATTGTCTGTAATAATGTCCAATGGAAGACCAAACCTGGAAAAAATATTATTCTCAAGGAAAGAAATTACCTGATCATTTGTTGAATGCTTAAGTGGGACAACTTTAGCCCATTTTGTAAAATAGTCTGTGGCTTTCAAAATAAAAACCCATCTAGCCAAAGATGGAGGATTAATAGGACCAATGAAATCCAATCCCCATTTTGAAAAAGGAATGTCTGGTACGATAGGCTGTAATGGCGTGGTTGAAAGGCGTTCTTTCCCAGCAAATTTTTGGCACTTGTCACAAGATCTAGAAAAAACATAAGAGTCACAAAAGATTAAAGGCCAATAGTATCATTTTCTAATAATCTTGAAGGCAATGGTTTTAGTAGAAAAATTACCTCCTACATGAATGACAGAATTTGAAGAGCCATGAGTTTCTTGCAACAGTTTATGTGCATCTTCGTTATTTACACAGCGAAGAAACACACCATCAGCAGACCTTCGAAACAAGAAGTCTCCTATAATGACGTATCTTAATGATTCAAGACAGAGCCTTCTCCTCTGATGAGGGTCAAAATTATCTGGACATCTTTGGTTTTGTAAGTAGTAAATTAAATTCTTATACCAAGGATGTTCAAACACCGGGAGGATTTGGTTATCAATGTAAAAGAGAGTTGATAGGGAACTATCCTCTTCATCAATTTCTTCATTATTCTCAACATGTTGACCTAAGTGAAGGGATAAATCACATCCCTTGATAGTGGTAGAAGTCACGATATTCAAATCATGCTCCTGGATCTTGGAAAGCCAATGTGCAAGCTTCCGTGAAAGATAATTTGGTGAGAGAAAAAACTTGATAGCAGGTAAAGGGACTTTTAACAACGTATGCTTACGTAATATGAAATGGTGAAACTTTTCAATAGATTTAACAAGAGCGAAAGCATGTTTCTCAATAAATGAATATTTAAATGCATCATCAGACAAACTTTGACTCATGTAAGCCACTGGTTTTTCATTCCCTTGGTCATCATTTTTCATGAGGACAGCAGAAACGGCTTCCTCGGTGGCATTAGTATATATCGTGAATTCCTTCTCAAAATCTGGCTTCACCAAAACCAGTGTGGAACTGATTTCTTTCTTAATCCTTTCGAAATAATTTTCGACATCATATGTCCAAGAAAAAGAATGATCTTTCTTAAGCAGATTATGAATTGGTTTGACCATCACAGCAAAATATGGAACAAACCTATGGACAAAGTTAATAACCCCCATAAAAGCTTGAACCTCCTTCTTGGAAGTGGGAGCAGGCAGATTAAGGATAGAAAAAATCCTTTCAGGATCAATGCTTATTCCTGAATCGAAGACAATGTGTCCAAAGATATTTCCCTCGATAACACCAAAAATGGACTTGGAAGGATTTAGAGAAATGCCAAATTTCCTACATCGCATGAGAACTTTTCTCATATGCCCAAAATGATCTGATTGGATTTTAGAGTATATTGTTAAGTCATCAAGGTAGATCTAAATGATCTTACTGATCAAATCATCAAAATATATTTGTATAGTTCTTTGAAAGGTGGAACCTACATTAGATAAGCCAAAAGGCATACATTCATAAGCAAAGGTACCCCAACGAGTAATAAAGGTGGTTTTATATTTATCTTCCCTTTTACCTTGATTTGATTGTAACCAGAAAAACCATCAAGTAAGGACATCATTTGTGACCCTGCAACTTGTTGCAAAATCATTTCCATGTTAGGGAGAGGGAAGTGATATTTTATACTAGATCAATTTAATGAATGAAAATCAACGCATAATCGAATTTGACCAGTTGTTTTCCGAACATGAACCAAATTTGAAACCCATTAAGAATACTTGACCAGAAAGATGATTCCAACCTTCAAGAGTTTTTCCAACTCATTTCTAATAGTTGCTTCTAGCACAGGTTTAATAGGTCTTTGTTTTTACCTAACTAGTTTTATGCCTTCCTTAATGGGGATGGCATGTTGTAGAAGACCAGGATCAAAACCACGAAGATCCTCATAACACCAAGCAAAAACATCTTGAAATTCACCAAGCAGCTTGGCAAAATTCATTTTCTCTTCATCTGAACATTTGGCACCTATTTTAACATTCTTTGGAGTTTCGGGTGTCCCAATGTTCAAGGAGATGGTTTCACCCACCTTCCTTTTCGACTCCTCTTCTTTTTGTTTCTCCTTGTTTCCTAGATAACTCGAAGAAAATGAACTCTCTAGAGGATTCAATTCTTTAGGAATATTAATATCTTCTATGGATATAACTTCCTTAGGCTTAAAAGGTTCATTTTGAATGAAATCACAAATGCTCTCATTGTTAGGGAAGACCTGCCAAGATTCTATATTATCGAGGATATGTGGATGATATAGATATTGAAAGGTACAATCAGTTATGTGTGGTAGAAGTTGTCGATTAGGGGAGGATGCAAAAACAGCTAACCAATCATCCATTAATTTTAACTCCCTCTTAACATGAGTGATGTTGAAATATAAAAGGTTCAAGATAAGCGTCAAAACATTTTGGGTGTATCGTTTCATCAACTTGTTGCTAGGAGAGTATTTTTTACATACAAGATTCACAACAAGCTCAGAATCCCCAAAAAATGAAAGGTGACCACAACCAAGATTATAGGTGTTCTCAATGCCCAATAACAAAGCTTTGAATTTGTTGACATTGTTTGTGGAAGAAAACTCCAACCTATAAGAAACGTTATGGATATTTCCTACAAGAGAAATCAAGATAATGCCATCGTTGTTACCTTCATTAAAGCATGAAGCATCAAAGTGCATGTGCCACATACCATCATCTAAATCAATTTGTTCCAATGGAATGTTATCCTCCTCAAAAAAGATGGAATACACTCCTAAGTCCTCTTCGATATAGTTTACATTAGGTTGTGGGAAACTCTCTATGTAAGTTGATATCCTCCCCTCTCTAAGGACTATAATGTTTTTTTCGTTTCGAGGAACAGATAAAAGTGTTCTGTCGAGTGAGAGGTATCCACCCATTAAGGCTTGCCAATATCTTCCCAAGATGATTGAGTAATTTCTTACTGGCATATCAATTACCTGAATATTGAGGGATGCCCTTATTTCAGGATAAGCGCACAAAACTAAGGTCACATATTTAATCTCGCCTATGGTTGTTTGTTGTAGACTATTATAGGAGAGCATGCTTCTGGAATTTTCATTTTTCCAAGACAAGCCCATCTCTTCCATAATAATATTCGACATCAAACTTGGGCCCGAACCGCCATCAGTGAGGCAACAATGGGAAATTTTATCCATAATCTTTACAAAAATATAAAAAGGGGGGTTTTTTACAAGGTATCTAAGGTTAAGTAAACCTACTTTATTTACAGATGAATCCTCTTCGTTTGCCTCTTCAAAGAGGTTGGATACAACATAAGCTTTTATTTCCATGAATTGTTTCAAATGCATCTATTGTTCAGGGATGGCAACCATGTCTAGAAGGGTTGCATCTTCTTTGATGTTGTCCAACTAATTCAAGATATTGTATTTGGAAGAGGGGAGAGAGGAATAATTCCTTGACTCTCATGAACTTTAGGAACCTGAACAATAGTAGTGGGTGAGGATGATCTCGGGCTAGAAGAGTTGTGGGGAGGATCAAATTTTCCTTTGGGAGCATAGTCTTTGTTCCTAGTATTGATGATCATGACATCTTCTGGCTCTATGAAATCTAGGACAACAATGGTAGTTTCGGTTCTTTTACCAAAGATCTTATCTCTGGCACTCTTCCTTACCTCACATGTGGCTTCCTCGTGGTGTTCCTCGCATAAGTTACACCAACTTCGAGGCAAGATAGCTTTAGGATGAAAATTATTTTCAATTGGATTTCTAAAGGGGGATGCAGATGAGGAAGAAGCTCCAGGGCTGAGAGGGGAGACAGTTCCTTTTTGTTCGAATGCTATCATACGATTATCCATGTAACACCCTGTTTCCCCCAAATTGTAAATATAACTGGACTGGCCGAGAACTATGGAAAACTCATAAATGTGAGTATGTGATGTAAATGGATCTTGAGGAAGAGGTCAATGAATGTGAATGATATTTTGAATTTATTGCAGGACTGCTAAGAGGGGATGCGCAGAAAAAGAGACCACGATGGTGGTGGAAGGCACCTAAAAAGGTGGCGTTAACTCCCACCAAGAATTAAATACCATATTTGGACTCCACTGGCTCGGAGAACCAAAAGCATCTTGCTGGCTCTGAAATTTAATGTCTCGTAGGCTAGTAGGTGAATGGCTTGATGATGGATGGGATGGTGAACCACCCATCCGTAGAGTCGTCAGGCCTGATCGACGCGAGGGTAATCGTGCCACACGCAACCTTGCGAGAGGATAAGGGGTATGGCAGAAGCGATTGAGAGGGAAGACACGAGGGGAACTCGGGCATTACGCAGAGTGAGTGATAGCAGGGAGGAAGGATTGCAACCTTTGCTCCTGGTCACTGGAAGACAGAGAGACGCAGTCTCATAGCATCGTGGTCTCAGCTCGGGGGTGGCTAGTGGTAAATCCGTTGGGAGTCGTTGAGGCTACGGTTGGGTGGAAACGAGCACCCCTCTCAGTATTCGCACCCACTTCTGGTGTTATTTATGATAAGTGTTTTACATATTGCATCTCGAAATTCATAGACTGATATATATATATATATATGCTCATAGAACTGTGAAACTGTGAATGATTTCAGTGTGAGAATGTCTGTGAAGTGTTTGATAAGAATGAATATATATATATGCTTATAATAGAAAGGCCCCGCATGGCTTATGTTGATAAATGGATTTAATTGTGCATGAGCTGAACCAAGTCAGACTTCCAGCCCATCCTCGGTATTTTGTTTTCCTTTGACTGTTTCCAGGAATGCCCCGGGATAGACCTCTTCACAGAGATTCCCTCCTTGGAAAGGTCTTCCAAGAACCTCGAAAAAGGACTTGAATGGGCAAGTCTTAATAAACCTGTATGAAGAGGAATGACCCTCTTAAGGTTCTGAGGTAGCAGCGTAGGGATAAGTAACGATTCGACGGATGAGATCCTTTCAGAAGACCCATGGTCATTCACAACCATCAGATTGACGAAAGTAGTAGGAGCGTCATACCCCTCGCTCATTTTCCCTCTATCTTCGTGAATAGCGAGGAAATCAGGATCGTAGGTTCCCCAAGGTCCATGAGAACATTTGGACCATTTATCTTTCCACATCCATGAAGTAGTGGGAGAATGCACAAGGTGGGACAATTTGATCCGTTGGATCTCATTCAGAGATCCCGTCAACCGTTGGATCGGGTTAAGATGCTCGGAGTTTAGTCTCTGGAGTGTGCGCAGGAAGAACGGATCTAGACCATTAGATCTTGTTCCTTTTACCCGTTAGCCATCGGATCAGACCGGAACAGTCCAAGGGTTACCATCGGGAGTCTAGCCATCGGCATATCGGAATCCCCAAGGACAAGAAAATTGAGACACTTCAAGTCTCGAAACACCGGGAAGATCTGGACCGTCTGTTTGAGGATACACGTGGCGGAGATCGAGGTTTACTATCAGGAGTCGCGATATTGACCTTTCCGTGGACAGGAGATCGGGGAAGTCCGAAGTGAAAACCTCGGTAAAATCTGAGCCATCCATTTGAGGAGACAGGTGTCAAAAATCCATGGAGAGTCGGGATATTCGGCATCGGGAAATTGGAGTTCCTGAGGCCGTGAGAATTGGGACATCACAAGTCTCAAAATCCTGGAGAGATCTGGACCATCCATCAGAGGAGGACATGTGGCCGTGATGGATGTCGTCGGGGAAAGTCCCGACGGGAAGTTGTTGATCGACGTTTGTGTCATCGGGATATCGGGAATCCTGGTGACAATTTACTCATGCATTTTGGAATCACGACGCTCGAAACCCCGATGAGTGGGAGCTAGTTGTTAGCATAGCGTGAAGTCAGGAATCGAAGTATCGAGAATCCCGTGAGCCAATGCATTTTGGCATTGAAAACCCCGTAGCCCCGACGAGGGATAAGACTGTGGTCACGGGGACCGTGGTCATGTGAGCTAGAAGAGCTAGCGTGTAAAGGGCACGTCGGGATTCGAGGAATCGTGAGTCCTAGGGATGTTTTCATTTCAACATTGGAAAGTCCAAAACCCCGACGGGGGACAAGGCTACGGTCTTGTGAGATAGAGGTCACGTGGACCAAGAGCTTAGCCGGGAGGGCTAGCAGGAATTGGAGCGGGGCGGGAATTTGAAGACCAACCCGCGAAAGAAGGATAAGGCTGCGGTCCGATGAGAGTGGTCATATGGACCAGAAGGCATGGCCAAGAGGGGCTAAGGTTGGAAGAGAGATTATCGAAGATTTGGGAGGTCTGTGATCGAGAGTCCATATTTTTGTGACGGTAAACCCCGATGAACGGGAGAGATTCTGTCGAGGAATCTCAGGGTCTGTGATGACCGTTAGATGTGGAAACAAGATGTTGAATTAAGCCAGGATGTGGTTATGCTTTAAGATAAGCAGCGGATATATCTGGACAGCCAGAGTCCACCCGCCCAGATCTACGACTAAGGTTTCGTTCTGGAGCCCCCTTGCCATTTTGCCTTTAATGGGGGGGGTCCGAAAATGGACGCGCAACTCTTGAACAGTTGA
>SNQJ01S0000460.1:46513-61286 GCA_010110895.2 Picea sitchensis
TATATGCTCATAGAATTGTGAAACTGTGAATGATTTCAGTGTGAGAATGTATGTGCAATGTTTGATAAGAATGAATATATATATATATGCTTATAATAGAAAGGCCCCACGTGGCTTATGTTGATAAATGGATTTAATTGTGCATGAGCTGAACCAAGTCAGACTTCCAGCCCATCCTCGGTAGTTTGTTTTCCTTTGATTGTTTCCAGGAATGCCCCGGGATAGACCTCTTCACAGAGATTCCCTCCTTGGAAAGGTCTTCCAAGAACCTGGAAAAAGGACTTGAATGGGCAAGTCTTAATAACCCTGTATGAAGAGGAATGACCCTCTTAAGGTTCTGAGGTAGCAGCGTAGGGATAAGTAACGATTCGACGGATGATATCCTATCAGAAGACCCATGGTCATTCATGACCATCAAATTGACGAAAGTAGTAGGAGCGTCATACCCCTCACTCCTTTTCCCTCTATCTTCGTGAATAGCGAGGAAATCGGTATCGTAGGTTCCCCAAGGTCCAAGAGAACATTTGGACCGTTGATCTTTCCACATCCACGAAGTAGTGGGAGAATTCACAAGGTGGGACAATCTGAGCCGTTGGATCTCATTCAGAGATCCCGTCAGCCGTTGGATTGGGTTAAGATGCTTAGAGTTTAGTCTCTGGAGTGTGCACAGGATGAACGGATCTAGACCGTTAGATCTTCATCCTTTTACTTTTTAGCCATCGGATCAGACCGAAACAGTCCGAGGGTTACCATCGAGAGTCCATCCATCGGCATATCGGAATCCTCAAGGACAAGAAAATCGAGACACTTCAAGTCTCGAAACGCCGGGAAGATCTGGACCGTCTGGTTGAGGATACACGTGGCAGAGATCGAGGTTTATAATCGGGAGTCGAGATATCGACCTTTCCGTGGATAGGAGATCAGGGAAGTCCGAAGTGAAAACCCTGGTAAAATCTGAGCCATCCGTTTGAGGAGATAGGTTTCAAAAATCCGTGGAGAGTCAGGATATTCGGCATCGAGAAATCGGAGTTCCTGAGGCCGTGAGAATTGGGACATCACAAGTCTCGAAATCCCGAAGAGATTTGGACCATCCATCAGAGGAGGACACGTGGCCGCGATCAATGTCGTCGGGGAAAGTCCCGACAAAAAGTTGTTGATCGGTGTTTGTGTCATCGGGATATCAAGAATCCTGGTGACAATTTGCTCATGCATTTTGGAATCACGACGCTCGAAACCCCGATGAGTGGGAGCCAGCTGTCAGCATAGCGGGAAGTTGGGAATCGAAGGATCATGAATCCCGTGATCCAATTCATTTTGGCATTGAAAACCCCGTAGCCCCGACGAGGGATAAGACTACGGTCACGGGGATCGTGGTTCTGTGAGCCAGGAGCCTAGCCAGGAGAGCTAGCGTGTAAAGGGTGTGTCGAGATTCGAGGAATCACGAGTCCTGGGGATGTTTACATTTCGACATTGGAAAGTCCGAAACCCCAACGGGGGACAAGGCTACGGTCTTGTGAGATAGAGGTCACGTGGACCAAGAGCTTAGCTGGGAGGGCTAGCGGGAATTGGAGCGCGTCGAGAATTTGAAGTCCAAACCTCGAAAGAAGGATAAGTTTGCATTCCTATGAGAGAGGTCATATGGACCAGAAGGCATGGCCAAGAGGGGCTAAGGCCGACAGAGAGCTTATCAAAGATTTGGGAGCTCTATGATCGAGAGTCCAGATTTTCGTGACGGTAAGCCCCAATGAATGAGAGAGATTTTGTCGGGGAATCTCAGGGTCTATGATGACCGTTAGATGTGGAAACAAGACGTTGAATTAAGAGAAGACGTGGTTATGCTTTAGGATAAGCAGCGGATAGATCTAGATAGCCAGAGTCCACCCGCCCAGATCTACGGCTAAGGTTCCATTCCGGAGCCCCCTTTCCATNGATCAATGATGCTCAGGCGGATTCTGGACTCCCCTTGCCATTCTGCCTTTAGTGGGGGGGGGGTCCGGAATAGTGTGGTGTGTGAAGTGGGACTCCTCCTGTCATGACGACCATAGTGTCGTGTTTCCCTGTATGCCACCTGTATGCGTTACCCATGTTGAGGTTTATTCCTATTGGCCCTTCACTGACCCTGTGGGAATTCATCCCTATTGGACACTCGTTAGCCCTACTGGGGTTCGGTGGTTGCAGATTATAATGTTTGGACATTACTGTAGCACCGAAGCACGAAATACAAATAGGCACTGCATTCAAACTGAACCATGATCATGACCCGCGATCACATGAGAACGAAGAAGAAAAGAGAAAGAGCCAATTTACGTTGGATCTCCATGGTTATTTAGGAGGTCGAATCCTACAGAGGACCAGAAAAATTTGATTTAGGTAGCGGGTATGTTACAATCCATGTCTTGTTCTAGCTGTAAGAGGGCGGACATGTTTGTTTGTTTAACCAACTCTCCCTGAGGAAGACCCGGTCTTTAAATTTGTTCTTCATACTCTGAACAAGTATGCAGAGTGGAACTCAGATTATCAATGGATTTTTCCTCAAGCCTATGAAGGTAGGGGGAAGGTAATGCATTGTAGTAATGCATGAAAGCGGCTTGGTTCTGAGGTTGAATGAGTTCAGGGATTTGATTGTATAACTTAGTGAAATGCAACTTGAAGGACCTCATGGTCTCACCATCCTTAGAGGTAATGTTATTATATTCCCGTAACTTCTCGGATGGGATTTTAGATTGCCCATAAGTAGATCTAAAGAAATAGATTAAATCCTCCCAGGCAGACAAAATATTAGGAGGAAGGTCAAAGAAATCGGCCAGAGCCTTTCCTTCCAAGGAATTAATGAATAAGCGCATGCAAGTATCATTGTCATTGGCCCCTATCTTATGAAAATAATTAAAAAATTCCACCAGGTGTTCGTTTGTAGTGACAATGTTATTTCTTGAAAACCTAGGAAGATTTTCTTTGAATTTAGGAAGTGGAAAAGTAGCAGGTGTTAGGTTAAGAGGAGAGGACACATGCCACAGTGTGTTTGTGGCATCTTCTTCAAACTAAAAAGGCCCATACTTTTTAATGAATTTGGTGGGATTTGTGGTAGATTGGACAAGGATATGGTGGCTATATAAGTTACCAATCACTGACGCAGATGAAGACTAAGAAGAGGAAGCACTTCCAATGCCACCAGAGCCACCACTAGATGCCATCTTGTGGAATATAGATGAGGGAAAGAAGGACGAACTGGATGAATCAGACAAAGTTCTTCTTAGATCACTTTGTTGGGCTGATAACACAATGTTCATTATTCCTATTTCAAAAATAGGATTAATTTGAGGTGATAACCCTCTTCTTCTTCTAGAAGCATGAGAGTCTAAGGACATGAAAGAAATGCCAAAAATGAAGAAACAAGAAGGTTACTGTTGATTTCTAGGCTGTCTACGTCTAGCTTCCAATCATTCTTGAGCACTAGTATCTCGTTCAATTGTTTCCCATGAATGATAAAGCTCAACATGAGTATTGGCAGTGTCTAAAATGGTGTTAAACAGATTCAAAGCAATGTTGGTCTGATCTTGAAGATCGGGCTCAATATTAGGTTGCCTTGTAATAGGTACAGTCATTAAAAAATAAAACAGTCAACGAATCAATATCAGAAAAAATAGATGTATCATTGAAAATCGAGTATAAAAATTAACCAGAGAGATATTGAAGATCTCCCCAGTATGTTTGCCAAATAAATCTTGAGGAAACTATATGAAATGATCTTACTCAAGCATTTTCATATTCTGCTTGACTTAAACAAAATAGATGGGAATGTCACCCTATGTTTATAGCCATCAAAAATAATATCCTAACTCACAATTATTGATTGCAAGTGCTTAGGCTAGTCTTTTTATAAATAAAAGCTTGCTGGAAAATTCATTATTTATATGATTTTTTGAATATAACAGTTTCTGAAATAAATGTAGAGACAGAAACAAAGACACCAAGATGATAATCGAGACAGATGAGACATAAATAAATCCTTTATTTCATTCCAATTCACCAAAGTGTCATTCTATTTACAAAAAATTGTGAAGAAATTATGGACCAAAGTCAAACTTAGACATCCTCGATGGAACATACAAAAGGACCTCTGACAGAAAATCAAAAACTGAACTCTAAAATTTGGATCAACTTGCCACATATTGTTGTCCACTCAACTCTGCACAATAGCCCTTGTCATTCATGAAAACTAATTCACAAACAAACAAGTCTACAAAGACTATCAAAGATAGATCAACACCTCTGGAAAAAAAAAGTGTCTGAATGATGTAATTCAGCCCTGAATCTTGTTGTCTACAATATGACCCTACTATCATAAAAAAGAATTAGGCTTGTGATAAATTAGTGAATTAATGAAAACTAAACTATCTCAACATATACTCAAAGAGAAAACCTTAGTATGCTTCTCCTTCTATCCTCCACATGTTCCTCCCTTCCCTTTTTCCTTTAATCAAATTAGAATTGGTTGAAGTAATTGAACCACTTCATTAGTTAAGTTAACTAAAACTCAACCAACTTTTTAGTTAGGAGGGAAAGTAATAATCATAATAAGGGTTTTAAATAAATAATAACTAGTAGGTGGGACCCATTGTGACTCCCTTTAGCTCTCAACAATCATAACATAACTAGTTAGTTAAGCCAAAACACCCCTCCTTGTTACTCCCATCATCACATTCATATTTGACAATTTATCTCAATGATATTTGCAATTATTTCCAAAATATATTACCAACATATCCAAAAAGCATGCTATATGAAAATCTAAAGTCAAATGTCATCAACAATAAATAAATAAAACTTAAAATCCATATTTTCCAATCTATGAGGCAATCCTACCCTTGTTGTTGCTATCATATTTTAATCCTTCTGAACCTTACTTAGGCTATGTGGAGTCTTTAAGTCTCACCTCACTAATCATATCAGAGCAATCACCCCTCCAATGCATGCGGGAGGACACAAATTTATCAGAATTATTTGAAGGTGTAGAAGGGGTAGTAGTGGATTTCCCTTTGACAAGCGCATAGTGGGCCTCGGTTTTCATCCCTTTATTTGAATAGCTCATTCCTATATGCATAATTGGTTAGCAAAAAGTTCCCTTAACAACCATACATGAAAACTCTTTCAAAATATGAAATAGACTTTGGCTCAACAACATATCAGACTCATGCAATCCAATCCATACAAATTATTTAACGGTTGTCAATGAGCAGGGGGGTGAAAAAAAGGTCTTGGGATATGCGAGGGGTTTGTATTGAGTGAAACATGATAAAATGAGGGGGGAAATAAACATGGTTACTGCTCAAAGACAACAAACAATCAATTGTAATACAAACCAAATAAAATATTACCTTGATCCAACCAACAACTGCGATTTCAAACGGCTTCAATACAGAATCCTTATTAAATGTGATTAAATTTTAAGAACATGGAGTGAAAAATGAATGTGGGAAGGCGATGGGGTTGTAATTAGTGAAAACAGAGAAAATGGTAGGGAGAAGAGCAGATATTTTTCATAAAATTAATTAAGTAATCCATAACCATTCTATATCAAACGCCAAAGATCCAACACCAACCAATAATTACTAAGCTCATTAAACAACCACTGTGTATTGTTGGATTACTAAGAGGGGGGTTGAATCAATAATAGCGTAATTATTATCCTTTTTCTCCAAATAATCTAAGTGTTATATAAAGTAGAGTTATTATCCAATAATGAGCAATAAGAAATGAACAATCACTACACCAGTGTTTTACATGGAAAACCAAATCAGGAGAAAACCACGGAATCCTTTATCTTATATGTCTTGAAGAATTACATTAATTGGAAGCACCAACTTCCATTGTTTTCCAGCTACAATTGGAAGGAGTCTCCAACCCCCTAGTTTCTTAGGCTACAACTTGAGGAAATCTCCAACTCCCCAATTCTTTGGCTACAACCAGAAGGAGGCTACAACCCCCTGTGTTCTCCAGCTACAACTACCTGTACTTACCCCGTCCAACCATCCTAAAGTAGAATTAAAATGATGGAACCACTATCACACTATCACTGTGAAATATACTATTGTAAACATGTACCAATAAACCTGAACCATGCATCAACATGTACCTCAACTTGTAATCAACCTGGACCATAAACAAGTGCATCAACCATGCACCAACCTGTACCAAACAATATGTAATAAACCTGTACCATAAAAAAGTGCAACCAACCATGTACCAATCATGTGTCAAGTACTCATCATCTATGACTCATCAATATGTACCAACATCATCAACTATACACCTCATGTATGTGCCAACTCATCGACTACTTGTCTCAACCATGTACCCAACTTGTACCTCAACAAAAATCCATCGTCAATTTCATCATCCAAATATGATTTATAAATATGTAATAGACTTGGTGTATATGATCACATACCTGCAAACCTTCCTTAACTTTAACAATAAGAGACTAGAATTTGCATCAAGCGTTTCTTTAGTCTCACAAGACTAGTTTTGGATTAGTCAAAAACCCTAACTTGAAATAATCATAACTTTGTAACTATAATGAATAAATATCTAAAACTGGTACACAATGTTCTTAAGTGTGTTTTATGCAATTCCTCCAGGTGTCACTACTTGGAACCTCTCAGAAAAGGATTTATGGAGAAAATGGCACACCTTGCTTAATTCTGGATTATTCTAGAGAGCGACCTTGTAGAGTGTGCCCCACACAGAATATTTGTTGAATTGATATGAAACTGTTAAAACAAATACTACATACTGTACTCTAACCAATACATGTTGTATTACTAAATTTGGATCTTTTATGAAGAAGTTAGGACATTTTTACCCGAAACACCTGTTTTTGACTAGTTTCAGGACTAGCCACAGACCCTATTTTCCACGGAGTGTAAATCAAAAAATACAATGACCCACAAGATGATTTTTTTACCACAACTACTTGGATGTGTTTCCTTAATTGAATATAAATTTCACGATCTAAATCATTCTAGAAAAAAAATTATTGCGAAAATGGTGAGATGACCTGAAAAAAACATACCTTAGAAAGCATCATCAAAAGAATTTATCCTTCCTTGAATTTTGTCCTTCTTTTATTCACTTTCCTCATAAATTAGGCTTAGATATCATTTGGTTACCCCAGACACCTATAGGCATTCAATATTCTCAAGTGAGTCTTAAATTAGAGAGCCTTGCCTCTTATTTATACTCTCCAAGTAGCTTCCTTAAAAACATCTTCTAGGTCACTTTTCCCACTTTCTTTATTTTAGGGTTAACCCACTTCTAATTTCTCCATTAAATTTATTATTAAATTAATTTATTTTTTATTCACTTTGCATTATAGTACACTTATCACTTCACTTTATTATTTACCTTTTAAAATCTCTTAAACCACTTTGACTACTTTGACCTTTTGGGGCTTCTAGATGACATATGAGGGTCCTCCAACTTCATAAGGCCATAACTATCAAACCGTGAGGAGTTATGTGACGTTCCACATACCACCATAAATGGAATGACATGTAATATCCATATAGAATATTATTACCTGAAAATATATCAAAACTCATACCATTATCCATCAAACAAACTTGGGTCCATTACCCAAGCCCGAGTTCTCCAACTTCTCATGGACATAACTCTCTAACCGTGAGGAGTTATGTGACGTTCCACTACCACCAGAAATGGAATGACAAGTACTATCCATCAAGGATAGTTTCACTGAAAAATTCATTGGCATTCATCTCATTATTCCACAAATAAGAATGGGTTCTCTAACCATACTTCTAGGATAACTCAATTCGTAAAGTGTCTTCTCATGAGGGATTTCACCATAAGGGGACCACTTTGGAGTTCATCCATTTCTACTTATTATCAACCATGACAAGATGATAACAAGTCATCTTTACATCAAACAATATTGGGTCCATTACCCAACCTTTGTGCTATGGGGCTTTCTTCAAGGGTTGACATGAATTACAACCAACCTTAATCAACAATCTCCCCCTTTGGCATTGATGGAAAAACTCTAATGCAATACTGAAATCATATCACTCATGCTCCCCCTAGAACCATGCCTCTATCCTCTGCATATGATAAATCTCTCCCCCTTTGTCATCAATGGAAAAGGTATATTTCCATATGGGGTTGCTCCCCTTGACTAAACTGTCCTCTTATGGTTCTTCCTCAGGTAAATATAAGACATATAAGATAAGCATTAAAAAAGCATTCATTTTGGAGTAGAAATAACTTCAATTCTCTGGCGAAGATATTCAAAGGATTCTTGTGGAAGTGGTTTTGTGAATATGTCTGCCACTTGTTCTTTTGTGCCCACATACTCAACTCTGATGTTCTTTTCTGCAACCTTCTCCCGTAGAAAGTGATCATTTATTAGAATGTTCTTCATCTTGGAGTGCATCACCAGGTTCTTCGAGATACTAATGGCACTTGTATTATCACAATAGATTGGAATGGGATCATAATACTCAACCTGTATATCTGTTAGAGTTTGCTTCATCCAAAGAACCTGTGTACAACATGATGCTGCAATATACTCTGCCTCAGCTGTAGATAAATATATTGATGATCATTTCTTTCTTAGCCATGATACTAAACACTCATCCAAGTAGAACGTTGCTCCACTTGTGCTTCGTCGACCATCAATACAACCTGCCCAATCTACATATGTGTAGGCAATAAGTGATAGATCCTTTCCTTTTGGATACCATAATCCAAAATCTTTTGTTCCTTTGAGATATCTAAAAATCCTCTTCATTGTTGACACATGTGACTCCTTTGGTGCTTCTAGAAATCTTGCCACTTGTCTAACTGCCTGCATTGTTGGGTATGTGTTATATTCTTTGCATGTGTGTGTGTGGGTGCGTCAAATATGAAAACTACGTCTGATGATCCCTCGTACTAGTGGCCCATATGTGCCGTGTGTGCCGGACACTTTCCTAGGGGGGTCCCAGGGGGGGAAAGTATGCCCCCCCCTGGTTACGCTCAACATTCGGGGCAGCGCCCCAAAATTTGTTTTTTGGCGATTTTTGTTATTTTTAGCAGATTTTGCTAATTTTAGCGGTTTTGTAAATTAATCCCGGATTAAGAGATTAGGGTTTTGGTATCTATGGAATACCTAAAAAAATTGTATATATATTGTATAGTGAATGGTGAAATTCGACATAATGAATATAAGAAAGGTTTTCCCGGTTGAGGGTTTCCGGTATAAATCTTTGTGTACTATGTGAATGAGACATTGATTAAATTTTGTTTTTCTTATGAATCTATATGCATTGATTTACTTCACAGGTTTAAAACTTACATGTGGTATCAGAGCTCGTTTTTGGCTTCAGAGGGATGCCTTTATTGTTGAGAGTTTGGCTCGGTCTTGATAGATCAAGTTTATCTTGGGTCTGTGATAAAATTGGGTTTAGTGGGAGCTTTTGCAATGGAGATTTGAGTATAGAAAGAGGAATGGCGAGCTCATATAGAATCGAGATAGAGAAGTTCAACAGTAAAAACTTTGATCTATGGAAGCTCAAGATGGAGGACCTTCTTGTAGATAAAGAACAATGGATCATTGTGGATCCTGGTACACAACCTACTAGTACATCGTCCACTAGCATAGAAGCTACTGGTACACAGCCTACTAGTACAAAAAATACTAGTACACCAGCTACTGGTATGTCAAAGGAAGATTGGGAGAATTTGGACAGAAGAGAAAGGAGTACTATTTGACTCTGTCTGGAAAATTTGGTTTTGTTGAATGTCTCGGGAGAATCTATAGCCAAGGAACTATGGGATAAGTTGGGGAATTTGTATCAATCAAAGTCCCTAGTGAAAAAGTTGTTTCTTCAAAAGAAGTTGTATCATCTTAGGATGGAAGATGGATATTCTATGACAGAACATCTAAATTCCTTTAATACTCTGGTAAGTCAACTTGGCTCTGTCAATATTATGATTGCAGAGGAAGATAAGTGTATTACTTTGTTATGTTCTTTGCCAGACTCTTGGGATAATCTGGTTGTAGAATTAGGTAGTACCACTCAATCTACATTGAAGTATGAGGATGTAGTTGCATCCTTGTTATCTGAAGAAATGAGGCGAAAAAGCATGGATGGTCACAACACAGATGCTTTATTTATAAGAGGGCGTACTCAAGACAGGAACCCTGGTAAGCCTTCTGGGTGGAGATCTAAATCTACAGGTAGATCTAAGTCTCTAGGAAAATCTTTGAGGAAATGATGGAAATGTGGTAAAACAAGGCATTATAAGAAAGATTGCAAGTATAAGAAGGTTGAAAAATAAAAGGGATCTGATAGTACCTCTTCCACAGAGGGGAAAACCTCCACTCAAGAAGGAGGTGATGTTTACCTAGCATCTACAAGTACACATGCAGACTGTGATGTATGGTTGAGTGACTTAGGTGCGTCATACCATATGACTCTTCATAGGGAGTGGTTCTCTGAATATGAAAAATATGATGGTGGTGATGTATTCCTAGGAGATGACTCGACAACAAAAATCTTGGGACGTGGAAGGGTTAAGTTGCTACTAAAAGATGGAAGGATTAGAACTCTCCATGGGGTTCTACACATTCCAAAACTAGCCATGAGCCTAATGTCTGTAAGCAAGATGGATGATGCAAGAGTGGATACTATATTTGGAAAGAACACTTGCAAGATGGTACAAGGAGCAATGGTGTTGATGAGGGGAGTTCGGTGTGGAACTATGTACAAGTTGCTTGGAAGCACTTATACTAATGGGTGTAACAGTTCTATTTTCCTTGACCAGACAAATAAAGAAGACAAGACCAATATCGTCCCTGAAAATAAGACCATGTTGTGGCATCAAAGACTGGGACATATTGGAGAAAAGGGCCTTCGAACACTACACGGTAAAGGTATGGTTGAAGGTATGTCTAATTGCACTCTAGATTTTGATTTCTGATTGCATATATGGTAAACAGAATCAAGTAAGATTCCCATCTGGTGCTACAAGAGCAAAGGGGATCTTATAGTTGATACACAGTGATGTGTTTGGACCTGTTCCAATTCCATCCCTAGGTAAATCTGTGTATTATGTTTCATTCATAGATGATTTTTCAAGGAACGCATGGATTTATTTTCTTAGAAAGAAATATGAGGTATTTTATAAATTTAAAGAGTTTAAAGCTCTAGTAGAAAATCAGATAGAAAATAAAATAAAGGTATTGAGAATAGATAATGGTGGAGAATTCTGCGGAAATGAATTCGAAGAATTCTGTCAGAAGTGTGGTATAGCAAGGCAGAAGACTACTCCATACACTCCTCAGGAGAATGGAGTTGCAGAAAGGATGAATAGGACACTGATGGAAAAATAAAGGAGCATTCTCAACGGTGCCAGGTTAGGAAAAGAATTATGGGCAGAGGCAGTGGGTACAACATGTTACCTAGTCAATCGATCACCTTCATCAGCATTGGACGATAAAAATCCACATGAGGTATGGTCTGGAAAGAAACCCTCTCTTCAAAATTTTAGAGTGTTTGGTTGTGATGCTTATGTAGTTGTTCCAAAGGAAAATAGGAGTAAGCTGGATAAAAAGGCTGAAAAGAGTATCTTTATTGGTTATAAAGATGGTGTGAAAGGTTATAAACTTTGGAACCCAGAAACCAAGAAGACTGTTTACAGTCAAGATGTTCTGTTCAGAGAGATAAATGATGTGTCCAAACAAGAATTCCTACCAACGCAAGACGAACCTGAGAAAATAGAGCTTTAGTTGGATGATCCATCCGAATCATCTAAAGAAGAGGAAGCAGAAGAAGAAGAAGAAGAAAAAGAAGAAGAACCTCATACCTCAGTATTGAGGAGATCAGTGAGAAATAAAAGGAAACCAAAAAGGTATAGTCGACCTGATTTCCATTCAAATTTTTCTTTATCTATTACTGATGATGATCCCAGAACTGTCAGGAAAGTAGTGAATTCAGAGGATAGTAAACTATGGAATAAGGCCATGGTTGAAGAAATGGATGCCTTGGATAAGAATGAGGCATGGGATATAGTTGAGTTGCCATTTGGAAGAAAATATGTTGGTAGTAAATGGTTGTTTAAGAAGAAGTATAATGCAGAAGGTAAAGTGGAGAAATACAAAGCTCGGTTAGTAGAAAAAGGTTATTCCCAGGTAGAGGGAATTGACTTTGGTGAGATTTTTTCTCCTGCTGCCAAGTTAACATATATTAGATTTATTTTATCTATTGTTTCTGCTTTTGATCTTGAAGTGGAACAAATGGATGTGAAGACAACATTCCTACATGGGGATCTAGAAGAAAAAATCTACATGAAGCAGCCAAAAGGCTTTGTAGTGAAGGAAAAGAAAGAGTTGGTATGTAAGCTAAAGAAGTCATTATATGGTCTGAAGCAATAACCTAGGATGTTGTACCAAAATTTTTACACATACATCCTTGGATTGGGATTTGTAAGAATCAAGGTTGATCACTGTGTATATTCCAAGCAGGTTGGTAATCACTTCATTTATGTAGTGTTGTATGTTGATGACATGTTGTTGGTAGGAAATAACATGGATGTTATCAAGGAGGTGAAATCCCAGCTATCCTCCAAATTTGACATGAAGGATCTCAGTGTTTCTAAATTCATTCTGGGAATGGAGATTAAAAGAGATCATGCAAACAGGAAACTCTAGTTGAATCAGAGAAAATATGTTGAGACGATATTGCTGAGGTTTAATATGCATGGAAGTAAACCGGTCAAGGTTCCTATTCCTATAGGTGTAAATTTATCTGCAGATCAGTGTCCCAAGACATGGGAAGAAGAAGAGGACATGTCACATGTTCTATATGCCAATGTAGTTGGCAGTTTGATATATGCAATGATCGGTACTAGATCAGACATTGCACATGCAGTGGGAGTTTTGAGCAGGTATATGTCAAAACCAGGGAAGGAGCATTGGACAGTAGTAAAGAGGGTCTTCATGTATCTTCGTGGCACTACCAGTTATGGATTGTGCTACCAAGGAAGACCAGGATTGGACAGAGTGGTGGACATACATGGCTTTGTTGGTGCAGACTGGGCTGGAGATCTGGATAGCAGAAGATATACAAGTGGGTATGTGTTTAACCTATTTGGAGGAGCAATCAGTGGGATGAGCAAAAGATAAGTTGTAGTGTCACTCTCAACTACAGAAGCTAAATACATGGCAACCACTCATGCAAGCAAGGAAGTAGTATGGTTACAAAGATTGTGTTCAGGTATTGGGTTGGTACAACAAGTAGTGAGATTAGATTGTGATAGTCAGAGTGCAATTTTCCTAGCAAAGAACCCAGCTTATCATTCGAAGAAAAATCATATTGATGTTCAGTATAACTTTGTGAGAGACATGGTTGAGGAAAATAAGGTGTTGTTGGAAAGGCTGACACTTTGAAGAATGTTGCAGATTCATTAACAAAGTCTGTGAGCACAGAAAAGTCCTCCTGGTGTAGAGTAACAATGGGCATTGCTCCCTTAGATTGTTGACTATATAATTCCCTGGACCCCTAGATGCAAAGAAAACAACAAGTGGGAGAATGTTGGGTATGTGTTATATTCTTTGCATGTGTGTCTGTGGGCACATCAGATATGACAACTGCGTCTGATGATCCCTCATACTAGTGTTATGTTTGTGCTGTGTGCACCGGGTGCTTTCCTAGGGGGGTCCCAGGTGGGGGAAGGTATGCCCCCCTAGTTACACGTAGTGTTCAGCAACGGGTGGTATCCCGGGGCCAACGGGGTTCGGGGCAATGCCTCGAAATTTGTTTTTGGGTGGTTTTTGCTATTTTTAGCGAATTTTGCTATTTTTAGCGGTTTTGTAAATTAATTATGGATTAAGGGATTAGGGTTTTGGTATCTACGAAATACCTAAAAAAATTGTATATATATTGTATAGTGAAGGGTGAAATTTGACATAATGAATATAAGAAAGTTTTTCCTGGTTGAGGGTTTCCGGTATAAATCTCTATGTACTATGTCAATGAGCAATTGATTAAATTATGTTTTGCTTAAGAATCTATATGCATTTCTTTACTTCATAGGTTTAAAAATTACATGCATTACATATGGTCTGGATGTTGTCACATATAGTAGGCTACCAATCATTGACATGTATTGCCTCTGATATGTAGACTTTGAATCATCATCTTTGCTCAACTTGCAACTAGATTGCATGGGAGTGATAATTGGTTTGCAATCTTCCATTCTGAACCTCTTTAACATTTCTCTGATATACTTGGTTTGAGAAATAAAGATTCATTGGTTTCTTTGACGTATCTGAAGTCCCAAAAATAAGGATTGTTATAACCCTAAAATGCACCATACAGGTTTACCTGGCATCAGGCCAACTCATGCCTCTTCCTAGCCATAGCCATGATGAGTAATTCCTCAAAAACCACTTAAAAACAAGGAACCCGCGCCCTAACTTCTCACTGGGCGCGGGCATCCGCTTGCTGTCCTCTCACTGCACGCGGGTATCCGCGGGCTAGCCCAAAACAGCCCGCGAGTACCTAACAATGCAAAAAATCAGGGAAGTTTCCGCCGAGACTCGAGGCTTTTTGTCAGTTAACTGAAACTCTCCGCCATGCATGGCCGAGAGTTCGACTAAAACCCTAGCTCTTCCTAGTCTATAAAAGGAGGGGTAGGGGTACTAGTCAAAAGAGGAAAAAATATAGTAAAGGAACTCTGCCAAATTGCCAAGCCAGTTTTGTCCCAACCCTTT
>SNQJ01S0000460.1:76637-87671 GCA_010110895.2 Picea sitchensis
TACATGAATCTCATATGTGATATTTGATTTTATGTTTTTATCTCTAACCCTATAATAGATCAGTAGCATGCATGCATAGTATTGTTTGATTGCAGGAAGCTTTGTGGAAGGAGCAGCAGCGGCAAAAGGACAAGAAATTCAACAGAGGATCTACTTCAGCCATCCGGAAAAAGGTTGGTTTATTCTCCTCTTGTATGCATGTGAAGAAAGAGGTTTCAGATTCGGGTAGAAGGTCAAAAGTTAAGTCTAAAGGGTCATTTTCTGCGTATAAGTTTAGAGCCCTAGCTTATTAGTCCGTAGGGTAGAAATACCCAACAACAGAATTGGCAACTCCAAATCCCAAGTGTCAGTTTTCTCTATTTAATCCAATTCTTCATTCATGGCCTTATTCCAATATTCATCCTTGTTGGCTTCTTCAAAATAGTTTGGTTCAATTGTATATAAGAATTTTAGGTGTGTTTGTCCTGGTGAACAGATTTTTCTTCTAGTCTCAACTCTTGCATCTTTGTTTCCAATAATCCGATCTTAAGGATGATTCTTCTATACTCATTTGCTAGGTGTCTTTGGAGATACTTGTTGAACTTTCACTTTTGTTTATATCGGATTCTCTTCATTTTCCTCTTCTACTTCATCGTCTTCTTCTTCTTCATCGAAAAGTTGTTCCATTGATTTATTTTCTTCTTCCTTTGATTCTGGTCTGCTTGTTTCATCAATTGTTACGTTGATTCTTTCCACAACTTTGTTCAATATTATATTGTAACATGTGTATGATTTCCTTGTACTTGAGTAACCAAAAAGTACTCCTTTTTCCAAACGAGAGTCAAACTTTCCCATGCTGCCATATTCTCTTTTGATGTAGCATTTGCTTCCAAAAACTCTGAAGTGCTTCACATTTCTTGGTCTTCCTTTCCATAGCTCGTAGGGAGTTTTATCAGTGTTGTTTTTGAACATTACTTTGTTTTGAATGTGAACTGTTCTATGCATTTTCTGTGTCCAAATTTGTCAATTTGGAATCCATTAGCATTGTTCGAGCCATTTCTTGTACTGTCATGTTCTTTCTTTCAACAACTCCATTCTGTTGAGGTGTCCTAGCAACGGAGAATTGTCTTTTTATTCCATGACTATTGCAATAGTCCATAAATTTCTTTGAAGTGAACTCTCCTCCATTATCAGATCTCAAGCATTTGATTCTTTAATCCATCTCATTTTCAACCATTTCCTTGTAGATCTTGAAGTTTTCAAAAGCTTCTAAAGTTTTCAACCATTTCCTTGTAGATTCTTTAATCCATCTCATTTTCAACATAAATTATCTCTCACCTTTTAATTCCTTTGTTGTAGTTGGTACAACTAGATCAGTATGCATAATTTTCAGTGGTCTTGTTGTTGAATATTCCTTTGATTTGAACTTCGTCTTTGTTTTCTTTCCTTGTTGACAATGTTTGCATAAAGTGTTGGTTTGTTTCGTAATCTGGGGCATTTCTATGACTACTTCTCTTTTGCTGACTTTGACAAGGTTATCAAAATGCATGTGATCCATTCCTATGTGCCATAGCCAACTTTCAGCTTCCTTTCCTAGACAACACTTTTCATTTCCAATTTCACTTAACACATATATGTTCTTTGAAGTTCTTGCAGTTGTACCGACCAATTTTCATGAACCTTCTCTTCTTATCTCACACTTTTGTAAATCGAAGGTAACTTTATGACCTTGGTCACACTTAGAATATTATGTTTCATATCTTCTACCAGTAGAACATTTTTTTCCTTTTTATTCTTGTTCCCAATTTGAACTGTTCCTTCTCCAATGATTTTGGCTGAATTATCATTTCTGAAGGAGACTGATCCATTTCTTTCCTTTCGCAATGTAATAAATTTGTCTTTATCACCTGTCATGTGTTTTGAACACCCACTATCAACATACCAACCATGTTTCTTCTGCTTAGCTTGTAGAGCGACTGTGCATTCTTCATTTCTATACCGATCTTGCTTTCTTATCCATGTCATTTTCTGAGGTTCTTGTCTGTGACTATTGTTATTCTGTTGAGGTTCTTTAGGAGGGACTGTCATTCTGCAAGTTTTGGCCACGTGTCCAAAATTGTTACATTTGTAACATTCCACTTCAGTGCTCAAAGATTCAAACCTGTTGTAACTTCTTCTGTGTGTTTCACTAGGTCTTCTTGAGTAAACCCTTTTTGTATGACTCTCAAAGTTGTTATTGTTCCTATTGTTAGCTCTGCAATTCACAGTTTTATGTCCAAAATTATTACATGCATAACATAAACCAAAAAATATATTTTGATACCTGGGAGTTGAAGATCTATTGAAAGAAGGTGCTCTTATGAATCCTTCTTCTTCTTGAGGACTATCTATCTGTTGTTGATTCTGAAATCTAAATATTCTCGGTGGAGGAGTGTCCCTGTAATCTTCCTTGTACATATTCATATCCCCTTTGATTGTTTCTTCATAGCTTTTTGCATTTGTTTCTTGCTTTGTTGTTTTGGAGCTTGATCCCTTTTCTATCTGATTGTATCCAAGTCCAAACTTGTCAATATGAGATTTTTTACTATTGATAATGTCATCAAGAACTTTTGAGCTATTCTGCATATTTTTCTTTTGAATATCCTTTCTTAGTGTGCCAATCTCCTCTTCCAAGTTTCCAATGATCTTACCTTTTTCTTCTAGTTGTTATTTGAGTGTTTCTTCAATTCTTTTATCTTCTTCTATTTGAACCTTCAATCTTGTGATCATTTGTTCTAGTTATCGAGTGCCCTTTTTCTTGTCTATTTTTGCTTGTAGTTTCTTGTTTTTCTTTTTTTATCTTCTGATAACTTCTATGGCACACATTAATTCTTCTCGATAGTCAACTTCTGCCTCTTCAATTTTGTCTTTGACTTCTTCATATAATTCTTCGGCTTATTCATAATCTTCTTTGGAGTCTTCTTTGTCAGAATCTTTTACTGCCATGAATAGAACTCTTCATGTCTCACTGTCACTGATTTCATCTTCATCTGATGATGAGATGTCTTCTTTGATGCATAAGTTTTTCTTGAGATATTTCTTTGTAGTTCTTTTGATTTTATATGTGTGTTTTCCTTTTGAGTAACCTTCATCATTTCTCTTTTTCTTATGAGGACATTTGTTAGCAAAATGACCAATACCATCACAATTAAAAAAAATTAAAGGAAGATTACCTCTATACCTACCATTGGTTCCCTTGTTCAGTCTTTTGATGAAGTTGGCCACTTCTTCATCATCTTCCGAGACGTCGTTTTTGTTGCTATATTCTTCTTGTTCATTTTTCTTTTTCTTTGATATGTTGGATGCCTTGAAGGCTGCTTATTTTACATATGGATTTTCCTGTTCAATTCTCATTTCATATGCTATGAAGATTCCATGCAGTTCATCCATGTTTGTTGAGTTCAGATCCGATCTTTCTTCTAGTGCTGATATCTTAGGGTTGAATCTCATTGGAAGAGATTTTAGTACCTTTTGAACAATTATAGATTCTTCGATTTCTTCTCCCAATCCTATGATTGCATTCACCATTTTGTCAACTCTTAAGAAGTAGGCTGAAATATTCTCATCTTCCTTCATTTTTAGTTGTTCGAATTGACCTCTGTAAGTTTGAAGTTTTGTTGCTTTGACTTTTGTATCTCCTTCATAAATATTTCGAAGCTTTTCCCAAATCTCTTTGGCAGATTTACAATGTGCATCTTTCGTGAATATTGTTTCACTGAGACCATTCAAAAGTGCATTTGTAGCTTTGGAATTATCCTGACAAAGTTTCATTGTTTTGTCATTTGTTGGTGGAACTGTTGGTACTATGTATCCATCTACAATTGATTGCCAAATTTCAAACCCATGTGCTTGTATATATATCTTCATCCTTATGCTCCAAAAAGCATACTTCTGTCCATAAAAGTGTGGTATTCCATTTTTACATGAGTTGGTACTCTCCATGATCTACCTTTCAGTGGTTAAATTGATTTCTGAAGGAACCTACTCTGAAACCAATTGTTGGATTACTGAGAGGGGGGGTGAATCACTAATAACGTAATTATAATCATTTTTCTCCAAATAATCCAAGTGTTATATCAATGTAGAATTTGTTGGAAGATTGGTTGTTGTCATTGATGTCAACCCTAGTCATAGGTTTTGGACCGCAAGATTGATGAAGGTATTTGGACATGAAGGGCAATGCACATGCAGATACAACACCCATGGATGGATAGTATACATCATGTCATTTACATTGGTATGTGGCACGTCACGTGGATCCTCATGGTTGAGGAGAAATGAATTTTTGAAGATGACAAAGTGAGTTGAATAAGGAAGTACATGTATGCCCTGAAGATAATTAAAGAACATAATTACAAAGTAAGAAAGTGTCAAGTCGGCCCTAATGTTAAAAGGAAGTGACATAAATGGTATAAATAAATATCATTATACATTTATTTGATACACAAGTCTAATTTCAGAGGAAATCCGAAGTAAAGAAGGTTGGATTTCAAGGGAGGATGAAGTCTTTTGGTGATGTGTTATAAGGTATGTTATTTTCAAGTCATCTTACCATTTTTTCTATAACTTTTTTCTAGAATGATTCAGATGGTGAAATTTCTATGGTATTGAGAAGACATATCAAGGTACCTGGGTTAAAATTTTCATCTCTTTATTCTCTATAATTATGGAGATACACTCTGTGGAAGATAGGGTTTTTGACCAGTCCTGAAGCTAGTCAATAAACAGGTGTTTTGGGTAAAAAAGTGATAACTTATTCATAGATAATTCAAATCAAGTGGGACAAATTGCATTGGAAATAGTACGGAATTTAGTTTCTTTTGTACGAGTTTTAGAATCTTATGTTAAATATTGAGTATGGGGTATTATGTACAAGTTCATTCTCTTGAATAAACTAGAATTGGACAAGGTCTACAATTCTCTCTATAACTTCTTTTTGGGGAGGATTCAAGGAGTGAAAGTTGGAGAATTTTCAGAAAATACATTGAATAATATTATCTACAGGATCAGAGTATTCCAAGAATTGAAGAATTTCAAAAATTGAAGAAGTCTCAGTAAGCATTATCAGGTTCTATGTGATGGTTGGTTGATGGTGATGATTTAATGTAAAGTTTTATTATCTCTCATATATTCTTTGGTGGAAGGAACGGGCAAGGATGATTGTATCTTCCTCTTGGAGGTTTATCCCTCCCTTTACATTTGGAAATGGTAGCTACCTTTGGAAGTCATTACTTCCCTTGAACATTAACTATTGATTATTTCTCATATATTGTGCATGGTCTATTGTGGTGTATTGGTGTAATTCTTATATTATTATTCATTGATCATTGGATATAATTGAATGTTTTAAGTATAAGTTGAAAAAAAAATTAAATTGTACTTGATACTGATTCACCCCCCTCTCAGTATTAACAATTCGTATCAGAGCAGGTTTCCTTCAGAACAGTTTAGCCACTGGAAGGAAAATCCTGAGCAGAGATGGATGACCATGAGCACATTTCAAATGGGATTCAAAAATTTGATGGAAGAAATTATGAATACTAGAGTGATAGAATTAAAAATTACCTAACGGATTTGGGGGTAGACATTTGGTATTCAGTTGTAAATGGCTATGTAATCCCAAATAATGCTCCAACCTATCCAAATGAAAAGAAGCTTATGAGTTGTAATTCAAAATCCAGACATGTTATTCTAGGATCATTGACACCAACCATTGCTAGAAAAGTTATGGGTTGCAACACTGCTAAAGAGGCATGGGACAAACTCAAGAGTATCTAAAAAGGTGATCCAAAAGTTAAGCAGGTCAAGCTTCAACGACATAGAGCAGAATTTGAAAATTTGAAGATGAATGAAAAGGAATATGTTGCAACTTATCTTCTTAGAGTTGATGAAGTTTTTAATGTTATTAGAAGATTAGGTGAAGAGCTCGATGAATCGTTGGTTGTACAAAAATTGTTAAGATCACTTCTCTTGAAGTATGATGATAATGTATCCACCATTGAAGAAACTAGGGACTTGACCGAAATGAAAATGGATGAAATACATGGGTCTCTTATAGCATATGAAATGAGAACAGGTACAGAAAGTGACCAGCCAAACAATGAAGCAACCTTTAAATCCATAAAAAAGACAAAAGACAAGGATAATGACCTTGATGAAGAAATAACAAATTTTGTAATAATGTTTCAGAAGGGAAGTGGAAGATACAAAGGTAAGTCTCATCTCAAATGCTTTAACTATGGTACAATAGTACATATTGTTGATAACTGCTACTATAAAAAAGAAGTCTCAACAATAAAAAGAGCTTCTACTCCAAGGATAATGGCATCTCCTGAGATGAGAGTGATGAAGAAGATAATGATGGAGGAGAAGTCCTCTTCATAATCCAAGAAACCCAGGATGATGATCACAAGAATTCTAAAGAATAACAAATCATATGTGAAGAAGATTCAGACGAAGAAACCAACCTTGATTCCTTTTGGGGATATAAAGACAATGTGGAGAGTGAACAAGAAGATGACAATATTGAAAAGTTGAAGCATGTTGAAAATGAAAATAGCAAGCTTAGAAACACAAACATAATACTAAAAGGTGAATTGAGTAGTTGTGAAGAAGAGAATTACAAGCTTGAAAAGACCATTAATAGCTTGAAGGAACAATTAGAAGATTATGAGAAATTGAAAGAAGAATTGGATCACACAAAAGAGGAGCTACTATAGACAATAGAAAAGTTGAAGAAGTTTGAAAACACACACTGAAAAATTAGATGAGATCCTTAGCAATCAAAGATATCCAAATGACAAGACAAGACTATGATACAATGACAGTTTGAAGACAACAAAACAAGAGAAGGAAGATAAAAATGATGAAACCAGCACTCCAGAACAAGTTGAACAACAAGATAGAAGAATAGAATTCAGAAGGAATGATACATCAAGAAGATCCTCTCCCATCAGGTATGAAAGAAATCATTATGAAGGAAACTACAGAAGAATAGATCGTGAACCCAAATGGACCACACCACAAAGAAGATCACTTGCTCCTAGGTATCAAAATTTATTTCTTGGACATTGTTATACTTGTGGAAATTTTGGACACAAGGCAAGCAATTGTAGAATCAATGAAAGGAATAACTATGCAAGCTACATGAATGCTGAAAATGGTAGATATGGAAATGTTCGTAGACCTATCAATAGAAATTATAATCCAGTTGACCCATTAATGGATCAAAATATTGTATGTTACAAGTGCAATAATCCTAGTCATAAAGCACGAGATTGCAAAGAGATGAAGGAACATAATCATATGCCAAATGTCTGTATACCAACTAGAACATGGAAAAGGAATGAAATTCCACAAAATGAAAACTTTCAAATAACATTGGTCGCTAAAGAATGCAAAGAAGAAGATGAATGGTTCATAGACAGTGGGTGTTCATCTTATATGACCGGAGATCAAAGCAAATTTATCATCTTGAAGAAAAAGGGTGGAAATGGTACATTTGGAGATGACTCATCTACTAATATACTTGGAAAAGGAATTGTAACGCTTGGAAGTGAAAATGTAAAAGAAAGAAAAGTTCTATTGGTTGAAGATATGAATCATAATCTCCTCAGTGTCAACAAAATATGTGATCAAGGATACACTCTTACATTGACTCCTAAAAATGTAAAATTAGAGAAAATAACTCAGGAAGATTGGTTGCAACTGCAACAAGAATACCGAACAACATATACATCCTAGACATGAATAAGAGAGAGAGTATAGAAGTCACAGAAAAGGATTCCAAGGAAGAAAAAGTTCGAAAGACCAAAAATAAGGATGAAGTATTATTGAGTGCCACATGTCTAGGGGGAGCAGCCCCAAAGAAGAGAGTTACCTTTTGCCATTAAAATCAGGGGGAGAAGACCTACCCTTTTCCATCGATGTCAAAGGGGGAGACAAATTGGGATCATGATGATAGGGGGAGCATGATTGTTTCCATCAATGACAAAGGGGGAGATTGTTGGAAGATTGATTGTTGTCATTGATGTCAACCCTAGTCATGGGTTTTGTACCGCAAGATTGATGAAGGTATTTGGACATGAAGGACAATGCACATGAAGATAAAACTCCCATGGATGGATAATATACATCATGTTGTTTCCGGTGGTATGTGTCACATCATGTGGATCCTCATGGTTGAGGAGAAATGAATTTTTGAAGATGACAAAGTGAATTGAAGAAGTACATGTAGGCCCTGGAGATAATTAAAGAACATAATTACAAAATAAGAAAGTGTCAGGTCAGCCCTAATGCTAAAAGGAAGTGACATAAATGGTATAAATAAATATCATTATACATTCATTTGATACACAAGTCGAATTTTAGAGGAAATCATAAGTAAAGACGACCAGATTTCAAGGGAGGATGAAGTCTTTTGGTGATGTGTTCTAAGGTATGTTATTTTCAGGTCATCTTACTATTTTTGCTATAACTTTTTTTCTAGAACGATTCAGATGGTGAAATTACAATGGTATTGAGAAGACATATCAAGGTACCTAGGGAAAAAGTTTCATCACTTTATTCACTATAATTATGGAGATACACTCTGTGGAAAATAGGGTTTTTGACCAGACCTAAAGCTAGTCAATAAACATGTGTTCCGGGGTAAAACATGCATAACTTCTTCATAGAGAATCCAAATTAAGTGGGACAAATTGAATTGGAAAGAGTACAGACATTAGTTTCATTTGTGTGAGTTTTAGAATCATATGTTAAATATTGAGTGCGGGGAATTTTGTACAAGTTAGGTCTCCTGAATAAACTAGAATTGAACAAGGTCTACCATTCTCTCTATAACTTCTTTTTGGGGAGGATTCAAGGAGTGAAATTTGGAGAAGTTTCAGAGAATACATTGAATAATATTATCTACAAGATCAAAGTATTCCAAGAATTGAAGAATTGCAGAAATTGAAGAAGTCTCAGGAAGCATTATCAGGTTTTATGTGATGGTTGGTTAATGGTGATGATTTAATGTAAACTTTTATTATCTCTCATATATTCTTGGGTGGAAGGAAGAGGAAAGGATGGAGAGTTAAAACCTCTCTTGATATTGGAGGATTGTATCTTCCTCTTGGATTTTTATCCCTCCCTTTACAGCTGGAATATGTAGCTACATTTGGAAGTCATTACTTCCCTTGAACAGTAACTATTGATTATTTATCATATATTGTGCATGGTGTATTGTGGTGCATTGGTGTAACTCTTATACTATTGTTCATTGATCATTGGATATAATTGAATGGTTTAAGTACAAGTTGAAATAGGTTTTAAAATTGTACTTGATATTGATTCACCCCCCTCTCAGTATCAACAGAATAATTATCCAATAATGAGAAATAAGAAATGAACAATCACATGCATACACAGTACACCAGTGTTTTACGTGGAAACCCAAATCGGGAGAAAACCATGAAATGCTTTATCTTATATGTCTTGAAGAATTACATTAATTGGAAGCACCAACTTACTTTGTTTTCCAGCTGCAACTAGAAGGAGGCTCCAACCCCCTAGTTTCTCAAGATACAACCTGACAGAAGCTCCAACTCCCCAATTCTTTGGCTACAACCCCCTATGTTCTCCAGCTACAACTGGAAGGTGGCTACAACCACCTGTCCTTACCCTGTCCAACCACCCTGAAGTAGAAGTAGAATAATGGAACCACTGTCACACTATCACTGTGAGATATACTAATGTAAAAATGTACCAATAAACTTGAACCATGCACCAACCATACATCAACCTGTACCTCACCCTGTAATCAACCTGTACCATAAACAAGTGCATCAACCATGCACCAATTTGTACCAAAAAATCTGTAATCAACCTATACCATAAACAAGTGCAACCAACCATGTACCAAGTATGTACCAATCATGTTTCAAGTATTCATCAACTATGACTCATCAATATGTACCAACATCATCAACTATACACCTCATGTATGTGCCAACGCATCACCTACTTGTCTCAACCATGTACCCAACTTGTAACTCAACTAAAATCCCTCATCAATTTCATCATCCAAATATGATTTGTAACTTTGTAATAGACCTGGTGTATATGATCACATACCTGCAAAACTTCCTTAAATTTAACAACAAGAGACTAGAATTTTCATCAAACGTTTCTTTAGTCTCACAAGACTAGTTTTGGATTAGTCAACAACCCTAACTTGAAATAATCATAACTTTGTAACTGTAATGAATAAATATCGAAAAATGATACACAATGTTCATCAATGTGTTTTATGCAATTCCTCCAGGTGTCACTACTTGGAACCTCTCAGACAAGGATTTATGGCAAAAATGGCACACCTTGTTGAATTCTGGATTATTCTAGAGAGCGACCTTGTAGAGCGAGCCCCACACGGAATATTTATTGAATTGATCTGAAACTGTTACACAGAATACTAAATATTGTACTCTAACCAACACATTTTTTCTTACTGAATTTTAATCTGTTATGAAGAAGTTATAACATTTTTACCCGAAACACATGTTTTTGACTAGTTTCAGGAATATCCACAAACCCTATTTTCCATGGAGTGTAAATCCAAAAATACAATGACCCACAAGATGAATTTTTTACAATAGATACTTGGATATGTTTCCTCAATGGAATAGTAATTTCACAGTCTGAATCATTCTAGAAAAATCATTATTGCGAAAATGGTGAGATGACCTGAAAAAAACATACCTTAGAAAGCATCATCAAAAGAATTTATCATTCCTTGAATTCCGGCCTTCTTTTCTTCACTTTCCTCATAAATTTGGCTTAGATATCCTTTGGTTATCTCATACACCTATAGGTATTCAATATTCTCATGTGTGTCTTAAATGAAAGAGCCTTGCCTCTTATTTATACTCTCCAAGTAGCTTCCTTAAAAACATCTTCTAGGTCACTTTTCCCACTTTCCTTATTTTAGGGTTAACCCACTTCTAATTTCTCCATTAAATTTATTATTGAATTAAT
>SNQJ01S0000460.1:96662-201566 GCA_010110895.2 Picea sitchensis
TCTTGTTGTCTAGGTATTTGAGCGTTGAATGGTTTGTGAACATCTTGAAATTTTTCCCCAATAAGTAATGTCTGAACTTCTGAAGCGCATAGACCATACCGAGGCCTTCCCTCTCAATAGTGTTGTAGTTCTGCTCCGATTCTAACATTTTTCGGCTAGAAAATGCTATAGGATGATCCAATTCTCCTGTTATTGGTTGCACCAGAATATCTCCAAGTGCTATGGTTGATGCATCTACATGTATGTGGAATGTCTTCTCCTAGTCTAGGAATACTAGCATTGGCATGGTTACCATATTTTCTTTCAGCGTATCTATATAGTGTTGACAATCCTCATTCCACTGGAGATTTGTATCTTTCCTTAGCAGTTTCTCCATTGTCACGGTGATCTATGTGTACCCTTTTATAAATTTTCTATAGTATCCTATGTGTCCCAATGTTTCTCTTAGTTGATGGATTTTTTTTTGTGCTGTCAAGTTAATGATTATTGCGATCTTGGAAAGATCTACTAGTAAACCTTGCTTGCATACTATATGGCCCAATAGTATCCCAAAAGGTGTTCTGAAGATGCACTTATTTATGTTTAATGATATATGGCACTTCCTGCATCTTTCTAACATCATCCGCAAGACCTCTACATGGTTTTTCAATGGACCATAGACTATCCAATCGTCCAAGTATACCTCTAAAAATTGTTGGATAAATTCTTTAAATGCAGCTATGACTACTATGGAAAATATTGTTGGTGAATTCTTCAGTCCAAACGACATGACCATGTACTAGTAGGATCCCCATTATGTAGCAAAAGTGGTCTTGTATCTGTCTTCCGGTGCTATCTTGATCCGATGGTATCCTGAAAATCCGTCAATGAATGAATAAACTTCCTGTCCTCCTACATTCTCCAACACCTCATCCGGGAAGGGTGTAGGGAACAAGTCATGTAGGCACGCATCGTTCAACTCCCTCAAGTCGATTCATATTCTTATCCCTCCTTGTTTTTTATCATGAACTACCATTGGGATTATCCATTCCGATTCTTCCATCAATTCTATGATTCCATCTTCAAGCATCCTATCGATCTTAGCTTTGAATTTTTTCTTATATATCAGATTTAGTCTGTATGGTCGTTGTTTGATCGGTCTTGCCTCAGCTATGAGTGGTATCTTCATTTCACCTAGCTTTCGTTCTATGCCCTTCATTTTTTTGAACATTGTGGGGAACAGGTCGTTGTACTCGCGCACTAACTATGTTATATTTTCCACTGTTTTCTCATCCTAGTAGTCTCCAATGCTCTCAATTTGGGATTCTCAATTGTCCCAATGTTGACTTTCTTCACCTTGATTGGCACAACAATTACTTTTGACTCTATAGGTGGACCCTCCACTTCTCTTTCACCTTCATCTTCCTCAATATGAATATCGTGCAGATCGTCTTCATCTGGTACTTCTTCCTGCACATGGTAGCATGACAACAGTTCTTTCAATGTTTGTTTGTTTCGTTGTTTTCCTCTATTATCAACTCAACTTATGGTTCCTTAATGAATATCACCTTTCTTATTTGTTTAAGTGTTGCATCTATGTTGAGGTTCTAATGTTTGAATGAGAAAGTGACTGTAAAGTTTTGTCGTAGTATTGTCCAGCTCAAAGTTCCTTTGTGCAATTCTTGGTCTGTATACCATTTTGTTGGGATTCCCTCTAAGGTGTGTACAAAATGATGAGGCCATTCCTCTGGGGGTGTCATTTTCCACAACGCTCTACACTTCTTCAAGTGTTCCGCTGGTGCCCCCTGTCCATCATAATTTTGTTGCTAGTTTCTTCTTTGTTTTGCACCAAACCTTCTGCGCAGTAACTGCTTACATTGGTACTAGTCTTTGATTGTCTCCTTGTGTGCGCCCCACCATCTTGTAGGTGTGGCCTTGAGTGCTTATCTAGTGTTAAGAGTCACTGGTTTTATAACACTTCATCTTCATAATGTGTCAAGAATGCTTCTAGATCGTTTACCCCATGGAAACTCTGTGGTTCCCTTATCTTCGTACCTACCCATCTTACTTCACGGTCTATACTTCTGCATCTTCTTGTCGAAACTTCATGTAGCCTCTGTTGTCATTTATCTTAGCCTATATCTGAGTCTGACGCACATGAAGAAATGATCTACCAATTGTGTATCCCATATGTTGTTGGGTTTATGGAATCCTCATCTCGTGCAATTGTTATGTACAACTGCCTAATTTCCTCCAAGTCCAAGCAAGTGGGATCTACGAACCTTTCCCCTTCAGATGGGTATAATGGAACAATGACCCTATATTCTCCTGACTCGAAGGTCATTTTCTATTTATTTAAGTTGATTATGTCCTGGTTATCAAAATCCCAATCCAAGACGAGAAATGTTTGATAAGGTGTTGTGCCGTCCATTATCTCTATTACTTTGAAGTCATATTTAGTGTGCACTCCATCCAGGTCTATTGTTACTCCTTTCAGTCTCCCAATTAGAACTCTGTGTTGGTTTGCTAGTTTCAGTTGAACGGGTGAATATCCTAATGTGGGATCTCCCATACATTGCGATGTCTTCTTGGGTAATACATTGACTTCGGATCCTAGATTCAGTATGATATCTCCCATGTTGAAATCTCCAATGTTGGCATTCATTCTGAACTCCCTACTTTTTCTTCTCCTTGTACATAGGTGATTGATTGTTTTTTGTTCTAACTTTCCTTTTGTCTCTATGCTACATATTTCTAATATATTTTGTAATATTTTGACAGAGGATGGATCATTTAGTAATTTTACACATGATTGTAAAAATCATTTGATTGTACTTACTTGTCCCAGGGGATGCATTTCTTTGGTATGATCCAACGATGGAGGCATCTCATACTCTGGTACTTCCTTACTATGCTACGTGGTTGAGTTTGGCACGATGTTGGGCTTCAAAACTTCTTTTATGTCTTGCTTAAATATTTCCTTCTTGTTCTGCACGTAAAACTACTTCCTCGGTTCATCATTCTTCTTCACCCATTGGTGTTGTATTGGATCTTGCCGTACTGTGTCATTTCCTGTTTTAGCTCCTCTGTGTGTAACTATGTTGATGTTTCTTCCTTCACCCCTCACTTCTGCTATAATCCATTGAACATTCTGATTGTTCTGATTCCTTTTTTCCAGGATCTTCCCTAATAATGTAGGGCATTCTTCCGTGTCATGATCCGATGCGTGACAATACATACAATTCATTGGTGGAAGTGGAAATTATCTTGCACAATGTCCTGGATTTTGACAGTTGTGACATACCACTAGTCCTCTACCTCTTCCAAAGCCTCCTCTTTCTCATCCTCTTCCTTTGTATCCATCTCAATCCCCTCGCGCCGCATTATACTGAGGCACCTGGTTATACTGTGTGATATTGTAGTGGGGTTGCACTGCATTTTACTATGGTTGCATTGTATTATATGGTTGTTGTGTAGTATTATACTACTATTATGCAGTGTTGTATGGGGTTGGTACCTGGTTAAAATGAGGTGCGTCTTGTCTGGTCATCATTTCTGCCTGCACCCTATATGCATCTGATGTTCACTCTCTCATAAACTCCATGGTTCTACAGTCTTTGTCATCATGGCCTACTGACTTGCAAAAGTTGCAATATAATCTCTTTGCGACTGTCTGGTACTTCTGCATCATTGGGTAGTGATATGGATCGTGGCCTTGTTTCTTACAGATTTCTCAACATTGTCCTCCATTCGGTAATGGATTTGGCATTCCTACTGCCATGTACTGTGAAAATGTTGGACATTCAGTCTTATGGTGTCCTTATGTCCTACATCTGGTACACCAAATGAATTCTTGTTTGTCCTTACTTTTGTTCTGGTTTAGCTAGGATGTTAAGTTCTTCATATCCTCCTTCAACTCTTCGATGGTTGGATTTGTCTTCTGATGATGGTTTTCTTCTAGTTGAAGGGATTCCTGCAGAGCATCTGCCTAGTCTAAAAATTTTGTTGTCGCAGTGGATATTTTAAGTGTGGTAATAGTGAATTGACAAACAAGTTCCTGTGTTGCATATTTATCATGAGATATTTTAGTTTTCCTTTCAGTCACTTGAATCTATGGTCAATCTCCCATACAGATTATCATGTTTTCTGTCTAATCTCTATCATCTCATTCATGTACTGGTCCTCTGAACTTGGCTTCTGAAACTCATTTATCAACAAATTCTTGTTATCCGCGATCGTTTTGGTTGTCCCTAGTGGATTGTTTGTAGCTAAATTCATATACCAATCGAGTGTGTGATCCCTTAGTGTTATATCTAGTTGTGCAAGTTTAGTGTCCTTGTTAGTGATTTGTTTTGCTTCCCATATATTTTCACAAATAAATAGGTGCTTCTCCGGGTCCTCCGGCGCTTCTCCTTTGAATCCTGGTAACCTAATGGTGAGATCATGTCCTGCCATCCTGAATGATGAACTACTACATCTGTGTGGTGTAGACACTTGACTAGTGCTTCCTAAATTGCTTCCCCCAGTTGTTTTTTCTTGTGTAGATGTACTTCATGTTGTCTTCCTTCTCACAAAATTCAGTTGTCTAAACGGCGGTGTTATTTTTTGTGTGTTAGTCGCACATGGGTTTATGGGTTCCACACTGACATTAATATGGATAGGATTGTTTCCTTCTATTCCTTCTCTTGGACCTCTCATTTTACTCTCATATGTTTCATGTAAGATTTCCTCAATCTTCTCCACATCATGTAGAACCTCTACCTTTTATTCATCACTTGCCAAGCCTTCCCTCATGGCTACAACTCTCTCTTGGTGTTTACCTTGTATTGGTAGGGTACTCCACTACATGTCTTTCCAGCTGTCGCCATGATCCTCTTAATCTGGTCATAGGCCATCATGATTGGGTCTAAGGCTTCCTCCTTCTTCCCTTTATCCACTTCTCCTTCCATTTCTCCTTTTTCTATCAGTTCTTCCCCCCTTCCCCCATGCACATAGGGAAGTTTAGTTTTATGACTCCACTGTCATTACACCTTTGTTATAGAGAAATATATTAATATAAGTATACAATGATATAATATACCTTCCTCGAAGCCTATGTAGAAAATCTTTCTATGCTATGATGTACGACTTCACGGTATCAACTACAAATTCTATTATAAACCCTACTACAATACTATCGAGCCAAAAATCTACTATGTGGGTGAATTTGTTATTCACTTGCTATAACTGCATAATTTGAACTGAGGTCCACTCTAACTATCGGATCCGATTTGTTGCTTGGTTATTCTTCAAACTCAATATCCACTCCTTCAATAAGTGTGGAAAACCACAAAAAACTACTTCATGCAGATCAGTAAACACATACTTCTCAAGATATTTGTGCGGTGTAACTCTAGTGTTTATGTTATCTTGTTGCGCAAACTCTAGCTCCTTTATTTTCAGCTAGCTTTCGATCTCTAATTTTGTGGGATTCCACGGTCTCAACACCCCCTTCCAGTGGCACATTCTCTCACCTTCTTGTCATCTGATTCAGTATTCTTTTGACACGCCTTCCACAGATCTTACATTCTTTTAACATATTTTCAATAGATCAACCATTCTTTTGACAGATCTTCAACAAATATCCTCCACTCAATCTTATGTTGTTCCAACCGGAAATGGAACCATTTGTTGGTTTTTTATCTGAGTTATACCTTTAACATGATTGACCCAAGTTCAATTCTACTAGGAGTCCAACAAAGCCTCTAAAATTATTGACCCTCCTGGTAACCTAGAAGGCAACACAGTATACAGAGTGCACTATGCAGTCTCAACCGAGATAGTATTAACGGGTGACTTCAATACTCAAGTGTTTTCAGTCTAGGAATGAATGGGGATTTGTGACTTTCATATTGTGAATCCTATCTAAATATTAAAGCAATATATTGTCATTCTCGTTCATGCATGTAATGAAGTCAGATTCATTAATTCACCCATACATCATTCTATCCTCTATTCATAGACAGTAAAAGAGATACAAACATTTAATCACATAACATAGGTTTTACCGTGGTTCACCCCCTCCTGGGATATGTCCACAAAGATCTGGCTCTCTAGATATTTTATTATGGTAGTTCCAAAACTACAACGTCACACTCTTTACAACTCATCCTTAATTGGGTCGAGATCTATTATGAGGTGGACTAGATCACACCAGGATCCTCATCCTGTGATCTAACCCTCAAGATCTACCCTTCTGACTCTCTACAAATCAACAAGTTACAAAATTGGATTGGATTACAGTAGTGTTACAGACTAGCTATTCTTCCCCCATGAGTAACACTCCATAAATCAGAACCCCTTCCCCCCTTTCACCTCTCCTAGGTCTATATATATATATTTACAGCGCATAAGCCATTACAGTGTATTACAATAACCCTAACCCTAGCGTCGTTAGGTATTCCATGCATGCACGCCTGCTTCTTTTCCTTCCAGTTGTCGCTCTCCTTTTGCATGCATTTCTTCCCAAAATAGCCTTTCTTTTTTATTTGGCCTGCTTCCAACATTCCTCAATGATCCCATTGAGGAAAGTTGCTTTCACATCCACATGATGTATCCTCCACCTCATAACTATAGAAATAGAAATAACGACTCGAATAGAAGCATACTTGGAAACTAGAGAAAATGTCTCCTCTTAGTCCACTCCCTCTTTCTGGGAGAACCCTCTCGCCACAAACCTTGCTTTGAATTATCGATGCTACCATCTACAACATGCTTGATATTATAGACCACCTGGAACTCACAACTAACTTCCCCTCTGGTATTGGCACTATGTCCCAAACATCATTCCTGGTAATAGAGGTGTAATCCTCTACCATGGAATCCTGCCATACCTGTTGATATGTTGCTTCCTAAAAAATGGAAGGCTCATCATCAATGGTGATACTCATAAAATCCATATAGTTCGGAAACTTCTTTGGAGGTCTTCACTCTCTGACCACACTCCTAGTAACCTCACTGTAACACCCCAGTTTTTAAGCCCCGTATTAAATAATGTATTTTGTTAAGTTATGAAAGGCTAGAATGCATAAACAATTGAAAGAAGCCAGTGTGCCTAGGAAATGTAATTTTTTTATCATTATTAATAATAAATACATTATTTTTTGCAATACGGACAAGGACAAAAGAGATAAGGGTCTATGATTCCACAAGAGAGGCGGCTTAAGGAGCTAAGTAATTATTTTGTATTTTATTTACCCTTTTTGGTTAATGGAGAACAACAGTTACATGACCTTCTTGGGAGGAAGGCCAAGTGATTCCTTGATTCCAAGAATTTCATAAACCCATATTTGGTATAGGGTGGGGTTTCTCACTCTCATTCTCATTCTTTTTCTTCTATTGGTTGATTCATTCATTCACACATTTTTTCCTCATGCACTCATTCACCAAATTTCTCATTGTTCACACCTTTCATTGGGATTTCACTCCATTCTTTCTTTCACCCACTCATCTTTCCTCATTCGTGTCTTGGCTTGGGAAAGGAAAATGAAATGTTGAAGAACATCCATGGCATGGTTTTCTATAGATACAGCTGGTGTAATCGAGTCATGAATCAAGACCTACATTTCTAAGATGCTTTGGTCGGTGCTCAATGTTTCTCACATCTGTGAGTCCTAGGAGTCCTAGCATGGAGATGATGGACTGGTTGCATTGGGTCCTTAGAAGGAGATGGATATCCTGAGGGATTACATGTCATAGAAAGGGGGGTCCATTCTCTTGGGTTGTGCAACTGAGTAGAAGAGAGTTGGGTAATTGGATTGTTGTGGGTGATGGGAAGCCTATGAGAGCTTGAGTGTTGAGTGGTTTGGGAAGTCGAGCAACACTCTGGAACCATCCTTGTGTATTCATAGCCCTAGACCAGGGGTGGCATTGTTGTTGAGACTTAGAAAAAAAGTTTATATGGTTGGGTGAAACGTCCTTGGTGTGTAACCAATTGGTGTCTTTTTTTAGAAAAGATAAGGTCTCTCTATTATGGTTATTTACTTGTGTATCTTTATTTCTGTTGTGCATTTAATTATTTATTAATTACGCATATATAATATGTGTGCTTGTTGGTTATTGTTTTGCATGTTATATGGTTCATTTATTTTATGTTTAGCATGAATCTTGATCAATGCATGTGAATATTTCATGCATTCTTGTTATTTAAAGTTCGATTAGAGGTCGAATTAGTCCATAAGGGGACTTGAAGTTAGCGTGCTCAGACTCTGGGTGGTTGGGTATTTTATAGGTTGGTATCAAAGCTCCAATTTTCAACATTGAGCCTGGATAGGACATGTAAGTGGAAATTGAAGAAAAAATTTCATAGGGAGTCATTGACGAAATGGCCAAATTTCAAGTTATAGAGTATCCATGAGTGTCAGGAAGGCGCTAAGAGCACACCTTAACTATGTTTGAAAGATCAGGAGGTGTAGTAGTTAGGGAAACCAAAATGGCCATTGATTTGGGGCCATAAATATTTTACCTGGGTTATTAGATCTATTTGAAAAACTCTGAGTCCTTCATAGTCATCAAATCTGGAAAAGGAGCATGACGGTTAAGCATCAAAGTCCTTCAGACTTCGTTGCTCCAACTGTTTTAAGTTCTTTGTCATAAAAGAGGCAAAATCCCCGAAACTCTAGAGTTTGGGAATGAATCTACGTCATAGATCACTAATAGGAGTACCTCACCGTTGGATTTGTCCAAGGAAAGATATGGGTTGTTGGATCAAGCACAGATAAAGAGGTGAAGCACAATGGGGAATATCAGATCCCAAATGTCAAATCTGCGCATGAGCGAGTGTGAACCATAGATCTCATGGAAGTTCAAAGTTTTGACACTCCAAGAGAAGTGAGTCCTTAAGCTGCCAGGAATAAAATCTCCCGAAGTCCCAAAATCTAGAGAAAATCAATATCGTCTGTTGTCTAGGATGCATGTCTACAGATTATCAAATATTATACATTCAGGAGTTTTATTCCTTATGTCACTTGGATAATTTTTCCTCGAAGTTCGAAGTCAATCTGGACCGTTCGTGGTTAGGGAACATGTGTCCATAGATTAGCGATTGTTCAGAAGTTTGGCGTTCAAGAGATTTTTTGTGTTATGCTAAGAATTTCCCTGAAGCCTAAAGTTTCGAAGTTCTAAAGTAGTAAATATATAGAGAGAGGTGGTTTAGGAGATTAGCCAGTTCGACGTTTGAAATTTTTGTAATGTGATGATGTGAAATCCTCTGAAGTCTGTAGTTTCAAAGTCACTGAGTGTCGGAGTGACATGCTATGATGACATCACCTAGGGTGACATGGACCCACTCTAAGCATACCATGTGTCATCTTGTTTCATTCATTTCATAGATATTTTGTGCCATTTATACCTTGACATGTGTCACCCATATAATAGGCCATGTGTCATCTATGTATGTTTTCCACGTATCACCCCCTAATGCATAGCTGCTGGTGAGATTCTGGAATTTAGGAGATTCGCCATTCAGGAATATGGGAGTGTGATGTAGTAAGCACCTCTGAAGTCTGAATCTCTGGAGCACCGAAGTAGTGATGTTCCAAAGAGCCTCTCTGAGGGTTCTCCAGTTCGAAGTTCTAAGGGAATGTTGTGTGGTATAGGCAGAACCTCCGAAGCCCAAAGTTTTGAAGCACCGGAGCCCCGAAGCTCTGAAGAAAGGACTGTTCGAAAGATGTCAAGTTTGGCATTCAATTAAAATGAAGTGTGATGAAGGCGAAACCCCCAAAGTCGAAGTTTACGGAGCCCTGAAGTCCCGAAGCTTTGGATAAGTGATTTTAATCTAATTTCACGGTCATAACAATGGTCACATGTGATTGAGAGCTGAAGGAAAAAGGGTTAGTGCCCAAAAAAAAAATTTAAGACAAAAAGGGGGCTAGTCGCATAATTTTTTATTTTGAGGAAAGAAAAGCGCTAAGAAGGATTAAGCCTACAGTTTGAAGTCATGGTCACTGGGGGAAGTGGTTTGAAGGAAGCGCCTGTGTAGAATTGAAATTATATATAGGCCAAGGGACAACATGGAAGTGTTATGTGATGTAGACTGATATATATATTCTTCATGAACTGAAAGGACTTGTAGCATCGTTTGGAAAAAAAAAATTATCATATGCTTAATTCTAACAATTTAAATGCTCACTTGCACATTTTGCAGAATTAAGGGGTGTAAACATATCAGTGTATAATGCATATTCAAGAAATGGAAGAAGGAGAGGGAGCTTCTAGCCATGATAAAGAGGCCAAAGGAAAAAATATTAGATTTGGTAATGCAGAGACAGAATCCAATGGGCACAAGGGTAGAGAGGAGCAAGAAACACTTATAGAAACTATAAGAATCCTAAAAATAGAAGTGAAGAGCTACAAAGAAAACAATAAGAGACTGATGAGAGAACAAATTCATATAAATTCTCGAGTGATGCAGAGCTTAAATAAGTTTCAAAGGAAAACAAAGAATGGCTCAAAACAAGAGGAATAAGGAAGGTATCATGAAAGAAGAGATGATCGTGGAATATTTGGTTATTCAAGAAGTGATAGAATAAACCATAGACATCACTCACCCCCTTACTCAGCAAGAACGTTTTATGCATCTGAAGATTCCATAATTAGTCTAGAGGTGTCTCCTGTTAGGCACCAAAGAAGAAGACATGAATTGGACAATTTGCAAGGAGAGTTGAAGAAGCTTAAGCCACCATCCTTTGATGGTGAAAGAGAAATGGAAGATGATGATGATGAGGCATGGTTGCTTGGACTCATGATATATTTTCAATTGCATAACTATTCATCAAACTTAGAAGACAAAATTTCCACCTACCATTTACATGGGAAAGATGCTATGTGGTGGGACCAGCTAAATCAAGTTGAGCATATTAATGAGAATAGGATCACTTGGAAGCAGTTCAAGAAGTATTTTCAGAAGGAGTACCTCTCAGAGCATTTCTATGACAAGAAAATGCAGGAGTTCTTTGAACTTAGGCTAGGAAGCACAACCATGGAAGAGTGTGAGAAGAATTTCTTGGGGTTGTTAAATTATGTAGGGTTCATAAATGATGAGAAGGTAAAAATACAAAGGTTGTTTAGTGGACTTACATCCTTTTATAAAGAAAGGATTCGGTATGATGAACCTAAGACTTTGATTGAGACCATCAAGAAGGCAAAGTACCTGTATGAGCAAGGTCAAGGCAGAGAATCCATGCAGAAATCTTGGAAGGATAAGAATAAGGAGAAGTATGATCAAAGGAAAAAGGGATCCAAACCTCCTTTCAATAGAAATGAGCCTAATAAAAATCATCAAGACCAGTATGCTAAGGATGAATCCAAGAGACAAGAATCCTTAGGAAAAATGGGAAGACCACCAATCCAATGTTGGGGATGCAAAGAAGATAACCTATACAAGGATTACCCATGCAGAAAGGACAGAGTGAAGACCGTGCACAACATCCAAGATGATACAATAGTAGAAGACATGAGAAGGATTTGTGCAGCCTTAGATGATCGACAAGCAAAGTACCAATCCAATATGATTGAGGTGGAATGTAAAATAATAAATCATCCTATTTTTATTTTAATTTATTCACAAGAAAGTAATTGTTACATTGATCCTAAAATAGTGGATAGTTTATGTTTGGATAAAATTAAGCTTGGAAAATCAAGTTTGGTTCAGCTAGCCACTGGAACCAAAAAGATAATCCATGATATGGTCAAAGCTTGTTCCATAAGTATTAATGGTGTTAATACTAGTGTTGATATAAATATCATACTAGGTTCTTATGATATTATAATTGGAATGGATCGGTTGAACAAGCATCATGTTGTCCTAGATTATCATAACAATACATTTACATGTCTTGATGAAGAAGGAAAAACACGAAATGTGAAAGGTGTTCCAAGACCCATCTCTATAAGAGATATTCCAGCCTTACAGTTGAAGAGGTGTTTCATTAAAGGATGTCAATTGTATGCAACCCATGTGGAGGATCCAGAAAATATAAAGGGGCCAAGCCTTGAATATTTCTCAGTACTACAAGAATTTGAATATGTATTCCAAGAAATACCATGGTTGCCACCAAAAAGGGAAATAGATTTCTCTATTGATTTAGTGCTAGGAGCTTCCCCGGTGTCAAAAATGCCTTACAGAATGAGTACACCAGAGTTAAAATAATTACAAATGTAGTTGGAAGAATTGTAGAAGAAAGGATACATATATCCAAGTGTTTCACCTTCCAAAGAACTAGTACTCTTTATCAAAAAAAAGGATGTAACTTTGAGGTTGTGTATTGACTTTCGACAATTGAATAAGTCCACTATAAAGAACAAGTATCCTCTACCCAGAATTGATGAACTCTTTCATCAACTAAGAGGAGAAAAGATATTTTCAAATATAGACTTGAGGTTATGGTACCATCAGGTAAGAATCAAAGAATAAGACATCCATACGTTATCCTTTAGAACCAGGTATGGGAATTATGAATTTGTAGTGGTGTCATTTGGATTTTCCAATGCACCCGTTGTCTTTATGTGCTTAATGAATGGCATATTTAGAAATTACTTGGATAAGTTTGTCATAGTATTATTGGACAATATACTTGTCTATTCTAAGTCAGAGGAAGAGCATTAACATCACCTAATATTGGTATTGCAATTGTTGACGGAACATTAGTTGTATGCCAAGTTGAGTAAGTGTTCTTTTTACCAAGAACAAATCCATTACTTGGGGCACATTACTTCAGAAAATGGTATAGCAGTAGACTTAGAGAAGATTGAAGCCATTAGAATATGGCCAACACCCAAGAATGTTTCAGAAGTCAAATATTTTATGGGGTTAGACGGTTACTACAAAAAATTTATAGCAAGGTTCTCTAAGATTGCTCATCCCATCACTTCTTTGCAAAATAAGGGAGTTAAATTTGAATGGACATCTGAGTGTGAAGAGAAATTTAATTTGTTGAAGGAATTACTTACTAGTGTGTCTATTTTAAAGATTGTTGACCCAAATGAAATTTTTGTGGTATGTACAGATGCATGCAAGAAAGGAATCGGTGGATTCTTCAATCAAAATGGACATGTCATTGGTTATGAGTCCAAAAATATTAAAGAACATGAGAGGAACTATGCCACGCATGACTTGGAACTTGTTTCCATTTTTCATGCATTGAAGATGTGGAGGCATTATCTCATGGGGAAGATATTTGAACTAAGAACATACCACTATGGATGGAATTTTTAATTGAATACAATTTTGATATCAATCATATCAAAGGAAAAGAAAATAAAGTTGTTGATGCACTTAGTAGAAGATTACATATTTTTCATGCTACAACTGTCAGTATGCATCAGTCAAACTTGAAGAGCAGAATTTTAGAGGTTGTTGTTACAAATCAACATTACCTACAGATAAAGGAAAGCTTGCAACAAGAAAATGTACAACAAAAAATGAAAGAGTATGAGATGAAGGAAGATGGATTACTTATGCATAAAAATAGAGTTTATGTTCCTAGTTTCGAAGAACTCAGGAGTTTGGTATTAAAATAAATGCATAATGTTCCATATGTTGGACATCCCGGTTACCGGAAAACAATTGCAGCAGTGAGAATCCAATTCTTTTGTCCGGGAATGAAAAAGGATGTTGCTAATTACATCGTCAAATGTATGGAATGTCAGAGAGTGAAGGATAAGCATAGGCACCCAACGGGCTTGCTACATCCCTTACCAATTCCAGAGAAGAAATGGGAAGTGGTAACCATTGACTTTATAACAAAATTGCCCAGGACAACGAGACAACATGATTCCATCATGGTAGTGGTTGATAAATTAACAAAGGTTGCTCATTTTTTACCTATAAAACATCTCATACATCAAGTAATATTGCAAAAATTTACATGAGGGGGATTGCTAGGTTGCATGGGATACCTAGGACAATTGTCTCAGATAGAGACACAAAGTTTAATTCAAATTTCTGCAGGGGATTATTTAAATTATTTGGTACAAATCTGAATTTTAGCACAACATACCATCCACAATCAGATGGGAAGACAAAGAGAGTCAATCGAATAATTGAATACATGTTGAGAATGTATGTGATGGATAAGCCATCTAAGTGGGAAGATTACTTGCACTTGGTTGAGTTTGCCTATAATAATGGGTATCAAGATTCATTGAAAATGAGCCCATTTGAAGCTTTGTATGGTAGGAAATGAAATACTCTAGTGAGTTGGGACAACCCAGCAGATAGAGTGGTACGTGGGCCAGAATTTCTCAAGGATATGGAAGATAGATAGAAAGTTTATGCAGATAAGAATGGGACAACTAGAGAATTTAAAGTGGGGGATCATGTGCTTTTAAAAGTGAAGTCCAAGAAGAGATCTTTGAAGTTGGGTAGTTACACAAATATAACAACCAGATTATGTGGTCCATTTGAGATATTGGACAGAATAGGGACAGTTACATACATGCTTGCATTTCCTACTTCCATGAATGTGCATCAGGTATTTCATGTCTCTTTGCTAAAAAAACTATGTACATGATCCTAACGATGTTATTGATTAGCATCTGATTCAGGTAGAGACAGAGGGAGACTTTTAGGTCTAGCCAACGCAAATATTGGACAAAAAGGTCAAAATGCTCTAGAATCAAGTTATAGAGTTGGTAAAAGTCCAGTGGACCTGCTATGGTCCTAAAGATGCTACTTGAGAGCATGAAGATTCCATGCGAGCATAGCACTCACAAATTTTTGAATAAATTCTGAGATTGTGTTCTCTGTTTTGTATATGCACTGAGGAAAGTGTCAAAATAAGGGGGAGTCGATGTAACACCCCAATTTTTAAGCCTTGTATTAAATAATGTATTTTTTTAAGTTATGAAAGGTCAGAGTCCCTAAACAATTGAAAGAGGCCATTATGCCTAGGAAATGCAATGTTTTGATAATTATTAATAATAAATTGTTGCAATACGGACAAGGACAAAAGAGATAGGGGGATATGATTCCACAAGAGAGGGGGATTAAAGGGATAAGTAATTATTTTATATTTTATTTACCCATTTTTGGCTAATGGTTAATAACAGTTACGTGAGCTTCTTGGAAGGAAGGCCAAGTGTTTTCTTGATTCTAAGAATTACATAAACCCATATTTAGTGTGGGGTGGGGGTTCTCACTCACGTTATAATTCTATTTATTCTGTTGGTTGCTTCATTCATTCACACATTTTTCGCTCATGCACTCATTCAACCAATTGCTCATTGTTCACACATTTCGTTGGGATTTCACTCCATTCATTCTTTCAGCTGCTCGTCTTTCCTCGTTCATGTCTTGGCTTGGGAAAGGAAAAAAAAATATTGAAGAACAACCATGGTATGGTAGGTTGTATATAGTGTTGTTGTAATCCAGCCATGAATCAAGACATGCATGTCTGAGATGCTTTGTTTTGTGCCCAGTCTTTCTCAAAGTTGTGAGTCTTGAGATTCCTAGCATGGAGATTCTGGATCGGCTTCATTGGAGCCCTGGAAGGAGATGGACAGCCTAAGGGACTGTGTGGCAGATAAGGGGGGGTCCATTCTCTTGGGTTGTGAAGGCTAGGTAGAAGAGAGTTGGGTAATTGGATTTTCATGGGTGTTGGGAAGCCTGTGAGAGATTGAGTGTTGACTGGTTTGGGAAGCTGAGTGACACTGTGGAACTGTCCTTATGGATTCATATCCCTAGCTTGAGGGTGATATTATTGTTGAGACTTGGAATGACAGTGTTTATGGTTGGGTAGAATGTCCTTGGTCTGTAGCCAATTGGTGTCTTGTTTTAGAAAAGATAAGTGCTCTCTGTTATGGTTATTTACCTGTGTATATTTATTTTCGTTATGCATTTAATTATTTATTAATTATGCATCCATAATATGTGTGCTTCTTAGTTATTGTTGTGCATGTCGCATGGTTCATTTATTTTATGTTTATCATGAATCTTGATCAATGCATGTGAATATTTCAAGTATCCTTGTTATTCAAAGTTAGATCAGAGGTCAAATTAGTCCAGAAGGGAACTTGAAGTTAGCATTCCCAACCCTTGGGTAGCTGGATACGCTACACTCACCAACATCCCTCAATGTCTATAATAGACATTGGGGTCTCTTGACAAGAATGGAATGGGATAACTCCTCCTCCCCACCTAAAGTCTAAAATGTTGAATGATTCTCATCCTTCGGAGCCTACTTCTCCTCATCCTCTATCATTTTTGATGACTCTTTTGATCTACTAGATTCCAAGTTCACCTCTAATTTAACATCTCTTCTCACAACTGTCTTTTGTTGCATTGGAATGAATATCGTGTAAGCCTTTGAGGTCACATTTTACCCCACAAATATACCCTTTTTTCTTGAAGGCTCTAGCTTCATCCTCTTCTACACATGCACATGGATATAAATTGGAAAACCAAATATCCTCAAATGACCAATCTCTAGCTTCACTCCTAAGAATGCCTCCTCCAAATTCGTGTCCCCCGATCTCTTGTGAGGACTCATGTTCTACACATACACTACTTTTTTACACGCCTCTTCCCAAAGGAACATAGTAAACTCCTGGTCATGTATCATATCTCTAGAAGAAATGATTATTTCTCTCCACAACCCCATTCTATTAAGGGTTTTATGATACTGTCAGCTCCCTCGTGATCCCTTCCTCTTTGTAGAAATACTTGAAGTCATTGGAAGTGTACTATGCCCTATTATTCGACCTCAATACCTTGATATTATTACCTATCCAGTTCTCCACATGAGCTCTAAACTCTTGAAACCAACTGAATACCTCATCGTTGGTATTCATAAAGAAGATCCAAGTTTTCCTGGGAAATTCATCAATAAACGTCACATGGTATGATGATCCCTGTAATGATTCTACTGACATCAGCCCAATCACATATGAATTAATAAGAACCAAGATCCCCTTGGACCTACTCTCGCTGCTAGGAAAAATAGTCTTGGTATTCTCGCCAAGTGCACACCCTTTACACATTTCTTGTTGCTCAATTATGAATTATGGAATACCTATAACAATCCCCCTCATAATAAGTGAATCCCCATACTATAGGTGTCCCAACCTCCTGTGTGAAAAATCACATAGGTATTCATTGTCGTGTACCAAATCCTGAACAAGCTTACCCTATAACCTGTATAAAGTGCCTTCTCTAACCCTAACGACCACTATGTTGTCCCAAATATCTTTCTTTGGAAGTATGAGTACTTTCCCTCTCTGAAAAGTAAAAGAATAACCTATGTCCTCTATAGTTGATACTGAAAGCCAATTCCTCTTCAAACTCGGTACATAAATGACATCCTCGGCATCCAATGAACCCCCTGAATTGAGCTAGAATGTAATTTTTCCCTCTCCCTTTACTGCATACCTGGCATCATCACCAAGCTCCACATGAACATATAATTCACTCTCTATCAGAATTATAAATAGCTCCCATGCTTCTATCATAATATGAGATGCACCATTGTCTAAGAACCAAGCACTCCTCATAGTTGTGTTGGTATAAAGGAAATAAACCAGTGATTAATCCTTCTCAAAATTTGTTGCAAACTCATCAAGTTGTGTCTCTGTTGATGTTGTTGTCTACATCTTTCCATTACCCTTCTTCCTCTCCATACACTGATATGCATAATGTCCATTCTTATGACATGAGAAACACTTGATTTTACTCAAGTCCTTCTTCCCTAGCTGTGATGATGATGATCCTCCATCATTGTTACCCTTCTTACTATAAATATTTCCTTTTTCCTTCCTTTTCTTACTGACAAGAGCCAAGTTCTATGTACTACCTCCCTACTTGCTACTCTTAGAATCCTCCCGAGTCTCTACCAGGATGCAATCATCCCAAAGTCTCTGTCAATATGGGAGATTTTCTCGAGCGACGACTCCTTTGAAAAATGGTTCCCAATACTTGGGAAGGTCATTCAATGCCACATTCATGAGCTTTATGTCCTCCATTTTCTTCCCTATGGCTACAAGATGATCATGCACTTGTATGATCCTCATGAGATAGCTAGTAACATTATCATATCTAGAAATCTACGTCGCTCTAAGTTTATTCCTTAAGACCATCTTCCTATTCATGTTGTGCTTTGGAATAACCATACCAAGGCATAAAGCATCTCTTTGGCCATGCTCTTCTTGGTTAGATGAGGGATTAAATGATCCTTCACAAAATCTATAAGGACCCTATTTTCTTTGATCTCCTTCTTGTTGTGAGCCTCTAAAGTTGTTGGATCTGTTGATGGAGTAACTACTTTATCCACTAACTCCCAAAGGTTGTACTCCTTCAACGCCAAAAGTTACCCTCGCTTTCCAAGATAGGAAGTTGGATGCTCCATCCAATTTGTATTCAACTCTCAATGGTGTTGTTTACATCCCTAAGACAAGATAACCTACCTTGGAAATAACCTGCTGCTGAAAATTGCCTCTGTACTGATTTGTATGGACTTGTACACGACTGTTACTACTACAACATGTGTATGCACGTGATTGTTACCACTACAACCCGTGTATGTACATGTCTGTCACCACTATAACCCATGTATACATGATTATTCTCAAAGCCTCTAGAATATGTATGTGATTGTTCTTTCTATGACCCGAATACACCTTTATACACCTACAAAAACAAGTTTTACATCTATACGACTATTTCCCAAAAATTCATCCTTCAATTTACACCTGTCGATTATGGATCTGCTATGGATCTGATATTGTTTACATGGTTTCCTATCAGAGCACATGCTCTAATACCATGTTGATTTTCCTGGATTCAACCCTTGGTATGCTTTGATACCATGTTGAAATTTCTCCTACTCAACACCCGACCGTTAATTCCAAATAAATCACTTATTAAATTAAAGCACAGTTGAGTAATCAACTAAACCTGCAATAGAAGCATAAACTAGGAAACCAAATCAAACATGCATAAACACCAATATTTTTTGGTATAAACCCTTGGAAAAAACTTGGAGGGAAAACTAGTGTTGAGAATGATTTTATTATGCTAAAATCAGGGCTCCCGTAACAGGGATAATGGCCCACTGAGAGAAATACAACTGCAGACAAACCTAGAAAAGTATGACTTGTTGTACAAACCAGAAATGTATGTTTTTTGACATGTACGTGACTTTGCTTAATAAAACCCACATATGTATGTCATTGTTTCCATTAAGGCTCACGTACATGTACAACAAACCTATACAAAAAAATTCGTACAACACTACACTCTCGTGTGACTTGCTCTGACTGAAACCCACTTGCATGATCCTCTATTCTATCTTCTCCTTGACCTGATATCTAGATGGAAGTCCTTCTTGACCTATCTGAGGTATTGACTCAAAGTCCTTCATGACCCAATACTCAGTGTCGACTGCCTCAATACTTGTCAAGTTTCAAGTATTGTCCTTGGTCCTCTTGAATCATAGTCCTTCGTGATCCAAGCACTTGAGAAAAATCCCTTCTCTACTCCAGAGTGTGACTTTGGTGACTCCACACACACAAAGGTCCTCCTTTTCTATATGTGTGAAAATTGTCTTCTTCTTTACCCTAGCCTTTCTTTTATAATCATGAGTTATATCCTAACCCTAATATCCAAAGTGATTGCATGCTGATATTACTTCTCACACTCACTTGAGATTTAGAAACTTGTTAATTACTTTTAGCACTTTCCTAAAATAACTCAATTAACTAATTACATAATTCATTAATAAAATAAATTTACTTTAATAATTCACTTAATCAAAGTAAGTTCAATAGTAGAAGGTTTTGAACGATTTTGACATGTTTAGACACATAGACCTGTGCGGAAATACCTGTCTGGTGCTACCACTAGCATCAACAAGATTATCCTAGAGTACCCATATGTTGGTATGGAATTTCAACATTATCCAAAGATGGTGTTTCCCCTAGTAAAGTTATTAGGTATGAGAAGTGAGTGCTTGTATGTTTTGTTTTACTACATTGTTGTCTTTACTTTATTTCTTTAGTTGATGGATTTCTTTATTGGACACATTATTAATGGGTAATGTATTTTTGTGATTGCATATGTTGGATCATGAGGGCATGAAATCCTTGTTGTGAGGGATGATCCCACACTAGTAATAGCAACAAGACTAGTGACAATAATAACAAGAGAGATAGGAAGACCAGGATAGCAGTGGGGCCACCATGATGCAGAGACTGGATCATCTCGTCAGAGGCATCAAGTAGACTGAGAGGAGGGGAGAGAAGAAATGCATGAGTTGGAGCTTGAGACAAAACTAATGGGCATGCATCGATGATTTTACCAAGTGTTGTGGGGGGTGACAGAGGTTAGGTGGGTAGACCTCGATGACGAGGTCCTTGACGCCTATGTCAGTATGGCTCCGTAATGGAATCCATTGATGAGACGAGTGGAAGTGGCACGTGCTACCACTATTGGATAGAGGAGGCCACCAACAGGAGGAGTCATAGTAGAATAAGGGGCTTGTAGGTGGAGCACCCCTAGCTAGGGGATATCTACAGCTTTTGCCACTAGAGTTGCTTGGATGTATTTTTGTATACAAGCATGGCTCACATGATCCAGATTATATTGAGAATGACATAAAGGAAGAGATATAACAAGGAAATACGTTGATCCAAGAGGATCTAAGGAACACTCACAGAGGCCCTCGAGGATATGGAACACTCACAGAGGTCCCATGGGGTCCATAAATGTTCAAAATTATATGGTCTCAAATCAACTCAAAAATAAAACCATTGCATAGAGATCGTTATCATCTTTCCAATGAAACAAACGGTTCGTCAAATGGAGCTCGTATGAAAAAATTATGAGTAATAAAATTTTGGTCAAACTAGGAAAAATAGGGGTGCCACATGGCACCACCAAAGGGTGACATGTGGCATAGTCACGTCAACAGTGACACATGTTCGTATAGCAATAGGTGATGTGGAAAATTTGTCAGCAATTGAGTTGGCATCCAAGTTGTAAAATGGTTTGTTGACATGTGGCACAAGTTAGCCAATGAGAGGTTGCCACATGACAACCCCTCATTATCAAGTAATGGTTAATCTGTTGTAAAATTATTATGGAGTTTGGGGGAATAGAGCCCATGACCTCCATAGCCTCCATGCCTCAACAAAACCCCACAACCATTGCACCAGACTATATAACTTAACATATATATATCATATATTATATTTAAGTTTGTATAAAGTTCATGTGGAGGGTGGAAAGGAGTCGAGGGCTAGCCCCCAACCCCTAGTATATACCCCATACCACATGACCACACCTATTCACGAAAGGGGATAATCATATTGGGAGGGAGTTTGTTTGGTATATAGTTATATATTATATATAATATATATATTATATTATAATTAACCACCAATGGATATATCCAACAAAACACCCACCATGTATATTAAAAAAAACAACAAAATTTATACGTGGAAGGGGAATAGAACCAGGAACTCCACTAGAGAAGTGGGAGGTTCTAACTAAAAGGCGAACCACTCCAGATATAGTGGAGATTCCACCAAATATAGTAAATAAGTTGCCAGCTATTTTGGAGGTGGTTTTTGAGGCCGCCCTATATATTGGGCACGCATCCATAGGAACAAAGTATGAGACTGCATGGATTTCAAGGTCCACGGATTTCAAGACGGTACATATTGTACAGAAGTATGTGCAAGTACAACTTTAATTTTGTGTTGCACCGTAAAGTGTGACAAATGGTACCTTGAAATAATTTCAAGTGTCTTATATTGATTCTGCACAATTTTTCACAAGGATCATGAATATGAGGCTTGTTTTGTGATTTGACGTCATTTTTAAAACTTTTACTCAACTTGTCATTAATGATCATTTAATGCATTGGTTTGCATGTCAAAAGGCACAAAATTGAGCCAATTCAAAATATGGTTGACTTTCTAGTCAAAATTTTCATAATGTCGCATGGATTTCATTCGTGAAATTATTTTCTTGCTTTGAGGAATGTAACTTAAGAGAATCCATTAAATTATCATATGTGATTCAGTTTACATGTGTTTTTTATACTTGAGATGGAGAAGACAATTTTGATTGGATTGAATGAAAATTAAAGATGAAACAAAAGTATGCAATTTGAGTTCTTTTATTTTCTCTTATGACATCTCATTATCTTCAAGCAAGATGATATTTGGTTATGATTTTTTGGGATCAAAGCACATCATCAGAATTTTGCGAACCACCCCAATACGATCAGTAAATTATTTTGGATCAAGTTAGATATTGCATGTATATATGTAAAGAAATAAGTGGTGTCTAAGGATTTTTGGATCAAGAGGTATCGGAGTTAGTTTTGGCATGTGTTGCAAGCTATTGTTGTGATGAGATCCAATATTTCATATGGTGAATATCTTGAAGGCTCTTTTCAAGGAAACAAGATGAGTAAAGTTCTTATGAAGTTGAGACTCCAGAATAAAATTAATCGACAAATCCAGAGAGATAATTATGAGTTGATAATGAAGTTTCAAGATCTTGAGGAAGAGAATCAAAGGCTGTAAGATCGATTGGCATGTCATGAATATTTCCATATGACTATTTTTCATGAACTAGAGAGAAAGTTGCAGATAGTACCATCAATCAATAAAGTTGTACAAGAAGAGAATGAGATAGTCTCTCTTGCATTATCTCCTTCAAAGAACATGATTGATAAATAAGACTCTTCATATTCCCATCGATATGGAGAGTGCTCAAGGGTAGTTGACGAAAAGAAAACCTCATATGAAGAAGTCCTACATAATAAATACAGGTACAGGTATTGCAGAGATTCAATGAACAAGACTTTTGTTGTTATGGAATCTATAATCCATAACTGGAGCTATATATATCATATTAGCTACAGTGCTAGAGGCTAGAGTTAGAGCTATATTCTAGAATAAGGTAGAACTGGAGCTATATATGATTAGCTACAATGCCAGAGGCTGGAGTCAGAGCTATATTCCATATAAGTAGATAGAAGTACATTAATCTATTACCTAAGATCGAAGACCCAAATTGAATACTTAATTCAAAAAGAATCAACAAGATGGAAGAGTGAAGAAGCTTCATCACTAAGTTATTGATAAGAACATTTCAGTAAGATGGAAGAGTGAGTTAGATTTATCATCACTAAGTTGTTGAATATATATACTTTTGTAGGTCCAAAAGTTCTTCAGTGGGATGGTGTGATCCAAGAGGATCTAAGGAACACTCACAGAGGTCCAAGAGGATCTAGAACACTCACAGAGGTCCTAGGGGGTCCATAAATGTTCAAAATTTGATCGTCTCAAATATTCTCAAAAAAATCTTCATTGTGTATAGCTCATCGTAATATTTCCAATAGCGCAAACAGTTCGTCAAACGAAGCTTGTATGCAAACATTATGAGAAGTCAAATCTTGGTCAAACTGGGAAAAATAGGGGTGCCATGCAGCACCACCAGAGCGTGTCACACCACATGGTGATGTGATGCAGGAGAATCATCAACGTCAAGCGAGCGTGGGACAAGCGCAACACATTTTGAGCACATGATAAATTGTTTAAAAACTTCTTAAGATTGGATGCGCCAAACTTAAATGTGATAGTTAAGGAGAAGCGTACTTATATATTGTAAACGACCTTGAGCGATCTTCTCTCTTCCATAGTAGGTAGAAAGGGTTTATGTTAGTAGGTAGCTTTAAATTATCTGATTAGATAGTTTTAGGAGTGGAGGGAAAATGGATATAGACACCCTCATTGTGTAATTGTAACATAGAAGGTGGATGCCATTAGAGAAGAGAGTAGTGAAGAACATTACCAGGAGAAGAGCACACAGAGCTGAGAAAAAGAAACTATGTTTGAGAAACACCTATGTACAGAGGTTTGAGTTAATAGAAGAAGTTTTTAGTTCAGATTCATGGTGTTGTATTTGTTTCTTGTATGTGTATGCTGAATGATATGTTCATGGTTTTTCTCTTCCTGTCATGCAAGTGATTTTATGCTATGTATGAGTGATTTCTTGATTAAATGTTTGAAATCTGAGAGGAAAAGGTAAATGGAAATGAGTTTCAATTGTTTCTCTATCTGAGCAAGAGTTCCTGCAAGGAGTGCAGTAGAATTGTCCACAAGGTGTGTGTTGACAAAGGATTCAGAGATTTGTCTCTGGAATTCTCAGACAGGATAGCCTTTGTTCTCATTTCTTTTGAAGGTAAATATTTGACACGGAAGTCATGCAAGGTGTGCACAGACCAAGCTTAATTCCAGGGTTTGAAACCTGAGAAGCTATTGAAGGACTGTCGTTGCAGGGAGTGCGCGGATTTGAAGGTGTTCAACACTTAAAGTGTTTGGAGGTTGCCGCAAGGAGTGCGTGCAAGGGTCTTCTTTAAGGCTCAAATTCATAAGAAAGATCAGGAAGGATAAAGCCTTTGAAACTAACGGAGGCAGTACAAGGAGTTGTTGCATATTGAGTGATTAGAAGGCATCGGAGTTTTGTGTCACAGGTGGATAAGTCTGGGAAATAATCCTTGGTTCACTTCACAGAAACCGTCAGGGGGAAGAAACAGACGGTCAGAATCCTGTGTAGAGGATTTGTGAAATCCCGCTAGCCGTCCGATATGATAAAGGAGCGAGGAGGTTATAACCGGATTTCCAAGGTGCAAGCTCAGGAGATTGTGAACTGTCAGATATTCACATAGATACCTGTCAATCATCCGATCTGATAGGAGTTACATATGATTTAAACCCTCTCAAACCGAGCGAAGGTCCCGAAAGGTTTCGGGATATCGAGGTGTCGGAGTTCGGAATATCGAAGGTCCTGTGGACAAGAGATCGGGTAAATCCACAGTGAAAACCCCAAAACAATTCAGAACCGTCCATCTGTTGGGATAGGTAGCAGGAATCGAGAGCCATCAGCATCTTAGAAGTCTAGAGACAAAGAGTCCGAGACCTCTTGAGTCCCGAAACAGTGAAAGGATTACAGTCATCGATCTAAGGAAGGACGTGTGTCGTGTGATCATCCAAATTGGAGATTCAGGCATCGAGACTCACATAAGTGAGCGATTTGATTTTGCATTTGGCGAAGTCCAAGGTTTGATCTGAACCGTCCATCCATTTGGAATGCGTGTCGAAAATCCAAGAAGTCGGGGTTCGGCGTTTCGCGAATCCTGAAGACAGGAAACACTTACATTTCAGAATTGCGAAGTTTGAAATCCTGATAAGGAGTAAAGCTCCATTATGGGGCCCATCTGATGTCATCTCATCATAACGGGAGGTCGGGTCGGGAATCTGAATTTTGGGTGTCTCGTGGGAAAGAACCCAAGGGCATTTGTTTCCCCGAAATTGAGAAGTGACGAAGACCGTCCATCTTTGAGGACGCGTGGCAACAATCTCAACTTTCGGGGAAAGTCCCAAAAAGGAAGTCATATCGAAAAATCGAAATTCGAGAGATCGGGAGAATCGAGGTCCCATACACTTCAACATTCGAAACCCCGAAATCTCGAAAGGTGATAGGACTGCGGTCATATAAAGGGAGGTCGTATGGACCCAAAAGTCTAGCCCAGGGGACTAGCGGAAGTTGAAGCACTTCGAGATATCAGAGATCGGGAAATCGGAAAACAAAAGGGTTGTGACATCAGGATTTTGAAACCCCGAAACCCGATTTTCCATTTTTCTATCGAGAAGAGAACAACGATCGAGCCTAGAGGCTGCGAGGATCAGAAAATACCTATGGATCAATTTTATTAGAGATTTTGAGGAGGGATCAAAGAGTCGCTTCGGCTCGAAGGTGGAATTAGAACGATCCTTAAAGACCGGGAGGTCAGCGCAGAGGCCTTTATCGAGGCAGAGGGTGCATCTGCGTCAGGTTTGGTATCATATCCCAGAAAGGATTATTTGCTTTCTGTAGTAAGGAAAAGGAAAATTTCACCATGCCGCCTAGAAGAAGAGACATGCAAACACCCGTTCCGCCAGGGGAAAGGGAAATACCAAGAAGAAGAGGTAGGCATATGCTTGACCCAACCATGGTAAGAGAAATGCATGATTTACATGCCAGACTTGAGGACATGGAAACAACATAGAGATGCATAGTCAGTGTTGGGGATCTTAGTGATTCCGAAAGTGAAATTGAGGCTGAACATGAAGAATAAGTTGCAACCAAAGATGCAGCAAACGAACGGTTGATTAGAGATGTTGCAAGAATGGGTGTAAGAGTGAAAATGGGCATCCCAGTTTATGAAGGAAACCTGGATGCTGAAGAGATTCTAGACTGGATTAGAGCCCTAGAAACATACTTTGACTATGAATATGTCGAGGAAGACAAGAAGATCAAGCACGCTATCACAAGATTAAAGGGACATGCAACATTGTGGTGGGATGAACTACAAGCTGACAGATGTTGCAGAGGAAAGTAGAAAATTAGGATTTGGGATAGGATGATTGCAAAGATGAAGGAAAAATTCATTCCCAGGGATTACCAGATTACTCTGTTCAGGAGAATGTAGAACCTGAGATAGAAGCTGATGACAGTGAAAGAATACACTGAAGAATTCTACAGGCTAAACATCAGGGCAGGTCATCGGGAAAGTGATGATGAAAAGGTTGACAGGTACATGAATGGCCTGAGATATGACATTCAGGATGAGATGAGCATGGTAACCATCCAAACAGTGGAAGATGCTTATCATATGGCTCTAAAGGCTAAGGAGAAGCTTAGCCGAAAGTAGGGTCAAAGAGGCCGAGGCAGAAGTCAAGCCAAGGGTAAATCATTTGTCCAAGATAAATATCAGAAGCCCAAGGAGGACTGGAAGAAACCTCGGACTCGAACTAAGAGAGGTGGAAGCACACAACAAGGGTGATATGTTGAACAGAAAGGACACCATACTGAGCAGAGAGGAGATTATGCTGATAATAATACTTTTCCTCATACTAGAGGTAGAGGAAGAGGAAGAGGTGGAGTGATAAAATGCTTCACGTGTGGAAAGAGTGGACACAAATCTTATGAATGTCCAGATAAAAATAAAGAGGGTAGAGATACTCACATCACCGAAGCACAAAGGTGAGATGTTGAGGCAGAAGATGATGAAGGCGGAAGATCATTGATGATGTGAAAAGTTCTCTTAACACCGAAGAAGGAGGTGGAGAGCTCAGCCCAAAGAAGCATACTTTTTCGAACTGCTTGCAAAACCAAGGACAGGGTATGCAAGTTCATTGTGGACAGTGGTAGCACAGATAATCTCGTTTCGATAGATATGGTAGAAAATCTGGAGCTGGAGGCGAGTGAACATCTGAGTCCATATAGAGTTTCATGGCTACAAAAGGGACATCAGGTAAATGTCACTAAACAATGTTTAGTTGAATTTAATATAGGAGGATATAATGATAAGATACTCTGTGACATTATTCCTATGGATGTTTGTCATCTATTGTTGGGTAGACCATGGCAATATGACAGGAATGTGATTCATGATGGGAGAATGAACACATACACCCTAGAAAATAATGGGAGAACTCATATGTTGCTTCCAATCAAAGATAAGGAAGTGAAACCTGAAGTAAGTAACACTGTACTTCTCATGAGTGGGAAGGAACTCCTTACCAAGGTCAAGAAGAAGGAGGAACCACAGTTTATTGTGGTCAGGAAACCGAGAATTGTTTTGACCAACACAAGAGTGGACGATTTACCAGAAGAGGTTCAGGAACTATTGGAAGAGTTCACTGACATAATAGTGGACAAACTACCTCGTTCGTTGCCACCAATTAGAAGTGTGAGTCACCATATTGATCTCCTACCTGGAGCCAGGTTTCCAAATAAAGCCACATATAGACTAATGTCGCAAGAGAATGAAGAAGTAAAAAGAAAAGTCCAGGATTTTTTTGACAAAGGGATGGTTAGAGAAAGCTTGATCCCATGTGTTGTTCCGACAGTACTCAGTCCAAAGAAAGACGGAGGCTGGAGGATGTGTACTAATTCAAGAGCCATTAACAAGATAACCATCAGGTATAGATTTCCATTGCCAAGGATGGATGATTTGATGGATTGCTTGAGTGGAGAAAAATATTTTTTGAAGATTGATTTGAAAAGTGGATATCACCAGATTCGTGTGAGGGAAGGTGATGAATGGAAAACAGCCTTCAAGACTGACGAAGGGTTGTATGAATGGCTTGTTATTCCATTTGGCTTAACAAATGCGCCAATTACCTTTATGAGGTTGATGAATGAAGTCCTGAAAGAATTCATCAGGAAATTTGTCATTGTGTATCTGGATGACATACTGATTTTCAGTAAAACAAAGGCAGAGCATCTAAAACACTTGGCTATTGTGATGAAGAAATTACAGCAAGAGAAGCTGCTGATAAACATGAGGAAATCCTCATTCATGAAGACAGAGCTCATTTACTTGGGATTTGTTATTTTTGCAGACAAATTAAGGATGGATCCAGATAAGGTGGAAGTGATCAAGAATTGGCCATCACCGAAGAACATATTTGAGGTGAGAAGTTTTCACGGATTGGCTAGTTTCTACCGGAAGTTCATCGGGAACTTCAGTGGAATTAGTGCACCAATGATGGACACAGTGAAGAAAAGACACAAATATTTTCACTGGATAGAAGAGGCCAGAATATTTTTAATCTGTTGAAGAGGAAGATTACGGAACAACCAATTCTAGTGTTGTCGGATTTCCAAAAGACATTTCAAGTGAAATGTGATGCAAGTGGATTTGCAATAGGGGCAGTCTTGAGTCAAGAGGACAGGCCGATAGCATACTTCAGCGAGAAGCTGAATGAAGCAAAGGTGAAGTACTCCACATATGAAAAGGAGTTCTATGCTATCATCCAGACATTGAAGAAATGGAGGCATTACTTGATTCCCAAAGAGTTTTTCTTATACAGTGACAATCATGCACTACAGTTTGTGACTCAACAGGAAAAGTTGAATCAGAGACATGTTAAATGGGTTGAATATATGCAAAATTTCACTTTTGTGATTAAGCATATTTCTGGAACTGCTAACAAAGTTGGTGATGCTTTGAGCAAGAAATGTTTGTTGTTGCAGGAGTTCATAGTTAAAACACAGGGTTTTGATGACCTCAGGGACATGTACAGAGATGATCCAAATTTTAAGGAGGCATATGAAGCAGCTGAGAATCCAATTCTCAGAGATAGAACCCAATGGATAGAATACATGATCCAGGAAGGATTATTGTTTAAAGGTAATCAGCTTTGTATTCCAAAATGCTCCATGAGGGAGAACCTATTGAAGGAGAAACACAGTGGAGGATTAGCAGGACACTTTGGTCACGACAAAACGTTCGCAAAACTGAATGAGTCATATTTTTGGCCAGGAATGCGAGCTGATGTCAAAAGATTTGTAGATAAATGCAGAATTTGTCAACATTTGAAAGGAAAGAGACAAAATGCTGGATTTTATCAACCATTGACCATACCTGAGAGGCCGTGGGATGCAATCAGCATGGATTTTATATTGGGTTTGCCAAGAACACAAAGAGGATTTCACTCTATCTTTGTGGTGGTGGATAGATTTTCCAAAATGGCACACTTCGTTCCATGTCAAAAAACCAGTGACGCAACTCACATTGCAAATCTGTTTTTCAAAGAAGTCATTCGACTTCATGGCTTACCAAGGAGCATAGTTTCGGATCGAGACACTAAGTTTGTGGGACACTTTTGGAGGACCTTATGGAAGAAGCTAGGAACTAACTTGTCATTTAGTTCAGCTTATCATCCTCAGATGGATGGACAAACAGAAGTGGTAAACAAAAGTCTGGGAGACTTGCTGAGAAGCCTGGTGACAGAACACCACAGCCAGTGGGACAACATATTACCATAGGCGAAGTTTGCTTATAATGATTCAATCAAAAGAAGTACAGGGTAGAGTCCATTTCAGATTGTCTATGGCATACAGTCGAGGGGAATTTCTGAATTGAGAGATTCAGAACAGAATGCAACTAGGAGTGCTAGTGCAGAAGATTTTGCAGAAGCGATGAAGGAACTTCACAACCAAGTGAAGGAGAATTTACAGAATTCAAGCCAGGAGTATAAGCAGAGAGCAAATCAACACAGGAGACATATTCAATTTGAAGTTGGTGATTTTATTTTGGCACACCTGAGAAAGGAGAGGTTCCCGAGAGGAACATATAATAAACTAAAGATGAAGAAGATCGGCCCATGTAAGATCTTGAAGAAATTTGGGGCAAATGCTTATGAGATTGAATTACCCGATGGGATCGGAATTTCTCTGATATTCAATGTCTCAGATTTGTACCCATACAAAGATGAGGAAGCAGGAACAAATGATGAACAGTCATAGGTTCAGTGGAAAAAGTAGATTCTAGTTGTAGAAAAACCGCAGATGGAAAGCATACTAGACAAAAGGGTAGGCAAGGAGACCAGAAGAAAAAAATACTTTGAATACTTAGTAAAGTGGAAGGGACATCCAGTTGAAGATGCCAGCTGGGAGAATGAAGCATATATTCAGAAGCATGGATAGATCGTGCAAGATCTCATGGACAAGAGCCTATGAAAATTTTCAAGCGAGGGAGTATGATGAAGGAGCACCGTCAACGTCAAGCAAGCGTGGGACAAGGGCAACACATTTTGAGCACATGATAAATTGTTTAAAAACTTCTTAAGATTGGATGTGCCAAACTTAAATGTGATAGTTAAGGAGAAGCGTACTTATATATTGTAAAGGACCTTGAGCGATCCGCTCTCATCCATAGTAGGTAGAACGCATTTATGTTAGTAGGTAGCTTTGAATTCTCTGATTAGATAGTTTTAGGAGTGGAGGGAAAATGGATATAGACACCCTCATTGTGTAATTGTAACATAGAAGGTGGATTCCATTAGAGAAGAGAGTAGTGAAGAACATTACCAGGAGAAGAGCACACAGAGATGAGAAAAAGAAACTATGTTTGAGAAACACCTATGTACAGAGGTTTGAGTTAATAGAAGAAGTCTTTAATTCAGATTCATGGTGTTGTATTTGTTTCTTGTATGTGTATGCTGAATGGTATGTTCATGGTTTTTCTCTTCCTATCATGCAAGTTCTTTTATGCTATGTATGAGTGATTTCTTGATTAAATGTTTGAAATCTGAGAGGAAAGGGTAAATGGAAATGAGTTTCAATTGTTTCTCTGTCTGAGCAAGAGTTCCTACAAGGAGTGCATTCGAATTGTCCGCAAGGTGTGCGTTGACAAAGGATTCAAAGATTTGTCTCTGGAATTCTCAAACAGGATAGCCTTTGTTCTCATTTCTTCTGAAGGGAAAGATTTGAAACAGAAGTCGTGCAAGGTGTGCACAGACCAAGCTTAATTCCAGGGTTTGAAACCTGATAAGCTATTGAAGGACCATCGCTGTAGGGAGTGCGCAGAGTCGAAGGTGTTAAACACTTCAAGTGTTTGGAGGTTTCTGCAAGGAGTGTGAGCAAGGGTCTTCTTTAAGGCTTGAAGTCCTAAGAAATCTTAGGAAGGATAAAGCCTTTGAAACTATTGGAGGCAGTACAAGGAGTTGGTGCATATTGAGTGATTAGAGGGCATCGGAGTTTTGTGTCATAGGTGGATAAGTCTGGGAAAGAATCCTTGGTTCACTTCGCAGAAATCGTCAGGGGGAAGAAACAGACGGTTAGAATCCTGTGTAGAGGATTTGAGAAATCCCGCTAGCCATCTGATCTGACAAAGGAGCGAGGAGGTTATAACCGGATTTCCAAGGTGCAAGCTCAGAAGATTGTGAACCGTCGGATCTTCACATATATACCCGTCAGTCGTCTGATCTGACAGGAGCTACACGGGGTTTAAACCCTCTCAAACCGAGCGAAGGTCCCGAAAGGTTCCGGGATATCGAGGTGTCGGAGTTCAGAATATCGAAGGTCCTGTGGACAAGAGATCGGGTAAATCCATAGTGAAAACCCCAAAACAATTCAGAACCATCCATCTGTTGGGATAGGTGGCAGGAATCGAGAGCCATCGACATCTCGAAAGTCTAGAGACCAAGAGTCCGAGACCTTTTGAGTCCCAAAACAGCAAAAGGATTACAGTCATGGAACTAAGGAAGGACGTGTGCCACGTGATCATCCAAATCGAAGATTCTGGCATCGGGACTCACATAAGTGAGTGGTTTGATTTTTCATTTGGCGAAGTCTGAGGTTTGATCTGAATCGTCCATACATTTGGGACGCGTGTCAGAAATCCGAGAAGTCGGGGTTCGGCGTTTCGCGAATCCTGAAGACAGGAAACACTTACATTTCGGAATTACGAAGTCCAAAATCCTGATAAGGAGGAAAGCTCCGTTATGGGGCCCAGCTGACGTCATATCGTCATAACGGGAGGTCGGGAATTTGAATTTCTGGAGTCATGTGGGAAAGAGCCCAAAGGAATTTGTTTCCCCGAAATTGTGAAGTGACAAGGATCGTCAATCTTTGAGGATGCGTGGCAACAATCTCGATTTCCAGGGAAAGTCCCGAAAAGGAAGTCATATCGGGAAATCAAAATTCGAGAGATCGGGAGAATCGAGGTCCCATACACTTCAACATTCGAAACCCTGAAATCCCGAAAGGTGATAATACTGCGGTCATATAGAGGGAGGTCGTATGGACCCAAAATTTTAGCCCAGTGGACTAGCAGAAGTTGAAGCACTTCGGGATATCGCAGATCAGGAAATCGGGAAACAAAAGGGTTGTGACATCGGGATTTTGAAACCCCGAAACCCAATTTTCCATTTTTCTATCGAGAAGAGAATAGCAATCGGGCCTAGAGTCTGCGAGGAGCATAATAGACCTATGGATCAATTTTATTAGAGATTCTGAGGAGGGATCAAAGAGTCGCTTCGACTGAAAGGTGGAATTAGAATGATCCTTAAAGACTGGGAAGTCATCGCAAAGGCCTTTGCCGAGGCAGAGGGTGCATCTGCATCATGATGTTAGTAGTGACACATGTCCATAAAACAATAGGTTATGTGGTAAATTCATTAGCAACTGAGTTGGCATCCAAGTGGTCCAATATTTTTTTGACATGTGGCATAGGTTAGCCAATGAGAGGTTGCCATGTGACAACCCCTCATTGGCCAGTAATGGTTAATGTGTTGTAAAATTATTATGGAGTCTGAGGGAATCGACCCCATGAATTCCATAGCCTCCACACCTTAAAAAACCCCACATCCATTGCACCACACTATACAACTTAACAAACAAACACACACACACACATATAGATATAGATATAGATATATATTTAAGTGTGTATAAAGTTTGTGTGAAGGTGGGAAAGGGGTCGAGGGATAGCCCCGATCCCCTGATCTATACCCCATACCACATGACCGAACTTGTTCACGAAAGGGGCTAACCCTATTGTGCAAGAGTTTGTTTGGTATATAGTTATATATTATATATAATATATATTATATTATAATTGACCACCAATGGATATATCCAACAAACTACCCACTATATATATTAAAACAAACAAAAAAAATTATGCCTAGATGGTGAATCGAACCAGGACCTCTGCTAGAATAGCGGGAGTTTCTAACCAATAGACGAACCACTCCAAATATAGCAGTGATTTCGCCAAATATAGTAAATAAGTTTCTAGCTATTTTGGAGGTGGTTTTGGAGGTCACCCTATATATTGGGTACATGTCCCAATGTAATGTACATGCATCCCTAGGTACAAAGTTCAAGACTTCATGGATTTCTATATGCATGGATTTAGAGATGATACAGATTGTAAAAGAGTACATGCAAGCACAACTTTAATTTTGTGTTGCACCGTAAAGCATGCCAAATGGTACCTTGAAAAAATTTCAAGTGTCTTATATCAATTATGCATGATTTTTCACAAGGATCATGAATATGATCTTTTGTTTTGTGATTTGATGTCATTTGTAAAAATAATTACTCAATTTTTCATTAATGATCATTTAATGCATTGTTTTACGTGCCAAAGGTGCAAAATTGAGTCAATTCAGAATATGGTCAACTTTATAGTCAAAAGTTCCAGAATTTCGCATGGATTTCAATGGTGAAGTTATTTTCTTACTTTGAGTAATGGAATTTAAAGCATCCATTAAATTGGCATATGTGCGTTATTTTACATGTGTTTTTGATACTTGAGATGGAGAAGGAAGTTTTCATTGGATTGAATGGAACTTAAAGATGAAAAAAAATGTGCAATTTGAGTTCTTTTATTTTCTATTGTGACATCTCACTATATTCAATAAATTTAATCTTCAGTTTATGAGTTTTTGGGTTCAAAGAACATCATCATAATTCTACTAACCACCCCAATATGATCAGTAAATTAGTAAGGATCAAGTTAGATACTACATGTATATATGTAATCCGGGTAGGTTAGCTAGAGTGGATGGGTGTCGTTGTTTTCTCGAATGAGGTTCTAGGGTCAAATCCCTGGCCAAGAGCCTGTATAGGGCCTCACTTGATGTCCCCACCGAGTTAGACCTATAATCAGGATGAACGGTTTACCTCGTTTACCATCCACGAAACGTGGGGAAGTACTCAAGGGTTTCTCGTTCTCTTTTCCAAGGAAAAAAAACTACATGTGTATATGTAAAGTAATAAGTGGTGTCTAAGGATTTTTGGATCACACACAGAGATATTGCAAGAAACAAAATAATATGTTAAACTCAAATTCTATTAATGATTGTTTGGAATAAAAAATACTATAAAATGCAAAGCACACAAGCTAGCTAGAATGGTGGCAAATTATCCTTGAAGAGAGAAATGTGTCGGTTAGGCTCATTCGCAAGAAATTGATTACAAAGAGGCCAAAAAGGCCTTTTAACATAAAGAATCAATGAGAAAACCTTAAACATCCAAAAACATAATCTCAGAAGATGAAACAACAAAAGGTTTGTGGGCCCTGAGGTGGTTAGTTGATACGTCGACTTCCCTGGGGCATAACTTTTGTGTACAATATTCTTTTGGGGCGCCCAGTAGCCCATCAGAAAGGTCCAACCAAGAAGTACACATTTTGAATGACCTACCATTTTCCTTAATCTACATTTTAGGTGTTTTCACGTAAAAAAAATGTCATTTATGGCCTCAAAACAATATCAAAAGTTTGGCACCCGAAAAACTGTAGAAAAACTACTAAGATGTGGAACCATTTCGAATTAGTCGAACAGGTGGGTGGCCACCAATATCCACATGGATCATCATATTTTTGTATGTATGTCATATGTATATGGGTGAGACCCACATTTTTTATATGACACTTGTATATTTTTTATGGCGTGGCCATAATGAGGGCTAACGAGGTGTATCAATGTACTCATTTTGAAACTACACACATACACGCACGGGCGAGAAATTTTTTTATGACTCTCCATGGTGTGTTGGTGATGTGATGGATGTACTTGTGTATTTTTTTATTTGTATCACATGATTTATATATTGTGATGATAATAATACATACATATGCTAATAAAAGATAAATCGTGACAAACAATGTTTTGATGTGAGAGATGCCAATCTAAAATTTAATTTTTAATATTTTCTACAAATTGATTTTTAGTTCTAGGAATATGTGAAAATGTGATGGATTCAAAATTAGTTGATATAAGTTTTAATTTCAAGTATTTTTAAATAGGAAAGGATCACGAACATGGTAAACATTATTCAAATGCAAGAGAACAAGCTGAGAATCTAAGAATATGCTAAAATGATGAATGTGAAGTTGAGCGGCATCATCTGGTAGGTTGATCATGACAACATATTATACTTGGTTATTTGTTGTTGGTCCTAATCATACACTACTTAATTGAAGTAGTGTATGTAAAGGTAAATAAATGGCCCAAGCAACAGAAGAGAGATTCTAAGTCCATCGACTAGCACTATTGGAATAAATGATGTGATATGCCATTGAATGATTCATATGGTAAACCAATAAAGGATTGGTACATGCTTGGTACATTGTTAGAGGAACTTGTTGGTAATATTGTTGGATAAATTTGTGAATTTTTGTTGGCACATGGTTTATGGATGATGTAGCATATATGACTTGGTATACTTTTAGAAGCACATCTTGGTTGTGGTACATCTTGTTGATGTTTGTGAGTAACCTTGGTTGATGCACATCATGGTGATATTTTGCATATGGTTGAGAGTGGTCTTGATGATGGATCTTGGTAAGTATATCTGATTTGGTTGATGAGATTGGTGAGATAGGTTGTTGTGACAAGTTATTTTTACAGGCTTGGTACACGATTGATGCACTTGTTGATGGTATAGGTTGTTAGTACAAGTTTTTATAGATTGTTTGGTGTATGCTGATTGGTACAGATTGTCACTGGTTGTTGGTTACAGGTTGAAAGTGGCAATGGTTAATTCATTGATAGTGACAAATTGTCTACATTTGGCAATGATATTTCAGGGTAATTGGATGGGGTAAGGAAAGGGGGTTGTATCCTCCTTTCAGTTGGTGCCAGAGAATCAGGGAGTTTGATCCTGAGAACTAGGTGGTAGCCACCTTTCAGTTGTAGCTGAAGAACTCAGGTGGTTGTAGCCTCATTTTAGTTGGAGCTAGAGAATTAGGGAGTTGGAGCTTCCTTCAAGTTGGAGCTTGAGATACTAGGGGGTTGGAGCCTCCGTCCAGTTGGAGATGAAGAATTGGAATTTGGTGCTTCCTTGAATGTAATTCTTTGACATATAAGAAAATCATTACATGGTTTTCTCCCGCATTGGGTTTCCAGGTAAATATTGGTGTATTGTGTATTGTGTGGATGTGTGGAAGTGTTTATTATTGTTGATTATGCACTGATGGATGTTAATGTTTATTATACAATAATATATTGATGATGAACTGATGAACATGGTTGAGTAAGTTAAAAGAATATAAATTGTGGTTAAAAGTGGTATAAATCGCTCATTATTGATTCACCCCCCTCTCAGTAATCCAACAATTGGTATCAGAGCATGTCATTGAAGAAAACATTTTAAACAGTGGAAGGAAGATCATGGAGAGAAACAATTTGTATAGAAATTGAATACCAAAGTACAATGGTCAGAATGGTCTAAAGTATGATATGTGGAGAAAAAGAATGAAAACATTTTTACAAGCACAGGGGTATGATGTCTGGCACTCATTTTTTATAAGATACAATGCTACAAGGAAACCAAAAACTACAACTAAGAAGGAATTGAAAAGGAACAACAAAATAGCATTGGATTTCATCTTGGAAGGATTACCTGATTTAGTAAAGGACAAAGTGGGACAGTGTTCATCATCTAAATAACTTTAAATAAGATACATAGTATCTATTTTTCTCCCATCATTGAGTTAGAGAATGCCAAAGCATATGTAGGTACGACATCATGTCAGATAGACTCGGAAGAAGAATAGAGTTAAGTGGATATTGAGGTAGAATTTAACTATGCTTTCACTCAATTAAGAAAAACAAAGAAGGAAAACTAGTTCCTCAAGGAAGAATTGATTAAGCTAAAGAAAATTCCTCAAATCTCAGAAGGAGTACATCATATTATTACATGTCTACAAGATCAGTTGAAAGAATCAAAAGAAATTGAAGAAATGTTCAAGAGTCAAAAGCAGTGTTTGGAAGCCAAAATAGTATCACAAAAGGAAGAAACATAAAAGAGAGAGAGAATATATTGACATATCATCTCAAGGAAAGAACTGGGGATTTAAATCAGCTTGAAGCTGAATTCAGTCAACAAGAAAGAAAACTTGAATAAGAGATAATCACCTTGAATGTCCAACTTGAAGAAGAAAATAAAATTGAAGAATTCATGAAGTCTCAGATAATAAATAAAGAAGAGGAGGTTGAGAAGATTGAAGAAGAAGTTGTCACACTAAGAGTCAAAGTCATCAATATCAGTATGAATGTTGAAGAGACAAAAACATCCACATCAATAGTAGAGAATGAAGAGAAGCAGTCCATATTGTCAGAAAAGAAGAATGAAGAAAAGAGCAAGAATTATGCAGAAATACTCAAAGGAAGGAATCATGGTCGACCAGAATCTAAGAAAATTGATAAAGATACATATTCAAGAAGACCCTATAAATTCAAGCCACAAAGAAGCATCAATCATGATCATCCAATGAAGTAATTCAAAATGAATACACCATTCACTCCTAGGTATGTAAAAAACATTTATGGTCATTTTTTTTATTGTACTAACTTTGGACATAAGGTTTCATATTGCAAGGCTTGTGGAAGAAATGTTCAAGCAAGAAATACTTAGGTGGCCCTACGTAGCATTGAATGTTACAAATGTCATAAATATGGACACAAAGTTAGTGATTGTAGAATCTTGATAGATACTTCCATGAAAGAGAACATTGATATCAGATATAAGAAAGTATGTTAAATAAAACAGGAAGAATAGGTGAACAAACACCAAGTCCTAGAGATCGCAAGATTGGAAATAATACAATATGAAGACAAATCTACAAAGAAAAAAGAATATATCAGATACAGAAAGGTTTGGAGAAGAAATGAAAGAAAAGAAGGACAGGTGAATAAAGAACAGGTTCCATAGATCACAGGATTTGCAGTAGTGCGAGAAATAAAAGAATAGCATGTAAATAAGGAATAGGTTCAAGAGATTATACTTTCAGGAATTATAGAGTGAGATCAATCCATAAGAAAAAAAGGAAAAATTCAAAGTTCATAGGAATGATGAATCTACAGACGAAGAGGATAATGACTCTGCGTTAGAGAAGGTATTGTTTTGAGCCATATGGATTGGAGACTCCCTGGTAATATGAATATTAGAAAGGGGGAGTCTATGCAGTAGATGAGACAGATCAGAGAACCATATTTCGAGCATCTTACAAAGTTCAAGTAGACAGACTCAGAGCAGTCAGTTAGCATAAGTATAGTATGACAGATTGATCAATTGGAAAATTGCACAGGCAAAAGTCTATGATTGTATTCATATAGAGGTATCTTCAGCACAACTTGTTCCAGATATGCAAAGTTTGGTTTACATATTGAGAAGACCAATGGACACAGTTGATTTTTTATGATCATTTGCAACAGTGAATAATTTATGATAGTACAGTGACAGATGGGTTATCATTGTGGAAAATTGAGTAGCAGAGTCTTGGAAAGTATGGACATATATGGATTAACAGTTTTGCACAAACATATGACAATGTATAAGATCATGGATTCATAGATTGGTTCAGAGAATGGTTCATATATTGATTCAGTGATTGGTTCAAAGAATATTGGATGATTATTTGAATACTTAAATATTGAATGCTTAATCTTGAATGATTTTTATATATGTCAGTTGAATTACACGAGGAAGCACCAATAGAAAATAATCCAAAAGGAATCAGGTACAAGAAGACCTACATTTATCTATACATCAATGTGAAGTCAAAACATCATAGAGAGAGATCCAGAAAGGAAGATCAATAACATACATACATGGAAACATACCCACATGGGAAGCTATTATTTTAACCATTATTATTTAGAGCAGGTACAGTGTCAAAAGGAGACATATCGACAATGGGAGTTAACCCTTTTTCAAAGGGAGAGAGAGAGAGAGAGAGAGAGAGTAATCAAAGGTATGAATACAGGGGGAGAAGCCCCAAGGAGAGTTCAGTAAGGGGGAGCAGCCCCAAAGGGAAGATACCCTTTTCCATTGATGTCAAAGGGGGAGAGATAGAAACATTGATGAGGAGAGATGATCACAGGGAGCATGAGAATGAGTATTGTCATGACTAAGTGTTTCCATCAATGTTGGTGTTGCCATCAATTCCAAAGGGGGGAGATTGTTGGACAGTTTGTTTAGATTGATAGACAATTGGTTTTGATAGTTGGTTATCATTGATGTTAACCCTTGGAGAGTGATATTGTAGATTGATGTCAACCCTTAGATATTGATGTCAACCCTTGAATATGTCTAGTAGCACATTTTAGTAGCCCCAAAGATATGGTTAAGGAACTCGAGTTTTTTTTAGGAATTAAGACATGAAGATCATTTATTTTGTAGGTGAGGTTATTTTGGATGGATAATACATGTCGTTTCATTCTGGTGATATCTAGTACATCACATAACTCCTCATGGTTATGTATTTATGGCTTAATGAAGTTCGAGAACCCTCACGAGTTATCTAGAAGACCCTAGAAGGTCAAGGAAGTCAATTATTCTAGAATCTCTTAGAAGAAGTTTACTAGTCAAATTGGTTGTAACTAGGAGTTAATCATGAGTAAAGTTGTTGCAATAAGAAAATAATTAAAAATAAATTTGTTACAACAAGAAGTGGTGAGTTTACTATTTATGGATAAAGTGGTTGGAAGTGGGTAAAGTAGTTAAAAGTGGGTTAGCCCTAAAAGAGGGAAGTTGGGTAAAATAGTTAGAAGATGGCCTCTAAAGGAATCCACTTGGAGAGTATAAATAAGAGAGAAAGGGACTCCCATTAGCACCTATTGAACATATTGTGTAACATCCCTAGCCACCAACAGGTCGGGCAACACCACTTCTCACAGACTTCACTTCGCTCTTATACCAAATTGTAACGTCCCCAGCCACCAGTAGGCCGAGCAACGTCACTTCTCGGAACATACATATATATATATATATGACATGAATTTTAATGAATCTTAAAACAATTAACACAAAGTTACTGCTACCATACAGATTCAAATGGAATTGACAGTAAGTCAACATGCAATGGAACACATGATACATTTCAAGAAACACAAACATGCATAACATATATAATTAAGAACATAAATGATACTTATATTTTAACTGGAGTAAAACCACCAACTGCATGCAGACCTTCCATGAACCTCCCAGCCTTAGACCACATTGCTCATCATGCTCAGCAGTGGGTCACCCCCAAGCTAGAACTAAACTCCACTGGGAAAGGGAATTCTAGGCTTGGCAAGGACAACAAGGAAGTTTCACAAAACAACAAGAAGGATCTTTTATCCCAGGAGAAACTTACGCCCACAACCCACAGACCCTCATTCCCCACACTCCTGCTCCAACCTATGAGGGTACACCTTCAGTAATACAAGTCCATCAGCTAGTACACCTCCCTTACCTTGGGCTTCAACAACAGACTGGACCAGAAGTCTCAGAGTACTGTAGCTTCTATGGGACTCCCTCCCAGGGGAACTCACTTCCCAAAAAACTCTCTCACCTGGGAGAGTTTCTCACAGACCTGACAACCTGCTTCTTCAATTCAACTCCTAATAAATATTGCAACAACATTCAGCTAACATATGGGTGACGACAACAATAAGAAACGGTTATGGACAACAAAAATGGCAACATCCTAATGCTAAGACACAACATGACTCACACAAATACAAATGTGTCTGTATTCATCGGAGACACACACAACAACTCAAGTACACCTGTAGGATTCCAAAGGTGTGTACTAGGTACAGAGGCAATGATGATGGAGAATTGGTTCAATGCATGAATCCCTAGTCAATCAGGAAGGTGATAGACCTCTAGAGAAATGTAAGTGTTATGTGGAAACTTGAAACTGGTCCAGACACAAGGATGGGAAGAAATTCCCCAATGGGAAAATGAACCCCCAAAGAAATAGCTTTCTCAGCTATAAATTGCATGCTCTCAGGTTGACACATGTATTCCTAACCCCGGATGAGTTCCACTTAGCACTTGTTCCCTTTTTCCTAGGAACTTAGGACAGCACAGATTAATTCAACCATAACCTTTGGGAAATAATAATAAAATAGTATTCCCTTATAGGTAAGCCCTTCTAGCTTAGCCCCTATGCCTAGACACTTATCCCCCCTCCCTTACCCTACCTAGTGGAGTTTATTCCCCCATAACTCTTCTTTGTGGTCAATCTACACGCATCAGTGTAATTTTATTAATTATGCGAGTACTTACATATCCAAAATCAGGCTCATTGGCCTTGGCATTTGGATCACCCGCCTAATAAACACATAAGTCTCTCAACTTATAACCACTCGGCTCACCAACCCATAAACATAATTACAATCCAGCAGGGACTCGGCCTTGGGGTATTACAATCCCCTCCCCTTATTTTTTTCACTGTCCACTGTGCAACTTATTTACACGACAACAACAATATTTCCAAAATCTTAAAAAAGACACGGGTACTCTTCCCACATAGCATCTTCATGCTCCCATGTTGCGTCCTCAGGACCGTACCAGGTCCACTGGACTTTTACAAGCCCTATGGATCGATTCCAGAGCTGCTTTCTTTCCTGGTCCAGTATACGCACCGGATGCACCTGCAAGATGCCTTCTTGCTCCACTTGAATCACATTCCAATCAATCACATGATTAGGATCAGGTATATATATATTAATAAATGAAACATGAAACACATTATGTACAGTCATGGATGCAGGCAATGCAAGCGTATAAGAAACTGGTCCAATCATTTCTAGGATTTCAAATGGCCCACAATATTTGGCTGCCAACTTGGAACAATTTCCCAACTTTAGGGAAATTCTGTTGGCTTTCACTTTCAAGAAAACATGATCACCCACTTTAAACTCCCTATGGGTCCTGTTCTTATCAACATAAATTTTCTGCATGTCTTGGGAAACCTTCAAATTCTTCTTAATCTTCATCATTTTTTCTTCCATTTCCTTAAGAAACTCTAGCCCAACCCTTGCCCTATCATATAGGTTATCCTAGCTTACTGGGGTGTTTCACTTTTTTCCATAAAGTGCTTCTAACGGGCTCATCTTCAGTGATGCTTGATACCCATTGTTTTAGGAAAATTCTACCAAGTGTATATAAGCTTCCCATTTATATGGTTTTTCCATCACATACATCCTTAACATATATTTTATCACTTGGTTTAATATTTATGTTTGTCCATTTGACTCAGGGTGATAGGTTGTGCTGAAGTTTAGATTCATTCTAAATCCTTTGAATAACCCTTTCCATAATTTTGAGGTGAATTTTGGGTCTCTGTCAGACATAATTGTCTTGGGAATACCGTGCAATCGTGCTACTTCCTTCATATAGGTATCAACAACATTAGTTACCTTGTGAGTAGTCTTCAATGGAATAAAATGGGCAGCTTTCATAAGCTTATGAACCACCACCATGATGGAATCATGCTGCTTGTTGGTTTTGGGCAATCCTATGATGAAATCCATTGTCACCACTTCCCACTTCCACTCAATAATGGGTAAAGGATGTAGCAACCTTGTTGGGTGCCTATGTTCAGTGTTAACCTTTTGACACTCCATACATCTGGCGATGTATTCTTCAATTTCCTTCTTCATGCCTAGCCAAAAGTAATGGCTCTTGATTGCTTCCACTGCTATAATATCCAAGGTGTCCAGCATAAGGCACATTATGCATTTCTTTCAAGATCGTAATTCTCAATTCCTGGAAATTAGGTACATAAATTATATTTTTGTACAGGAGTGTTCCATCAGGTTCCAATTTATAATATTCGACTTTTTGTAGCATCTTACCTTGTTGTAGCTTTGCCACCAATTTCGGGAAATGCAAATCTGCATTTGCAACTTCAAAAATTTTGCCTTTAATATCAGTTTGATACATGATAATGGTCGTATCATGTACTTCATGCACTCTTTTGTTGAGTGCATCAGCCACTTTGTTCTCCTTTCCTTTGATATGCTTGATATCAAAGTCGTACTCACAAAGAAATTCCAACCATCTACTTTGTCTAGCATTCAAGGTTGGCTAATCAAACAAATACTTCAGACGATTATGTTTTGTCCTCAGTTCGAACCTACCTCCCATGAGGTAGTGTCTCCATTTCTTCAGAGTGTGCACTATGGATGCCAACTCCAAATCATGAGTTTCATAGCTCTTTTCATGATCCTTCAATTTCCTGGATTCATAACATATTACAAACCCATTTTGACTGAGGACTCCTCCCAGTCCTTCTTTGCATGCATTTGTACACACTACAAAATCTTCATTCGGGTCTGCAACCCTCAGGATTGGAGCACTGGTTAATAACTACTTCAATTGCTGGAAGCTTCTCTCACATTCTTCTATCCATTGACATTTCTTCTCCTTCCTTTGCAAGGAAGTGATGGGGTGAGCTATCCTTGAGAATCCTGCAATGAACCTTATGTAATAGCTAGCTAGACCCATAAAGGATCTGAACTCTATCACATTCTTTGGTGCTAACCATTCTATGATGGTGTTGGCCCTTGACCAAGTTTTGGAGAACTTGGGTCACATTTGACCGATTTTGGGACTTCGACAAGCTAGTCGAATATAGAATGCTAGGTGAAGCGAAGATCGCAGGATCTCGCCCCCTTTTTGTAGGATTTTTGGGTTTAGGGTTTATGTACAAAATTATGGGATGTCATCCCATGGGTTTACCCATGCTTTGGCCCTTTTGTAATGTATAAATAGATATCTAGGCAATGTAAGAAAGTAGTGAAGTAGTAGTGAATGTTTGTGGCTTAGTGTGGAGCTAGAGGCTTTGTGCATGCTATGTGTTAGGACTTGCATAGATAAGTGCAAGTGATTGTAAGAAGATGGTGTGCAGACTGTGTAAGAAGGCTTTGTGTTGTGACCTAACTCAGGGAAGGAGGATATGGTGAAGTGCGCGCAGATCTCCTGTCCTATGCGGAGTGGGGTTTTTGGGCTCTTTGCATGTAAGAAGATTGACAGAAGATAATAAAGAAGAAGAAGAGTTGTTGGACGTAGCCCCACACTGGGGGTGAACCACATATATCCTATGTTATGGTTACTTTGTATGATTGATGTGATTTATGCTTAATTTTTTTATCTTTATATTTGGTATATACATCTGATATAGTATCTTAGTGCCTAGTGATGTGAATGAATACTAGATCCGATCTGTTTCTATGTGCTAAATGCTTGGAAGTGTTAGATCTTGTTGAATATTGTGTTGTTCTATAATTAGGGTTTGAATTTGTGATGTAAATAAGGGTTAAATGCTAATGAATGTTAACTTCTAAGTTCTTTGTTAAGGTATTGTAATCACAGATCTGTGTCCCAGCTAGGTTGTATACATCTGAGTCCTGCAACCCTCCTTGCCTTTACCTCGGGTGAGACTTCATCTACTTAGCATGTGTTGCTGAAAGGGTCAGTAGTTAGGATTTTTTTGGTGCACTGTTGAAGTGTTGAACCCTGGGTCTACCCCTGTGCCAACAAATGGTTCTATTTCTGGGACCTGAAACTGTGATTGTTGGGAACCGAAGAAAAGAGAAATCTATGTGCATAGATCTGCTTCCATAGTGTGCAGCATTATACTTAAATTGTGAAGCTCTGTGCTAAGAAGAGAAGTTTGATTTGAAGAAAAGAGGTAAGATCTTGAAGATTTGTGCTCTGATAAAGGTAAGATAAGTGAAATTTTTTATTTTGAAAGAATGGATCTAGGTATGTTTCATAGATTTGGTCCTAGTCTGAAAACTAGGGTACAACTAAAAGAAAGAAGATTTGATATGAATAGATCTGATAGAAATAATGAAAGATATGTTATTCCTATGCATAGAGAGAATTGTTGGACTAACAAGTGGATGCATGATTCTAGAAAGAATTTTTTGCAGACCCACCACTATGATCTCAGTGCGCAGTATGGGAAAGGTTGGGGATTGTTCAAGAGAAAGAGAGGATTGACTCTTTATTATAGTTGTAGGAGACTCGGACATCTTGCTAAGGAATTCCCTGGTAGAGGTCCTATTTTCCTTTGTTGTAAAGCTATGAGACATGAAGTTTTGGATTTACCTAGAATGATTGCAAAAGTTGAAAAGATGAATATGAGACAAGAAAACCATGAGGAATGACAAGAGACTGAGAATATGCTTAAAAACCAAAAAGAATCAGAGGCCATATTATTGCAGATGGAAGAAACCTTGAATGATCATAGAGACACCAGTTTATTAGATATCTTAAAAGAGAAAGAGTGCATAGAAACAAGAATAGGAGACTTCGACATAGACTGTGTCCTGAATGAGGAAGCACAGGTGAATATCATGACAGAAAGAACTTAGGAAATTTTGGGAAAACCTGCTATGGTTCCTTCACTGGGAGGAATAGGATTGTTTAAAGGGAATATGATAACCCTATGTGGAAGAATTACCCAGATACCTATGAGTGCTCATGGCACTTCGACAGAAGAAGAATTTGAGGTCGTTAAGTTTGTTGAGAACAACTCCCCATTTTCTATTTTGCTAGGAAAAACTTGGGTTGAGAAAGATCAGATCCGAAGGGAACAAGAAGAGGAAACTCTAGAACAAAAAAAACAAGAACTAAGAGATTTCATGGCTAGGAGAATAGCATGCTTAATAAAATACGAGGACAAGTCAAAGAAACTAAGAGCCAGAGACATTGTTGTCGAAGTTGAACGAACATAGGAAATCTTAAGAAACTTATCCATGCAAGAGAGTAGAGCACTTACTCTAGAAAAAGAAGAAGTATTACTCTTGAACCCTTCGAAAGAACCTCAGTGGTGTGAAGTTCCTATGCCAAGAGGAGATAATAAAAATAATGGAAAAAGGAAACCAGTAACTCAAATCATAGGAAAGAAAACCAGGAAGCTCAACAAGAAGAAACCAAAGCTAGAAAGATTGCAAAAAGTACAAGAGAGGACTTCTCAAAAAAAAGGTTTGCAGAACTGGAACTTCGTCGAGATATCAGAACAATGTAAATTGGCACTTCGCCACGATGAATCAATATGACCGTTGGAGGCGTCCCAACCATTAGAACGACGCCCCAGAATGGATAGAAACACGGTTATTGTCAGAAGGTTTGACATTGGACCGTTGGGACCGCACCACAATGAATGAAATTTGATGCAGGAGCATCGCCAACTCAGCGAGCGAGCCAGCACATCAAGCGGACATCAGCTGGGAAAACAAACCCAAAATTTTGAAAAGTGCTTTGGGATTGTTGCACAAGTCTTCAATGAATTATTACGAGGTGGCGCACTTGTATTGTAAAGGGGACCTTGAGCCTTTAAGCTCTCGTCCTTAGTAGATAGGAAGGCATTTAATAGATTTAATGCAGGTAGATAGATGTTTAAGTCTAGATTAGACAGTTTTAGAGTTTTGAGAGGGAAAACGGATATAGACACCCTCCTTGTATCATTGTAACAGAATTTCAGAAGCCAGCATTCAGGAGAGAAGAGCAAGCAGAGAAATCTGTGAAGAACACCCATGTACAGAAGATTGAATTAATAGAAATGAAGTTCTGGTTTAATCTCATGGTTGTTGTTGTTTTCTCTGTGTAAATGTTATGCTCCTTTATGAATGTTTGTTTCTGGCTGTGCATTGCTTTGTTTATGCTGTGCATATGATTTTCAAGTTTAAATGAAGTCTGAGAGAGAATAAGTTTCAATTGCTTCTCTATCTGAGCCAAGAGATTCCTGCATAGAGTGCAGTTGAATTCATCCACATAGAGTGCGTTGATGAAGGCTCAATAGTTAAACACTTATTCTCATTCAACCAGAATTATAAGGTTGTCATGGGAGCTGTGTGAAGAGAGCACAGGCGAAATTAGGAGTCTCAGTAGTAAATCTGAGCAGAAGAAGGCAGAGACTGTTGTTGCCAGAAGTGCACAGAGTCTGAAATATTCAACACTTTGGGAGTTGTTGAAGGTCGAACATGAAGAGTGTGTGTAAAGTCTCTGAAGGAATCATAGTTGACAAGCTCAGGAGGGATAGTTCCTTCGTGATACGTTGGAGGAGAACTCAGGAGATGATTTGAAGAAAGTTCGAGCAGGAAGGAGCTTTAGATCGGGAGGAGTCCTTGAAGAGGAGAAGTTGTTGGTCAGGGTTTGCAGAGGAGCCTAGCGAGATCTCGCCAGCAGTTATATCTCGAGGAGATGTACATGGGGTAAGCCTAAGTGCACCAAGGAGGAGCCAAGAGCCATCGGGACTCGAGTCATCGAGGTTTGTGGAGACAGGAGTTTGTCGCCTGTTGAAATCGCGATTAGCGATTTCCCAACGTAATTGGAGTCGTTGATCACCGCAGGGACACGTGGCACAAGATTTAGGAGAGTCGGGGTTTGGCATTCAAGGTTTTCCCCTGCAAAGGAATCACTACGATCGATTTAGCGAATACGTGATATCCGATAACCCGACAAGGAGGGGTGACGTGGAGGAGAACACCCACACACGTATCGGGGATCGACTTTTTGGGGTTTCCGTTGTCATAATAATTTATGCCGGAGGAACTGCAAAACTCCGAATTGCGACGGGTCCCACAGTGATAGCATTTGGTGTGGACAGGTGTCGCCCATATCCGAGTTCGGGAATCGGAATTTCACGGTGACAGTGATACGCGACAAAGCGTACATCGATTTTCTGATAAGACGAAGGGAAGACAGCAGGTAGAGAGTTCTGTGGGTATTGAAGAAGTCCTGATAAGGGATAAGAAGAGTATTTTGACTCTTCGGGCCCGTGAAGAAGAAGGTCCTGGTGGTTGCAGACGTGCCCTGGGGTGGCGTCTGTGTCAGAGTGGTATCAGAGCAGGAACTCTTTGTTTCTGTGACAGAAAAGAAGAGAAGAATTTTCCATGCCGCCCAGAAGGGAGAGACAATCACCCGAACCAGAAGATAGGGAGGTGAGAAGAAGAGGTAGGCCGACAAGGAATCCAGAAATGGAAAGACAAATACGAGATCTCAGAGAGAGACTCGAAGAGATGGAAACAGCTAAGAGACGCACAGCTGGTACAGGGGATCTTAGTGATTCCGACAATGAGATTGAAGCTGAACCCCAAGGAGAAGTTACAGCCGAAGATGTAGCCAATGAGCGATTGATAAAAGCTATCACCTGGATGAGTTCAAAGACCAAAATGGACATTCCATCTTATGAAGGAAGTCTGGATGCAGAAGAGCTGTTGGACTGGATCAGGGCTCTTGACACCTACTTTGGTTATGAGGATATCGAAGAGGATAAAAAAGTTAGGCATGTTGTCATGAAGTTGAAGGGACACGCAGCATTGTGGTGGGATGAGCTACAGGCAGATAGACGTTCCAAAGGCAAACAGAAAATTAAAAGCTGGGACCGAATGATTGCTAAGATTAAAGCGAAGTTCATCTCGAGAGACTACCAGATAAATCTATTCAGGCGAATGCCGAACCTAAGGCAGAAGTTGATGACGGTGAAGGAATACACTGAAGAGTTTTACAAGCTCAATATCAGAGCGGGTCATCGGGAGAGCGATGATGAGAAGGTTGCTAGATACCTGAATGGTCTGAGATATGACATTTAGGATGAATTAAGCATGGCGACCATCTGAACGGTGGAGGATTCTTACCAGATGGCGCTGAAATCCGAGGAGAAGCTGAGCCATAAGCAAGGACAGCGAGGGAGAGGCAGGAGTCAGCCCAGAGGCAAGAAAGTTGCACAGGAGAAATTCCAAAATCCCATGGAGGAATGGAAGAAGCCTCAGGGTAAGGTTGAGAGAGGTGGAACCTCACAGCGAGGACAACAATATGTTGAACAGAGGGGGCAGCATACTGAGCAGGGAGGGGATTATGCTGATGCAAACACTTTTCCTCATACCAGAGGAAGAGGAAGAGGCCAAGGTGGAGTGATCACATGATTCACGTGTGGAAAGGATGGACACAAGGTAGTTGACTATCCAGACAGGGAAAAGGACCGAGGAGAAACTCACATCGCTGAAGCACAAAGGCGAGCTGCTGAAGTAGAAGGTGCAGAAAGTGGAAGCTCACTCCTTATGTGAAAATTCCTTTTGACACCTGAGAAAGAGGTGCAGGAAAGTTCAGCTCAGAGGACCAGACTTTTCAGGATAGCCTACAAAACCAAGGATAATAAATGCAAGGTTATCGTGGATAGCGGAAGCACCAATAATCTCGTTTCAACTGAGATGGTGGAGAAGTTGGAACTGGAGACAACTGATCACCTGAATCCATATAAAGTCTCATGGCTACAGAAGGGACATCAGGTGAGTGTCACTAAACAATGTTTAGTCGAAATTAAAATTGGGGGATATAATGATAAAGTCTTGTGTGATGTCATTCCCATGGATGTATGTCATTTTTTACTGGGTATACCATGGCAATATGACCGAAATGTGGTTCATGATGGGAGGATGAACACATACACTTTAGAGAAGGAGGGAAGGACACACAGATTGCTTCCGATAAAAGATAAAGAAGTGAAACCGGAAGTAAGAAAAACAATACTTCTCATGAGTGGGAAGGAGCTTCTCATAGAGATGGAGAAGAAGGAAGATCCACAATTCTTTGTGGTCAGGAAACCAAGAATTGTCCTGACTAGCACGAGAGTGGATGACTTACCAGTTGAGATTCAGGAACTGCTGGAAGAGTTCGCTGACATCATAGTGGATGAACTACCTCGTTCGTTGCCACCGATGAGGAGTGTGATTCATCATGTCGACCTCATACCAGGAGCCAGTTTGCCGAATAAGGCTACGTACAGACTGATGCCACAGGAAAATGAGGAAGTTAAGAAGCAAGTCTTGGATCTATTGGACAAAGGATTGGTCAGATAAATCCTGAGTCTGTGTGTTGTTCCAACAGTGCTTAGCCCAAAAAAATATGGGGGTTGGAGAATGTGCACCGACTCAAGAGCGATAAATAAAATCACCATCAGATACAGATTTCCACTACCAAGAATGGATGATCTGATGGATTGCCTGAGTGGGGCAAATTATTTTTCAAAAATTGATTTGAAGAGCAGATATCACCAGATTCGCATGAGGGAAGGTGATGAATGGAAGATAGTATTCAAGACAAACGAAGGTTTGTATGAATGGCTAGTCATGCTGTTTGGTTTGACAAACGCGTCGAGCACATTCATGAGACTGATGAATGAAGTCCTGAGGGAATTCATCAGGAAGTTTGTATTCGTATATCTGGATGATATATTGATCTACAGTAAGACGAAGGTTGAACATCTGAAACATTTGGCCATTGTGATGAGGAAACTACAATAGGAGAATCTATTGATCAATATGAAGAAGTCCTCGTTCATGAAGACAGAGCTCATTTATTTGGGTTTCGTCATATCGGCGAATGAATTGAAGATGGATCCAAGTAAAGTGGAAGTGATTAAGAATTGGCCATCACCCAGGAATGTTTTTGAAATGAGAAGTTTCCATGGTTTGGCTAGTTTCTACCGAAAGTTCATTAGGAACTTCAGTGGGATTAGCGCAGCGATGATGGACACGGTGAATAAGCGGCATAAGTCTTTTCACTGGACATCAGAGGATGAAAAGAGCTTCAATCTGTTAAAGAGGAAGATAACGGAACGACCAGTGTTGGTGTTGCCGGACTTCAAGAAGACATTCCAAGTAAAGTGTGATGCAAGTGGATATGCCATAGGAGCGGTCTTGAGTCAGGAGGACAGGCCAGTTGCATACTTCAGCGAGAAGCTAGATGAAGCAAATCTGAAATACTCCACGTACGATAAAGAGTTTTATGTCATCATACAAGCATTGAAAAAGTGGAGGCATTACTTGATACCCAAGGAATTTGTATTGTACAGTGATAATCATGCATTGCAGTTTGTGAGTCAACAAAAGAAGTTGAATCATAAACATGCAAAATGGGTAGAGTATATGCAGAATTTTACATTTGTAATTAAACACATTTCAGGAACTGATAGCAAAGTGGTTGATGCTTTGAGCAGGAAATGTTTGTTACTACAGAAGTTCTGAGTCAATACATTAGGTTTCGAAAACCTGAGAGACATGTACGCAGGTGATACAAATTTTACAGAAGCGTATGAAGCAGCTAAGAATCCAGTTCTCAGAGATCGAAGCCCGTGGATGGATTACATGATTCAGAATGGACTGTTGTTCAGGGGCAACCAGTTATGCATTCCGAATTGCTCCATGAGGGAGAACCTTCTAAAGGAGAAGCACAGTGGTGGATTAGCAGGGCATTTTGGCCACGACAAAACATTCGCAAAGCTGAGCGAATCATATTTTTGGCGAGGCATGTGAGCGGATGTCAAACGATTTGTTGACAGATGCAGGATTTGTCAACACTCGAAGGGGAGGAAATAGAATGCAGGTTTTTATCAGCCATTGCCCATACTAGAGAGGCCATGGGAGGCGATCAGCACGGATTTTGTATTGGGTTTGCCGAGGACGCAGAGAGGGGTTGATTCCATCTTTGTGGTTGTAGATAGGTTTTCAAAGATGGCACATTTTATACCATGCCAGAAGACCAGCGATGCGACTCACATCGCGAACTTGTTTTTCAAGGAGATCATTCGACTCCATGGATTGCCGAGAAGTATAGTGTCGGAAAGGGATACCAAATTCATAGGGCATTTTTGGAGGACGCTATGGAAGAAGCTAGGGACTAACTTGACGTTTAGTTCATCTTACAATCCACAGAAGGATGGGCAGACGGAAGTGGTCAACAGGAGCTTGGGAGACTTGTTGAGAAGCCTGGTGACAGAGCACCATAGCAGCTGGGACAACATATTGCCACAGGCAAAGTTTGCATACAACGATTCAGTGAATCGGAGTACAGGCAAAAGCCCATTTCAGATTGTGTATGGGACACAACTGAGGGGAGTTTCTGAACTCAGGGAGTCAAAACAGGTTGCGACTAGCAGTGCTAGTGCAGAGGAATTCACTGAAGCGATGAAGGAACTTCACAGCAAGGTGAAGCAGCAACTGATAGACTCAAATCAGGAGTATAAGCACAGAACAGACCAGCACAGAAGACAACTTCAGTTTGAAGTTGGTGACTTAGTTTTGGCACATTTGAGGAAGGAAAGGTTCCCAAGGGGAACATATAATAAGTTGAAGATGAATAAAATTGGACCATGCAAGGTCTTGAGGAAATTCAGAGAGAATGCTTATGAGATTGAGTTGTCGGATGGCATCGAGATATCTCCGATATTCAATGTTTCGGATTTATACCCATACAAGACTGGAGAAGCAGAGGCTGGAACTGAGGAACCAGTGATCCAGTGGATGAAGCAGATGTCGATAGCAGAAAAGACACAGATGGAGTACATATTGGGCAAGAGAATAGACAAGAAAACCAGGCGAAAGCAGTATTTTGAGTACCTGGTCAAGTGGAAGAATCACCCAGTGGAAGACGCCAGCTAGGAAAATGAAGCAGTAATACAGAAGTATGGACAAATCGTGAAGGAGCTCATGGACAGGATCCCATGAAAGTTTTCCAGCCGAGGAGTATGATGCAGGAGCATCGCCAACTCAGCGAGCAAGCCAGCACATCAAGCGAAGACCAGTTGGGAAAACAAACCCAAAATTTTGAAAAGTTCTTTGGGATTGTTGCGCAAGTCTTCAATGAATTATTACGAGGTGGTGCACTTGTATTGTAAAGGGGACCTTGAGCCTTTAAGCTCTTGTCCTTAGTAGATAGGAAGGCATTTAATAGATTTAATGCAGGTAGATAGATGTTTAAGTCTAGATTAGACAGTTTTAGAGTTTCTAGAGGGAAAATGGATATAGACACCCTCCTTGTATCATTGTAACAGAATTTTAGAAGCCATCATTTAGGAGAGAAGAGCAAGCAAAGAAATCTGTGAAGAACACCCATGTACAGAAGATTGAATTAATAGAAATGAAGTACTGGTTTAATCTCATGGTTGTTGTTGTTTTCTCTGTGTAAATGTTATGCTCCTTCATGAATGTTTGTTTATGGCTGTGCATTGCTTTGTTTATGTTGTGCATATGATTTTCAAGTTTAAATGAAGTCTGAGAGAGAATAAGTTTCAATTGTTTCTTTGTCTGACCCAGGAGATTCCTGCATAGAGTGCAGTTGAATTCATCCACATAGAGTGCGTTGATGAAGGCTCAATAGTTAAACACTTATTCTCATTCAACCAGAATTATAAGGTTGTCGTGGGAGCTATGTGAAGAGAGCACAGGCGAAATTAGGAGTCTCATTAGTAAATCTGAGCAGAAGAAGGCAGAGACTGTTGTTGTCAGAAGTGCATAGAGTCTGAAAGATTCAACACTTTGGGAGTTGTTGAAGGTCGAACACAAAGAGTGTGCGCAAAATCTCTGAAGGAATCAGAGTTGACAAGCTCAGGAGGGATAGTTCCTTCGTGATACCGTGGAGAAGAACTCAGGAGACGATTCAAAGAAAGTTCGAGCAGGAAGGAGCTTTAGATCGGGAGGAGTCCTTGAAGAGGAGAAGTTGTCGGTCAAGGTTTGTAGAGGAGCCTAGCGAGATCCCGCCAGCAGTTAGATCTCAAGGAGATGTACATAGGGTAAACCTAAGCACGCCAAGGAGGAGCCAAGAGCCATCGCGACTCGGCTCATCGGGGTTTGTGGAGACAAGACTTTGTCTCCTGTTGAAATCGCGATTAGCGATTTCCCGACGTAACTGGAGCCATTGATCACCGCGGGGACACATGGCACGATATTCCGGAGAGTTGGGCTTCGGCATTCGGGGTTTTCCCCTGCAAAGGAATCACTACGGTCGATTTAGCGAACACGTGATATCTGATAACCCGACAAGGAGGGGTGACGTGGAGGAGAACACCCACACACATATAGAGGATCAGCTTTTCGGGGTTTCCGTTGTCGTAAGAATTTCTGTCGGAGGAACCGCGAAACTCCGAATTGCGACGGGTCCCACAATGATAGCATTTGGTGTGGACATGTGTCGCCCATATCGGAGTTCGGGAATCGGAATTTCACGGTGACAGTGATACGCGACAACGCGTACACTGATTTTCCGATAAGACGAAGGGAAGACAGCAGGTAGAGAGTTCTGTGGGTCTTGAATAAGTCCCGATAAGGGATAAGAAGAGTATTTTGACTCTTCAGGCCTATGAAGAAGAAGGTCCTGGTGGTTGCGTATGTGCCTCGTGGTGGCGTCTGTGTCAAAATTGCATTAATTAAGGTATTCCTACCCGTGGATAGATCTGTTATGATGATGTCTATTTATTCGATCAAGCATTGCACCATGAAAACTTTTGTCAATTGTGATTATTCGAGTTGATTATTACCACGCCATGATTGTTGAGACCTCGCCACCCATGTTGTTACAGTGAGTGTTTTTTCACCGATCTGAGATATCAGATCTCGAGTGTGCATGTCGGACGAAATTAGCATAGTAGAAAAAGTCATCAAAGAGATCCTAATAGACCTCATGGCTGAGAAGGGGATGTCTGCAAGCACCCAAGCCTTAATGATGAGAGGAGTTCAAGCATCCCTGTCGACTGCTCGTGGATCTGGACCATCCCAAGCTGCGACAGAGAAATGAACCAAGCATAGTAATGACTTAGCGAATGTGAATCTCATCCCATCTATCCTTCCCAACTACACCCCGCCTATGGCTGGTGCGGTGAGTCGTGACAACATCCCAAGGGACTTCGACTACACCGGAATCATTGCGTATGTCCCAAAGGGAATACGCACAGTCAGACCATAGTTGGAGAGGATTTTGACATTGAATATCAGCGACTATAACTTACAATACCACAAGAACTATGGCATGCTCGCACCATACAAATATTTGACCAAGACAAACGAGAAGAAGTTGAATATCATCCCCCAGCCGTGAAACATGGACATTGAAAGGTCCACCATCCTGAACGTAATGAAGATACCCCACTTTGGAATGCACCAAAAGGTTAATGTGTGCATTAAACTACTAATGTCATGTTTCCATGGTGGTTACCTATGGTTGGACAGGCGTATAATAGTCGATCTAGTGTTGATCCATTGGATCATCGGATTAAACATGCAATGACCAGACCCACAATACTTTTATCCAAGGAAGGCTACAGATCATTCCCTGGCGCAAAGAATCAAAGATACCTATGGAGATGTGGAGAAGGGGAAGCCAGGATACAAGGTAGCATCCATCCAGAATGGTGTAGTGCGCCTAGCCTACCAGTTGATCGTTGGTAAGCTAGTAAGGAAGAACAGACCCACGCAGGTCACGGGGTTCGTTGTTGAGCTCACGGGAAAATGCATTGAAGGGATACAAATGAAATGGGCAAGCTACCTCATCAACCATTTAGAGAAATACTACCGCGAAGCTCAAGTATCAGGTCTATGAGGTCCCTTTTAGCTGGTTGTTGATCTTCATCACCTTCATTTCTTGGGAGATGTCAAAAGGTGTGACCTTCCCTGAAATTGAGCCATCTGAACCCTTAGTTGCGAAGTTCACTATGCTCTGGTATTCGAGTGACATGGATAAAAAATGGCAGTCAAACACAGCGTTCCACACCTATTACCTGCAGTTGAAGAGGACTATTGAGTCTTTCCTTCGTATGACATTGAACACCTTGGACAGGATCAGGCCAATTATGAAGTTTCACGCAGATAGACATTTTATTTATATCACTATGCATGCAGATGAACATAGAGAAGAGCTTCAATCCTACTACAAGCTCACAGAGGAGGACCTGGAAGAAATAACAAAGGAATGGCCTACAAAGCTCCTTATACCAGTCGACTAGGTAGAACTGTCTGACCCCGACCTCATTGGAAGTCTTGTGGTCACTCATGAAGAGTATGATGCACCCAGCAGTATCCGGAAGAAAAATAAGGAAGATGTACAGGAAATAAATAGTGCATCAGAAGAGAATGCATCAGATTCACCTAGTGGAGGAGGAGGTGATGAAGTGGACAAAGAAGAGAAATAAGGGGAAGAAGACAAGAAGAAGCAGGGAAAAGTAACACCACATAGGAACCCCCTTGAAGAGAGAGAGACATCCAATAAAATAAAGGTTTCCCCAATGAAACCTACATCGTGGAAGAAGTCAAAAGCTAGTAAGCCCAAGATACAGAATGTGCTCATGGTAGATGACATCGACCTCATCATCGTCATCGTATCAGATACATCAGAAGATATTTTACAGCGCAATGAAGAAAAACACGAATCCATGTATGATCACATTGAATCATAGCATAAAGGAATACAGTAGGCTCTCCATTCACATCGCATCGTGCCTACTGCATCGTTGTCAGCAAGGAACATAGAAGTAGGATATGATCCTGCCCAGCTACACAGGATAGCATATGCGACAGAGGCTCACCTCTGTCGTGTCCAGGAGAAAAAGGAACAAGCCACAAAGTCCCTGAAGAAAGAAAAAGAGGAAGACATATCCAGAAAAAGACATCAGGTTTTTCAATAAGAAAAAGACGACCTCTAGGTGAAGTTTGCAGAGGATAGAGCACATATCCAGAAGGAAAAAGTGAATTTGCTCGTAGAGTAGATTGGACTTAAAGAAGCAGTCACTAGAGAAATTCTCTCTATGACGGGCTTAGAGAAGACGGAAGAAGACCCAGTGGATAATCAAGTGGGAAGGCTTGTCGAATCCATTCAGCAACTCCAACAAAGAATAGCATAATTGGAATTATAGACAATGCCAAGAACTCCACAGGAAGTGCGAGATCTAAGAGAAGAAACTATGAGGAGCACGATTGAGAGAATCAAGGCATTATCCTTGGAATGAAAACAGCACAACAGTCGAAGTGCGTAGACCTACAAGAGCCTTGTAGAGTACCCTGAGCTCATGACACTGGAATCATAGCTCCAGGAGGCAAAGAAGCAAGAAGCAATAGTGCAAGAACAGTAGAAGCTACTGCCACTGGTCAAGAGGATGAAAAGAGACCAGGAACAACGCATGGTACAACAATAGGCCCATTCCATTCAGATCAAGATCATGGAAGTAACCCAAAGACTCCAGCCAGTGCAGAATGAAGCCTACACACATTTTGAGGAGATTGAAGGACAAGGTGCACAGCTAGAACAAGTAGTCACCTCAGTTGAACAATGATTGGACGGACCTATCACCGAGAAGGTCATTCAAGAGTTCATCAAGCAGGAGGCTCTGGATAAGCAGTAGGTTGAAGCAACTCGAGCCAAGATCGAGGCCTTCGAGGTAGAGTTACCCATATCAGAGTGACTCGGGATGAGTCACAGGTAAGTGTTGGGGGCCTGTTGGCCTTTGACCAAGTTTTGGAGAACTTGCATCACATTTGACTGCTTTTGAGACTTCGATAGGTTGGTCGAAGATAGAGTGCCAGGCGAAGCGGAGATTGCGGGATCTCACCCCCTTTTGCGGGCTTTTTGGGTTTAGAGTTTATGTAATGGGTTATGGGATGTCGGCCCATGGGTTTACCCATGCTTTGGCCTTTTTATCCTTTTATAATGTATAAATAGATATCTAGGTGATGTAAGAATGTAGTGAAGTAGTAGTGAATGTTTGTGGCTTAGTGCGGAGCTAGAGGCTTTGCGCATGCTATGTGTTAGGACTTGCAGAGATAAGTGCAAGTGATTGTAAGAAGCTGGTGTGCAGATTGTGTAAGAAGGCTTCATGCTATGACCTAACTCGGGGAAGGAGGATCTGGCGAGGTGCGCACAGATATCTTATCCTATGTGAAGTGGGGTTTTGGGGCTCTTTGCATGTAAGAAGATTGATAGAAGACAATAAAGAAGAAGAAGAGTTGGAGGACGTAGCCCCACGCTAGGGGTGAACCACATATATCCTGTGTTATGGTTTCTTTGTATGATTGATGTGATTTATGCTTAATTTTTTTATCTCTATGTATGTTATATGCATCTAATATAGTAGCTTAGTGCCTAGTGATGTGAATGAATGCTATATCTGATCTGTTTCTATGTGTTAAGTGCTTGGAAGTGATAGATCTTGTTGGATACTATGATGTTCTGTAATTAAGGTTTGAATTTGTGATGTAAATAAGGGTTAAATGCTAATGAATGTTTACTGGTAATTGCTCTGTTAAGGTATTGTAATCACATATTTGTGTCCCAGCTAGGTTGCAAACATCTGAGTCATGCAACCCCCCTGCCTCTACCTCGGGTGAGACTTCATCTACTTTGCAGGTGTTTTTGAAAGGGCTAGTAGTTAGGGTTTTGTTGGTGCATTGATGAAGCGTTGAACCCTGGGTCTTCCCCTGTGCCAACAAATGGATTCTATCTTCTCAAGATCCATGGTTGTCCCATCCTTTGAAATGATATGTCCCAAGTAATGGATCTTCTTTTGATAAAATGAGAACTTTCTCAATTTGGCATACAGTTGGTGCTCTCTTGGCACCTACAACACCATATACAGATGATGTTCATTCTCTTCCTCTGACTTGGAATACACCAGGATTTCATCCAAAAATACTATGACAAACGTTTCTAGATATTCTCTAAATACACCATTCATTAGGCACATGAAAACAGTGGGTGCATTTGATAACCCAAATGGTACCACTGTGAATTCATAATGACCATACCTTGTTCTGAAGGTGGTCTTGTTGATGTATTCATATTTTATCCTTACCTGGTGGTACCCTGCCCTGAGATCTATTTTTTTTAATATCTTGGCATCCTTCAACTGATCAAATAGATCATCGATCATTGGCAAAGAATACTTGTTCTTAATAGTCACCTTGTTTAACTGTCTAAAATCGATGCACAATCTCAATGTCCCATATTTATTTTTCACAAACAAGATCAGGGCACCCTAAGGTGACACACTTGGGCATATATACCCCTTCTTCAGAAGTTCTTCAAGATGCAATTGCAGTTATTTCAGCTCTAGTGTACTCATTCTATAAGGATTTTTTGACATTGGAGCTACTCCAGGCATCAAGTTTATAGAAAAGTCAATATCTCTCTTTGGGGGTAATCCTGGTATCTCCTTGAATACATCTTCAAAATATTTTAATACTGCATGGTCTTCAATATTTGACACCTTATCCTTAGGTTCTTCTTCCATATGAGCTGCAAGTAATTGACAATCTTTCCTATAGCACTTCTTCAGCTGCATTGTTGAGATTTCTCTGATAGAAACTAGTCTGGGAATTCCTTGGAATTTCCTTGGGTTTCCTTCCTCATCCAGGAAAGTGAATGCCTTGTTATGACAGTCTAATATGGCATGGTGTTGGTCCAACCAATCAATCCCAATTAGACATTCATAGGAACCTAAAGGTAAGATGTTCAATTCATCCCTTGTGCTCAGTCCATTCATGTCTATTGGACAGGACTTAACCAACTCAACAACCCTTCTCTTGGCTCTTGTAGCCAGCTGCACTAACCAATACTTTCCATGCTTGCTTCTTGGAAAATGTAAGATTTCCACCATTCTAGGATCTTTGTAACTATGACTAGCTCCTGAATCAATTAAAATAGTAATGGGTTGGTTGTTGATCATACCTTCCACTTCAATCATATGTGACTGATATTCTGCTTTCTTTTTGTCTAGGGCTACGTAGATCCTTGGTACACTTATGCCCATGTCCTCCATTGTTTCTTCCTATTGAACATTGTGGACAACCCTCACGTTGTCATTTTTGTGGGGGCAATCTTTGTACCTATGATTTCCTTTACAACCCCAACATTCCATAGGTGGTTGTCTTGGCATTTTCCCACTTACTTCATCCTTCCTGGGCTCTCTAAAAATTGGCTATCCTTGAGGGCTATTCCTGAAAAATGGTGGTTTGTTTCCCCTTTTCCTCTGCTCCCTCTTAAACTTCTTCTTGTCTTCCCGAGCTTTTTGGAAAGTAGGCTTTTCTTTTTGTTGATCATATAAGCATTTTTCTCTCCTTCTAGTTTCTTCCATAGTTTTCAGGTCATCATACTGGATCTTGTAACTGATGGAAGATGGAAGCCCACTCAGATACCTTTGAATCTTAACTACCTCATCCTTGATGAAGGGAACATATTTCAACAACTCCAAGAATCTTCTTTCATACTCATCAATGGATATACTTCCCATCTTGAGTTCGAAGAACTCTTTCATTTTCTTGTCATAATACCTCTTAGTTAAGTACTTATTTTCAAAATGTCTCTTGAATTCCCTCCATGTAACATTCTTCTCTCTGACGTGTTGTACTTGCACAAGTTTCTCCCACCATATGGATGCCTTTCCTTTAAGTTGGTAAATGGAAATTCTTCCCTTTGCATGAGAAGAATAGTTCTGCAGTTGGAAATATTTCCTCATGCCCAACAGCCATGTCTCATCATATTCATCTTTCTTGTGTTCTCCATCAAAAGTAGGAGGCTTGATCTTGTTCATTTCTCCCTTAAGTTCATCCACTCCAGATCTCATATGTTTTCTGGTAGGACATGGGCTTGAACTACTGTGTGCCCTCTTACTCGAATGTTTTGAGGAGTGACGATGATGGCTGGTAACACTTATTTATCTTCCTTTCTTCTCAGGTGTCCCATGACTCCCTATTTTTATTAAGCCACTCTCCTTATCCAACTTCTTTTCAATTCTTTCCAAGCTCTGTATCAACTTTAAGTTGAACTCTCCCTATTGATCCCTTGCTTTCATGAGCTTTTTGTTATCTTCTCGGTGAGTCTGGGCATCTTTCTACAATATTTCAATGATTTTCATCATGTATCCTTCCTTATCTGTCTCTTCTCCATGCCCATTGGAGTTTGATCCTTCAACTCCCAAATGGACATCCATTCCTTTAGCTTCATTCTCTGAAATGAAAGCATTATGTGCCTCCTCCATTCTCTGCACTCTGCGGCAATTCGGTTAGGTTATGACAATCGTTAACTCTGCAAACACAATATGCATTTGATCCAGGTGGATATCGGTGGCCACCCACCTTTTTCAACTGGCTCAAAACAGTTTTCTGGCAATTTTGGCAATTTACTATTTTTAGCAGTTTTTCGGATCCTCAAACTTCTGGAGCCGTTTTGAGGCCCTAAAAGACATTTTTTGGGAAAAAATGGAGCAACATGGAAGGTCCTTCCATGTTTCCCCCAAAATGAATCTCCTCGATGATACCTTTCCAAAGGGCTATCATGCACCTAAAATGGAGATCATATGCAAAAGTTACGACCTCGGGAAGTTGATGTACTAACTTACCCAAATGGGGCCGACATGACTTTTGGTGCTTCATCTCCTAGGGTTAGGTTTTTTGATGTCTAGGGTTTTTGGCATTCCTGTTTGCTGTAAAAAGGCCTTCAGAGCCTCATTGTAATCATCTTCTTGTGAATGAGCGCAGTCATCACATCTCTTCTCAGAGATAAGCCACCACCATTCTAGCAAGCTTGTTTTCCACTGCATTTTACAGTTTCAGCGTATTTCCTTATTGAATAGAAAACCATTTTTGTTGTATATCTATTATTTTGTTTTAAGCACCTATTAATAATATGTATTCATTTCATTCTGCTCATAAAATTTGGATCAGCAGTCAACCAAAATTTGTCAGGCCATCAGTCCTTAACAATTCCACAGTATTCATAAAGAAATCTGATTCAAAGAAAAATTTCAAATTCCATTTTCTTTCTGACCTCTGCTCTGTTCTGCAATAATTTTCAGGCACTAGACCCTTTCTTGTAGCACCCAACCCATGTGACCACAGGTTGTGGCCAAGTGCTAGGTCAATAGGTGCTTATTCAGGACTTCGGGCCTCTGGCTTCGAAATTTTTTGAAGAACATCACAACAACCCCCTCGAAGTTCCAGATTACTGAACTCATGAAGTAGGGTGGATCAACCATCCACGTCTACCCATCATCCAACAAATGGCACTCACTATTGAACCTTAGGCATCTGAGTTCTAAGACCTTGGAGCTTCGAGACTTCAGGACTTCAGAGGATTTCACATCCGCACCTCCCCAACACCCCGAACCATTAATCTTTGAACACTTCCATGTCACCTTTGGTGACATCATTATGTCATGTCACTTCGGTGTTACGAAACTTTGGAAGGTTCTTCCTTTCGTTCCTTATGAACCATCCTTCTGAAGTGTCAAGTCTTTGGACTTCACAACTAGTGGTGCACATCCACTGGGACCCACGGCTTCCATGCTTGGACTAAGTTACTGAATAGTCACATCACTTAACGCTTTTCAAATTGCGGGGGCATGCATCCATGGTTTGGAGTAACCTGTCTTTCATCCTGCAATTCTTCTGACATTGACATGTAACCCCTCTGTGAAATCGTGGTTTGATTGTGGGACTGCCTTGGATAATTAAATCCCATGCAACTTGGGTCCCCACAATGCCTCCTGGTCGTTGATCTTGATGTATCTTTATCAATGCCATTCTGGGTCCGCTGACCTTTAACTATGTTATGTAACCTTTGGGCCCACATAGTATAGATGACAACATTCCAGGTGGGGACATGTGGTAGGTATAGGAGAGGTCAATGTCACCTCCAGGTGATGTCATTATGACTCACCACTTCGGCTCTTCGGGGCTTCAGAGCTTTGGGCTTCGGGAGTTCTCGTCTCAGCACATTAATTCTCCCAAACAATTTCACCTGAAGTCCACGAATTTCCACCATGTATCCTCTCTCTCGGATCAATGGCATAGACAAACTTCATTACTCCGTGGATTTCCAAAGGATCCCACGGCTAACTGCCTCGCAACTTTTCCAGATCTAATGATCTGGGGTGACTATGTTTCCTCCTGAAGAAATCCTAGCCGTTAACTTGTTAAACCTTGAGAGTTTCCCCCCCTTTGAATATTTCTTCCCGCTATCTCTCCTGAGCTTCGTTTCTTGAACCCCTCTCTCCTTAGAGGGTTTATTCGACACTTAGTCGACTTTCGGATATGTGCACTCCTTGCACCCAGAGATGATCTGAACCTCGAATTTTGTCCCTTTCGACAAAAATTCACTCTAAAATATTTGTCTTGTTAACCAATAACATGGCCCATCCAGGCTCAGTGTTGAAACCATGGCTCTGATACCAAATTTAACGTCCCCGACCACCAACAGGTTAGGCAATGCCAATTCTCACAAACTCCACTTAGCTCTCATACCAAATTGTAACATCCTCGACCACCAGCAGGTCGAGCAACACCACTTCTTGGAGCATACGTATATATATGACATGCATTTTAATGAATCTTAAAAAAACTAACATGGAGTTACTTCTACCATACAGATTCAAATGGAATTGACAGTAAGTCCACATGCAACGGAACACATGATAAATTTCAAGAAACACAGACATGCATAACATAGATAATTAAGCATGGAAATGATACTTATATTTTAACTGGAGTAAAACCACCAACTACATGCAGACCTTCCACAAGACTCCCAGCCTTAGACCACACTGATCATCATGCTCAGCAGTGGGTCACCACCGAGCTGGGACTATAATCCACTGAGCAAGGGAATTCTAGGCTTGGAAAGGACAACAAGGAAGTTGCACAAAACAACAAGAAGGATATTTTATCTTAGGAGCCACTTATGCCCACAACCCACAAACCCTCATTCCCCACATGCCTACTCCACCCGAGGAGGGTACACCTTCACTAATACAAGTCCATCGGTTAGTATGCCTCCCTTACCTTGGGCTTCAACAACAGGATGGACCAAAAGTATTAGAGTATTTTAGTTGCTACGGGACTCCCTTCCAGGAGAACTCACTTCCCATCAAACTCTCTTACCTGGGAGAGTTTCTCACAGGCTTGAAAACCTGCTTCTTCAATTCAACTCCTAAGAAATACTACAACAACATTCAACTAACACACAAGTGACGAAAACAACAGGAAACGATTATGGACACCAAAAATGGTAACAACCTAACGCTAAGACACAACATGGCTCTCACAAATACAAATGTGTACGTCTTCACCAGAGACACACAGAACAACTCAAGTACGACTATAGGATTCCAAAGGTGTGTACTAGGTACATAGGTGATGATGATGGAGAACTGGTTCAATGTGTGAGTACATGGTCAATTAGGAAGGTGAAAAACCTCCAGAGAAACATAAGGGTCATGAGGAAACTTGAAACTGGTCCAGACGCAAGGATGGGAAGCAATGCCTTGATGGGAAAATGAACCTCCAATGAATTGGCTTCCTTAGCTAGAAACTGCATGTGCTCAGGTTGACACATGTCTTCCTGAAGCCGCATGAGTTCCACTTAGCACTTGTTCCCTTTTTCCCAAGAACTTAGGACAACACGGCTTAAGTCAACCATGGACTTTGGAAAATAATAATAAAATATTATTCCCTTACAGGTAATCCCTTCTATCTTAGCCCCTAGGCCTAGACGTGGGTGATTTTGTAGCCGCGGGTTTTTATAGATGCAGAAAATGACAATTATTTAGTCACGGGTATTTTTGTAGCCACAGGTTTCGGTAGTTTTATAAAATGGAAATTTTGTAGCTGCGGGTGTTTTTGTAGCCGCAGGTTTGGTAGTTACAGAAAGAGTAGTTTTAGTAGCCACAGGTGATTTGGCAAATGTAGAAAGTTGGCAGTTCAATAGCCACATCAGATTTGCAGATTGGAATTGTTCCAATTGTTGCATGGTATGGTATAGTTCTTGATGATGATGCATCAAGGTTGCTACAGGATTGAAGGTATGCCTATATGCAATTTTTTTATGGTTACAATTGGTCATGAAATGGTACATACTTGAGGCTACATAACAGTGAGGTTTTGGCACATGGTTTGATGTAAGGGTTTATGGTATTTGGTTTATGGATAGAGAGATCTATTGATAGAGGAATTTTGCTAGTTATATTGGCATATGTCTTTGGTATATTGTTGAATTACATGTTGGGACATATATTTGATGAGTTGGCACATACATGAGGTGTATGGTATGGTGATGTTGGTGTATCCTGATTAGGCATAGTTTGAGTTGTTGTTGATACATGATTGGTACATGTTTGGTACATTGTTAGAGGCACTTGTTGGTAATATTGTTGGAGATATTAGTGAAGTATTGTTGGCACATGGTTTATGGATGATGTGGCATATATGACTTGGTATACTTTTAGAAGAACATCTTGATTGTGGTACATATTGTTGATGTTTGTGAATAGTCTTGGTTGATGCACATCATGGTGATATTGTGCATATGGTTGAGAGTGGGATTTGTGATGGATCTTGGTGAGTAGATCTGATTTGATTGATGAGATTGATGAGACAGGTTGTTGTGATAGGTTATTTGTACAGGTTTGGTGCATGGTTGATGCAATTTTTTATGGTACAGGTTCTGGTACAAGTTTTTTGGTGCATGTTGATTGGTATAGGTTGTTACAATTTTTTGGTTATAGGTTGACAGTGATAGAGTGACAGTGGCAGTGGTTGATTCAGTGACAGTGATAGATTTTCTACATTTGGCATTTATATTTCAATGCAGTTGGACGGGGAAAGGAAAGGGGGTTGTAGCCTCCTTTCCATTGATGTTATAGAATCATGGAGTTGCATCCTAAGAACTAGGTGGTTGTAGCCACCTTCTGATTTTAGCTGGAGAAATCAGGGGGTTGTATCCTCCTTCTGGTTGGAGCCATAGAATCAAGGAGTTGGAGCTTCTTTCAGGTTGGAGCCTAGGAAACTAGGGGGTTGGAGCCTCCTTCCAGTTAGTGATGGACAATTGGAAGTTGGTGCTTCCTTGAATGTAATTCTTTCACATATAATAAAATCATTATGTGGTTTTCTCCCGCATTGGGTTTCCATGTAAATATTGGTGTACTGTGTATTGTGTGGATGTGTTTATTATTGTTTATTATGCATTGATGGATGTTAATTTTTATGATACAATAATATATTGATGATGAAGTGATGAACATGGTTGAGTAATTTAAAGGAACATAAATTGTGGTTAAAAGTTGTATAAATTGTTCATTATTGATTCACCCCCCTTCTCAACAATCCAACACTTCATTATTAAAAAAAAAATCATGGTCTAAGATTAATTGTTGGGGTATGTAACACACCCACTACGAAATTTGAAATTTTTCGGCCTTTTTCATCTTTTCTCCGATGAACAGAATTCCTCGAATCCCTACGGGACCTGATACAGACCCTACCATCCCTTATCCATACTCATATGATCGGCGGCTGTGACCACAGATCTTACCGGAGAGGTGCTCCTGGCTTTCGTGATTCGAAAAAATCGTGATGCATGTATTCCCTTGTTAATTTCAGGGTTTCATCCATTGAAATTTCGTGTCTAGCGAACACGAGGAAAACTGACCTTTGGAGATCCCAAGTACCGAAACGCCGAAATACCAAAACCATGTGTGCTATTCCACTTCGGGAATTTGCCTATCGGGATTTTTCGATATGCAAGGATAGGAGGATTTCGCATCCAGGTTTCTCGGAAGACGAAAATCCGAAACATCATAACCTATCCGCTCTCTATCATTTCAGGATGTCGCAAGTCAAGATTTCAGGAGTCGTGAGGAAAAGAGACTTGCCTCCAAATATCCCAGGTACCGAAGCACCGGAATATTAAATTCTAGTCACGCTTTACTCATTTTGGGGTTTCATACTTTGGGATTTCGCGATATGAGAGAATCATGAGGTCTCGCACCTGGGTTTCCCGGGAGCCGAAACTCCAAAACACCAAACTCTGAAATACAATTTACTATTTTGGGATTTTGCAAGTCGGGATTTCAGGACTGGCAAATACAAGGGAATACACCCTTGAGTATTCCAATTTCCGAAATGCTAAAATATCGTAACATGTCCGCGTATCGTCCTTTCGGGATTACACCTATCGGGATTTCGGGACTGGCGAGTACAAGGGAATACACCCTTGAGTATTCCGATTTTCGAAATGCCGAAATATTGTAACATGTTAACATATCATCCTTTCGGGATTACACCCATCGGGATTTCGAGACTGGCGAGTATAAGGAAACTCGTACTTAGGTACCCCAGGTGTTGAAACACTAAAATGTCCTAACCCCTCCACACCCTGTCATTTCGGGTTTTCGTGAATCGAGGTTTCGAGACTTGAAAATACAAGGGATCTCGCCCTTAGGATATTCTAAATGCTGAAAAACCGAAATATTAGGATTTAGCCATATGTTGTTATTTTGGGATTTTGGGAGTCGTGAGGACAAGGGTTCTTACCCTCTGATCTCCCGGGTGCCGAAAATCTGAAATGATTACCGACCGCCACGTGTATTCTACAGCTAGACGGTCCAGGTATTCCCATGGGTCTTGAAATCGACGGTCACGATTTCTTCTCTACTTACAAAGGTAAAAAGGGGTCGAGGCATTAACGCCTGCGTTCCTTCATTCAATTTAACGGTCGTAACAGGCCTTAGATCCTTCGAAAGAGTCTCATTCGTGCATTTAGCAAGAGGAAGGGTATCCTAGGTACTGAACCACCGAAAGGTCCTTAATTCATCCCCACACTATCATTTCAGGATTTCGCAGGTCGGGGTTTCGGGACTCGCGAGTACAAGAGGACTCGCACTTAGATATCTCGGGTGACGAAACTATGAAATATCAAAGTCTAGGAATACCATTCTCTCTCATGCAGGGTTTTTCAAACTTATGTCATCAAATCCTTCGACAGATTCTTGGGTAAAATTTAAAAAGGGTGTCCCTGTGGGAAGATCTATCCAAGGCATTACTTGAGATAAAATAAGGGAAATAAATTTCCCGAGAACAGACTTGAAAATTTGTATTAGTTCAATATACATATACATATATATATAAACATAAGCCATACGTGGTCTTCCCAACAAAAGCATACAACCATCATTTCTGATCAAAACACCTTGCAGACAGTCTTATACTGAAACCATTCATAATTGCACAAACTATGAGCATACATGTCAGCATATAAATTTCAAGATACAAGATATAAAACACTTATCAGAAAAACATTGGGTTTGATGCAACTACTGAGAGGGGTGCTCGTTTCCACCTAACTGTAGTCTCAGGGACTCTGAATGGATTTACAACTAGCCACCCCCGAGCTAGACCATGATGCTTGAGACTCTCTGCTCGGTTCTTCAGCGATCAAGAACGAAGGTTACTCTCCTCCTTCTCTACTATCGCTCCCTCTGTATTTTGTTCCAGAGTTATTCTGATCTCTTCCTCTGTGATCTTCACTCACGTGCCCCTTTTCCACACCTTGTACCTACCTTTTCTTTTCCGGCGAGGTTGCATGTGGCATGAATTTCCCCATGGTGGTTAGGTCTGAGGCCTCCACGGATGGGTGGTTCATCCCCATCCCTCATTAACTCATGAGGAGCCTCTTCACCTACCAACCTGGTGAGTAATTCATTTCGTGGCTAGCGAGCCGCTCTTGGTTCTCTAGGCCAGTGAAGACCAAATACAGTTTGGTTCCGTGGAAGTTAACGCCACCATTCTAGGTGCCTTCCACCACCTTTCTTCAGCCATCGTGGTCTCTTTGTCAGCACATCCCCCCTCTCAGCAGTCCTGCAGCATATATATATATATATATATATATATATATATATATATTCAAAATGTTAATTTAAATTCGTCGACCTTGTATACTAAGGTCCATTCAGAATCACACATTCACATCTTTGAGTTTGCCACAGTTCTTGGCCAGCATAATTAGTTTTACAGACTGGGGGAAGCAGGGTGTTATAGGGTACTCCAAAGCACCTGATGACATGGTTGAAGAAGAAGACAGCAACAATGTCACTGTGTTGTTGAAGGTTGGCATGGCCTTGGCCCATTTGGTGAAGTAGTCAATGACCATAATGATGTACTTGTGGCCATTGTTGTATGGGGGATCACACGTCATAAAATCGATGCCCCACTTACAAAAGGGACTGATAGGGATGATTGGGTGCAAGGCACCTAGTGGATATTCAGTTTTGTACATGAACACTTTCCACTTTGTACACCATTTAAATACATGGATGTAGTCATGCAAGATGGTAGGCCAAAAGGGATTGACACAAACTACCTTTTGGGTAGTGGGAATTCCTAACAAACGTCCCTTGTAGGAACCTCTATATAAATATTTAAGGACTCGTTCAACTTCCTCTAGTGTGAGGCATCGACATAGGATGGTCTCCACTCCCCATAGATATAGAATCTACCTAATGGGAAGGTATCAATGGGCTTGGTGGTATATGCATCGAAGATCATCTTTGGATAGATGTGGACTAAAATTTGGTGTACAAAGGTAAGTGAGGATATCTCTATACCATGGGTGATTAGATGATGTGTGGAATAGGTCCTCATCCAATAAGTGTTCTTTTATTGGTGGTTCCTTAATTTCAAATGGTAAATCAATGATGAAATCAATGAGGATGATTAACTTCTTACTCTTGGGAGTGTTGAAATATATATCTAATTCTTGGAGAATGAAAATCCACCAAGCAAATTTACCATTGATTTGGCTCCAACTAAGTAAGTACTACATAGGATTGAAGTTTGGTATGATTTTTTTTTTCGTGGCAATATGTAATGGCACATCTTTTGGATTGGGTGAACCAGGGAAAGGGGAAATACCCCCTCATTATTTTAATTCAAGGGAGGTACTGACAATATTTTTCTCACATAATCAATGGCATGCTCTTGTTCATCTCCCCCTTACTATATTAAGACTCCTGCGACTAAAACCTCTAACGAAAAGAGGTACATGATATAATATTTTTTGAAGTCGGGGGGATTGATCAATGAGGATTTTGGAAGAGAAGATTCTAATGCCTCAAAGTCTCGTTGAGCATGTTGATCCCATTGAAAATGTATGTCTTGTCATAAGAAGTGTAAGGATCCATGTGTGCAAGTTGTGTATGTTGAGTCACCAAAATGCCATCATTTTTACCATTATTTCACATCATTTTCCTTGACTTTTAATCATTTCTCACTTCCTTTAACCTTGTATTAAGTCCATTTTCATGTTTTATGTGTGATTAGGTTCAATATTTTTTCCAATACATTTGTTTAAGTATTTTAAGTGAATTTATGATTAAATTTTAGAAAAATAACATGTTCTCACTCAACCTTGAAAGTTGGGTGAGTTTGGTGATGTTTACAGGTATATTTGGAGTTTCCAATGATGATTAATTTTACCACCTAGTTCCAAATTTGAATTTCCTCTCCAACCATTGAAGATTTGATGAGGATTTGGAATGTTCATTCAAGTAGCTTGGATAGAGAAGAATCATGAAGTCTTGGATGAGATCAGTTATCACAAAGATTTTGGAGATATTGTTGACTTTCTAAATACTAGCTAATGGTTGTAACCACATGAGAGAATTGTAGATATGAATTAATTAGAGTTTATATTAGTTTCAAATAAAACTCATGTATAAATCAGAGTTCCTTCTCCATTCCAAGTGAAGGACTCTTGGAGCATATGTCCAGATTATGATGGAAAAGAATAAAGTTCTTGGTATTTCTCTTCACATGATTTGTCATTATTTATTTGTATTAATAGTATGATGTGATTTAGTTTACAATGTTGTAGTTTAGTTCACTACCTTGTTCTTGGGAGAATTGAGCTCACTCCAAATGGATCATAGTGGTATTTTATTTCATTTTATGGAAGTTTTTTTTCCCTTTTTATCAAAGCATTAATTCATGGAAAGAAGAGGTACTTAATACATGTCAAGGGATAACTTGGTGGTATCATGGTCCTAGTAGCATGATGACATTTGAGTACATGGTCATTGATATAATTTATTAAGCTTGTTTTTGATTGATGAAGTGTGGTGTGTTTCATTTTTGCATTTGATTATGTTTATATTCATTCATTTAATTATGTTCTATATACCAAAACAGAGCATTGTTGTAGAGAGGTTTATTTATCTTAAGAACTGGACACTCAACTACAACCTGATTTACAACAATTGTGGATATAGTAAGACATAGTTTAGTGACAGATTTATCTTTCGTTCCATTTATTTCATGCAAGTTGATTCTTAGTTACAAGAGATAATTCACTCAACTTTAGGGATGATTTTAAGGATGGAAATTTATTTTTAAATGTAGAAACCTTGGTGAATCTTACTAATCCTTCATATTCCAACTATAAATGTTTGGCAATATTTTTGTAAAAATATTCAAATTTCTAAGGATTTTATATAGTTTGTATAAAATTTTGGTGATTTTTAAGGTAAAATAATTTTATCCTATAGAGTTTGGGCGAATCATTTTTAGAATGGTGAATCTTTTTTGGGGAAAAACAATGGAAAATTAGCCCATGAGTGAAATTTAGCCCCTAAAATAATCCTTGCTCAATTTTTTATTTAACAAATATAATAGATTGTTGCATGAACACTCTGACTATCAAGAGTGAAAGATTATAATGATTTATAAATCTGCAATTCCTATAGATTTCAGTTCAAGTGAACGACATACTCTTGTATTGCTAGATAGTTAGTTAATTTGGATTTGATTATGAGTTTACTTTACAATTTGGAGTATTTCCTATTAGAGTAGAATATGATCCTGCACATACAATGTTTGCATCTCATAATTTTGTGTACCCCAGATTGATAACTAAATGTAACAGGAATGAAATCATATAATTTGGCTGACAGCGTAACTGGGAATGAAGTGTCGTAAGAAGTCGGCCTTGCCTTGTAGACTTTGAAGATGATGTAAATTATTTGGAGGGTGGATTTCACTGATATCCTAAACTTTAAGAGGTTCCACTGTGATTTCTTGTTGGGAGATGATGAAGCTTAATAAACATCTAACAGTACCAAAAAAGACGCACTTAAGAGAGTTTAAGTGAGTCTTGTAATTTCAACATCTCTGAAAGATAGTGTGAATCTCTTCCATATGTTGGGATCACTTCTTGGATCTATTCATGAGGTCGTCTAAGTGAGCTAGGATGAGATGGGAAAAGTCATGAAATACATAAGGCATGGCTTGGTGGAAGGTAGATCCAACAATAGTTAGGCCAAAAGTCATGACATGGTATGCAAAAGTTCCTCATGGTGTACTGAAAGTAGTTTTGTATTGATCTATGTGGAATATATGGATCTTGTTATACCCTAATAATACACCCATGAAAGAGAGTACCTCATGCCTAGCATAAGAATTGACAAATTTATTGATGAAGGGTGTTAGGGAATTGTCTTTGGGACAAGTTTGGTTCAAGTCTCAAAGGTCCATAAAAATGTGAATGGTGCCCTTTTTTATTGACGGGGACATTATTGGAGACCCATGAAGTGTATGAAATGGGATATATGAAACAAAACTAGTGAAGATTAGTGATTTCATCTTTGATGGCCATCACTTTAGAAGGGTGAAGAGGCCTCTACTTTTATCGAATGGGAACAACAACAATCCATGTGTCAATATGGTGTTCAAAGATAGTCGGATCAAGACCAAGCATTTATATATGAATAGGAAAAGATGTTGCAAAAATATTGTACAAGAGGCTTATAGGAAAGGACTTCTTGCAACATGCTATTCCAAGGAGGATGTATTTTATGACACCTAGTTTGATTGAAATGTCCACTTTGATAGTCGAGGAAATGTTGTCCATGTTATCTTATTCGAAAGTGCCAGGGGTGGGGATTGGGTTTTTGAACAGATATCTATTCCTAGGAGGAAAACATTCTTTTGTTTAAACTACAACATGGAAGGTTGAAATGCATCCTAAGGGACCATGAAAAATGACCAATGGTGCATTTCATCTCGGGGGTATTATGGTACCATCGTCACCTATAGAATGTCCTATTTTGAATGGAAGACATGAGAAAGTGAAATAAGGGAAATTTAAGAGGCATGAATAGGCTAGCTCAATGGTTTAATGCCAAACATATCAAATGAGAGTTACACGAAAAACAAGTGTTGAGGAACCGACACATGTTGAAACTACACAAACATAGTGGGCTTCGGGCCACATGATGTTTGTATACCTTTATGATGATGAAGATCATGCCCTAGTACCAATAGGTTAGAAGTGGTTGACTAAAGGTATTGAACCTATGGCTAAGGAAATATAGAGAATGTGTACACAATCATGTTTTTCATGTTCTCTAGGAGGGGGAAGGATTTTTTCCAAGCACTAACTAGGGAATTGGGTGGGGCAAAAGGAGGTGTCTCATGTTGTCAGTATACTAGTTAGGCCATAGGGGAAGAGGATGGTGGTTCCTAATCCTATGGAGAGGAGTTAGGGTAGCCTTAGGGGGTGGCTACAATTATAGTGGCTCTTATTACAATGAGAGATTCTCGAAGGTGATGAATCTAGGTCATATGATGAGTTTGGTATTCAATAATGAGTGGGAAAAGTTAATTGAAGTAATCCAAATTCCCGAAAAGTGTGCATGGGAAAATATTATGTGAGTTCACTAAGGTGGACACATAGTAAATATTGGATGAACCCTTCTCGATGACCAATGTCGATTGTGATTTCGGTTGCTTAGGTGTTGGAAGAATCATTTCACAAACGGTATCAAGTGTTTCATGAAAGTGTGAGAGGTCAGGATAATGGTGAGTATAGTATCCATATTCTAAACATATGACACAAGGGAGATTTATATGTAGCATCTTATTGTCCATTGTATAAGTGCCTATAGTGGAGGAGGTGGGTAGTAGTGGTGTTGTCTTTGGTAGATGGATAAGATTCCTTAATTCAGGAGGTGTGGAGCACAACTTTGTAGGACGACCTAGATTATCACAAAGTTCATAGGGAGGAGGTACCTCATGGTGTGGTCTAGGTATATCCCCCTACCTTCTTCTTCTTTCCCCTAGTAGTTTTACTTTTCCGCTCAGTTGTGTGACTAATTTCTATCGATATTGGGTTGACATGAGTTTTCATTGTTTGTACAACTATTTGGGGTGTGGGTGTAGTTGTTGGTACCATAGATGGAGGGTCAAGATACCGCACTAGTAATGCCAATACCATGTTTTGGAGTATGAGTGTTGATACAACCTGGCAATCTTTAATGCCCAGTGGTGGGTAGAAAAATGGAATTTTGGGTGAGGAGGTGGGGGTGGGGAATGGACTATGAGGGATTGGGTTGGTCATTTATGGATGGAATATTAGGGGTATATGAGGGGGAATATGGTTGTGTTGTGAGAAAAGGTGATGGTTTATACTTGAGAAGAATCTAGGAGTGAAACATAAGGTGGTTCACCCTGATAAGTGCCAAGGAGTGAGGAGTCTTTGAAGATCCCCAAACCTATTTCCATGAAGAATGTGAATTCACAATGTCCCTTGATGAGGGGGGGGGACATTATCTAGGTTCATAGAGTGGTTTTCTTCGTAGTGTGTTAGTTGATCGCTTGTGATAACCTTCCCATTGTGAGGGAAAACCATAGTGTGAAACACTAACGAAGTAACAACCTTCATTGTTTACATGTAATTGCATCATAGGAGGATGTTTTAGTCCAAAGGGGGATCAATGACCTCAATATTGATTAAGACCATTTTTTTCTTCTAGATCCGCACAGATGTTTTTGAAAAGTTCATCGGATTGAGATAGGAAGCCATTGTATGCCCACAGGGTAATAGTGGAAGGGGTCATCTCAACGGAGCCTAAATTTTTCCCTAGGGTCACCACTAGGATGTGGGATCATTAAGGGTACATTAACTGACAATTGGGTGGAATTTGATGTGATAAAAAAAAATTGGTAGGCATATTGTATTGACAGTTGTGAGTTTGCAGATGAATATCTATTGAATTCATAATAATATTATGAAAAGTAGATTCTTCAGGTTGATCTTGACCCAAGGTTGGGTACTGTCTTGTTGGATGCATGGGGGATCCAATTTCTTGTTGGGAAGCAACAACTCCTTATTGAGGGAAGGGGTTTTGTAGTATTGTTGGTTGTGGGGATTGAGGAAAATTATATTGGAGAGGTGCAACACCTTGAGGGGTAGGGGAAACTTGGTTGGATATAGATTCCTTCATCTACTTGAAATCCACAATTTGGGGGAAATTATGAGTATAGTGACTATAATTACTGCATATGGCATAGGGGAAGTTGGTATGAATATTTTTCTTCTTCTTCTATTTTCGTTGGTTGTTGTTACCAAAATTTTGGTTATGGTTTCCATCATTAGAAATTCCCCCTACGTTCATGTTTTGGTTTTGGGGATTTCCCCCCTATGCATGAATCCATTTATTCTTGTTCTTCCCTTTATTTTTTCCATTGTTCTATCATGTGGCAAAGTTAACTAGGTTTAGTTGTTCAAATGCTTGAACTTTTTTATCTGGTTAAGGTTGAATGAAGTTAATGGTGGCATGTTATTGAGCTTGTGGGGGTGTAGCAATAGAATTTGGGGGATCAGGAAAAGGGTAATATAGATTACTTAGTGGTGATTTCCCATAGTTGGGGTATGATGTGTATACCCTCCTACTTAAGTTATAATTATTTCAAGTGTGCCTTTGTATATGGGGGGTGACATTCATCCCTTGAGGAGGCATGGAAGTCATAATCCTTTCAAGGTTGTGCCCCTCTAAAATTTGGGGAGGGGGATTTGGGGGCATGTTGTTGGATGCATATGGTGTTTCAATAATACATGCATATGGCGAGGTTCCTCCATAATGGTTTTGATACTGACTGGTGCTATATGAGGGTGACGGATTGAAAGGGGGGTTAAAATGGGTGATTTACCCAATCAATCCATCTGTAGGGTGGAATGTCCTAGGTTTGAGTTATTCAAATGGTTGAGGGTGAGTACCATATAGGAGGAATATATATAGGTACCTTGAATGAGCATATATTAGGTCAAAGTGTTGTTCTTTGAGAATCACTTTGTCCTTCGTCTCGGGAATAGTAGTGGCCTCATCTTTGGCAATTAGTGGCAAGAGGGACTTCAAGAACTAGTCCATAAGGATTTTGTCCTTGACTTTGATTTTTCATAGAATTCACCATCAACGCCACTCATGGATATTGTCCACGATGTGTGTATAAGTGTTCTATCAAAAATCCATGAGGAATTCTAGGCATGTATCATGATGAACTAGTAATTGAAAAAATGTGTGGATTGCATTAGATAATTATGAAAAAGTGGCATTTGACCTAGCTTTTTCATTGATATACCATTTGGTTGACATTCAAGTTAAGGTTCTTTGGAACAAGCATAGCTAGAGTGAATCGTCTGTGATGCTATTGGATGAGCACCATGGGTGGAAAATCATAATATGGTTGGTCGAATATTCACCCAACCTCTCTTCAAACTTTGGAATGTCTGGAGGAAATTTGGTTGGAATTGTGCACCAAACTGTGACATGAATGATGGGTTCATTGGTAAGTTTTGTTAAATATGAGAGAATTGATGACACCATATATGGCAGATTGGGTGCATTGGTGGTGGGTTGGTTTGGTTGTGGAATACCTACCATATTACTTGAGGGTTGGGGGCCAATTCCTGATGAGGAAGGGCCAATAGATGTATTGTTTTGAGCAACTTAACATAACTAAGTTGAGATGAGAAAGGTTCGACCAAGAACTATTGTGTTCAAAGGTAGATATAGATGGGAAGGATGAACTGGCGAAGCAGTAAGACTAGAGATGCCTCCCAATAATGGTGGGAGGCCTTGTTGGCATCTAGAATGTCAAGGTGAAAAAGGGTCCCCTATGATTCTAAACTTGCAATGAGTGTGTGAATTTCAAGTGGAAAGTGCTAAATTGTGCTTTTTAAATGAAATAGTTTGATCAAAGAAAAGAACTAAACTGAAATTTAGTGAGTGTAACTAGACACAATGACATAATTGTATATTTTTTAATGTAAAGTTGATCCGGATTATTTTTTACACAAAATGAGAGTAGAGATATAATAAAGCATTGTCCAAAGATATCTCGGATATCCAATACTATAACAGAAATGTATCAGAGATGAAACCATAAACACAGAGATATAGTAATACACATTTTTCTATTAATGAGCAAAAATGTACATAGACTGTAAACATACAGAGTGAAAGACTCACTAGAATGGTGGCAGCTTATCTCTAAGAAGAGATGTGTCCACTACTCACATTTGCAAGAAAATGATTTTACAATGAGGCTCCAAAGGAATTTTTATCATAAAGAAAATCAAAAACCATAACCCCAAAAGATGAAAAGCCAACAATTTTGTGTACCCCGTTTTGGGTAGTTTGGTGTATCAACTTCACGGGGACGTAACTTTGGCATACGATCTCTGTTTGGGGCGCACGATAGCTTGTTGGAAAGGTATCGTTGAGGATATTCATTTATGGGGTTCAATAAGAGCCTTTGGATGTCATTGAGAATATTTATCCCAAAAAAAAATCATTTAGGCCCTCAAAATGGCCCGGGAAGTTAAAAACTGCTAAAAATGGTAAATTACCAAAATTGCCAGAAAATTGTTTTAAGCCAGTTGGAAAAGTTGGGTGGCCACCAATATCCACTTGGATAAATCCTCCCTCCTTAGGAAGAAATGGTCTCCATTACATTGAGTGCCCAAGGGAGAGGGAAAAGTGTTTGTTGAATCTGCATCTTGATGAGTCACTTTCCTTGTGGGAGAAGTTGTGATGCTTAGCTTGTTGAAGGTTGTCACGAACATGTGGGTAGAAGGGTTGGAATTTTTTAACCAGTATGGATACATGAGATTCATGTGTGAAGAAGGAATATTTACACTTTGTTGCAATCTTTTTGACCTACTTCTATTGGATAGAAGGTGCTTGGGCCGAGGCTATAGTGGTTGCAGTATCCTTCTGTTCACCTTTTGAACAGATTTTGAAGAAGCGGAATTTTGTAGTATGAGAGACTACCTTGTGACACTATTTAGGTGGAACAATATTTGGAACTACCTCTGTTATTATGTAGAGATGACCCCCGAGAGAAACAATGACACTGCGAAGTCGAGACTCATAAACAACATGGTGCTTCCACATATATGTTTGGCCCAAGAGAACATCACAGAAATCCAGTGGGGAAACATCACATAATACCTCATCCTTGAAGGGTTGGATGTCATATGACAATCGGCATTGTTAGCTGACACAGAGATCCCGTCCCTGGAAAATCCACTTGATGTTGTATGGTTGCGGGTGTGGTGTTGTCGACAATCCCAACTGTTTGAAAACCTCTACTGAGATGAGGTTCTCCTAGCTTCCACTATCAACAATAAAATGCAGTGGGGTCCCCTTCACCCACATCTGTGACTGAAAAAGGCACTCCCCCTCTTCGTCGATGATATATATTTTACCAGTGTTTTCAGAATTAGATTCAGAATCAGGGTTCGAATCCTTGTCCTTGATATCGGCCACCAACGACTGTTTTGAGAGACATTCCTCGAGGTTGTGTCAAGGGATTTTGTGGAAATTGCACCATTTTCTGGTGTCCTTTGTCTTTCCGTGACCCTTCTTTTCCTGTGGCTTAGATTGGTTTTCAGGAGACTGTTTATTAGGGTTGTCTTTATCATACTTTGGTTGTTACATATTTGTAGACCCAAACTCTTGTTTGTTCTAGTGCTTATATTTTTTATCAATTTTAATAGCATATCAATAAGTAGCACCGAGTGATGAGATGTCTAGAAAATCCATTTCAGTTTGGATGTATCTATGTAGAGCCCCACGGTATTTCAAAAACAAATGTCGTTTGGAGTCTTTGATACCCAGCTTGGTGCACAAGGTATGGAAGGTATTGGTGAACTCTATAACTTCTTGGTCCCTCTCTTGCCGCAATGTGGTCCATCTCATGTATTGGTCCTCATAGTTTCCAACAAGATAATATTGTTCCTTTAGCGCATCCAAAAAAAAATCCCAAGTGGGATCGGCTCCATATATTCTAGCCTCTATGGAACTTTTCTCCCAATAAGTTTACCACCAATGTTGACATGGGGGAGAGATTTAAGGAGCGTGAGTGTGATCTTTTCCCTGTCAGAAAAATTATGAAGGGAGAAATAACCTTCTAACAAATTTAACCATTTGTCTAGGGAATTTGCATATATCTGACCTTCAAATACGGGAATATCAAAAGTAACCTGTACCTTGAAAGGAGAGGTTCTTCCAAAGTGGTTGTTTGATGAAGATGTGCCTGTTTCTATTGGAAATCGTTGAAGGATGTGGGAAAAATTCTCCATCATTATGTCCCTCTGTCGCGTGAGAGCTTGCTCAAGAAACAGATTGATAGAATCGTATGCTCCATCATTTTTATTTTATTCTACCATGGAGGGTTTATTGGGCATGCGAGAGTGATTGTCTTCAAGAGAGACAAGCTTGAGACCCAACTTTCTATACTCAAACCTCGTCGGGGAAATGCACTGAAAAAAATGATCAAGAGCAGTCTGCTCTGATACCAATGATCTGGATTATTTTTGGCACGAAATGAGAGCGGAGATATAATAAAGCATTATCCAGAGATATCTCGGATATCCAATAATATAATAGAAATGTATTAGAGATGCAACCATAAACACAGAGACACCATAATACAAAATTTTCTATTAATGAGCGAAAATGTACATAGACTGTAAACATACAGAGTGAAAGACTTGCTACAATGGTGGAAGCTTATCTCTGAGAAGAGATGTGTCCGCTACTCGCATTCGCAAGAAAGTGATTTTACAATGAGGCTTAAAAGGCCTTTTTATCATAAAGAAAATCCAAAACCCTAACCTCGAAATATGAAAAGCCAACAGTTTTGTGGACGTTGTTTTAGGTAGTTTGGTGTATCAACTTCCCGAGGGTGTAACTTTGGCATTCAATCTCTGAATGGGGTGCACGATAGATCATTGGAAAGGTATCGTCGAGTAGATTCATTTAGGGGGCTCAATCAAAGCCTTTGGCTATCATTGAGAATATCGATCCCAAAAGACCTTCATTTAGGCCCTCAAAATGGCCCCAGAAGTTAAAAACTGCTAAAAATAGTAAATCACCAAAATTGCCAGAAAATTGTTTTGAGCCAGTTGGAAAAGGTGGGTGGCCACCAATATCCACCTGGATCAAAATTGTTTTGATAGAATGATATATTTCCACATGAGGGTGTGGAAAAATAAAATCATTTCTCCTAGAAGACCTATTGTCCTTCATCTCAAAATGTAATTGTACTACCTTCCAATAGTTTCAGCAATGGGGCATGATTCCACTGGAAGAAGACTAGTGAAGGTAAGAAAGAATCATTTAGCTTGAGGGGTACTGGAAGCATATCCTAAAGGAACTGGCGACATTTCCCAATAGTTTTTGAATATCTAATTCATGTGCAATTGTATCCCACAACCACCACTTATTTAGAAATCCCAATTTTGGAAACAAGGCTACCTCCTTCAAGTGTGCCCAGGGGACAGTCTTATCCTCAAAAAGAGGTTGTGGGATAGCACTCGACAAGAGAGGAGTGGCTTAAGCAAAAACATAGGAACAACTATACTTAAGCCTTTTATCCTTCATGGGTATCTCATTGCCTTGGTGTATCACACTTGAGATGAAGGATTTTAAAGCACCATGGAAATTCAACTTCTAAGTTTCAAATGAAAAGCGATGATGGATTTTTTTTAATACCCTTGAAATCCTAACCTATACTAAAATATTTTTTTTGTGACCTTAGGATGGAGGATTTGGGTGGGTTTTTTTAAGCTGTCTTTTTTTCTCTTTTTATTTTTCTGAGTTTTGGATTGGGATCATGAACCAATCAGTTTTATTAAGGATGTGGTGAAGGATATTTTCAAAATATGTTATTTTTTTTATTCTCCAATATCGTTTTTAGGTGTAAGGAGAAGAGCATACTCAATAAAGGTGGATTTCCAAATCCTTTGTGTGAAAGTGTGGATTGTACAAATATCTATGAGTGCAATTGGAACATGTGGATGTTGTGGGATATATTACTTCTTTTTAATTAAGCACTATATATGTGATTTGCAACCTTACGAAAAATGGAAATTTGTGTGAAGAACAAAACTTTTCCTAGATTGTCAAGATATAGAAATGTGTGGTCCTTTCCAATCTTTTTAACTCCCTAAATATTTTTTATTGCAACTACTTTGAAAAAAATTCCCTATATTGTAAAAATATGGGGACAAATTCACTCCTAGTCCCAAAAAAACAAAGCACGATTAATGATTAAAAAGAAGGCTAGTTAAAATTTCATGTGCTCGAGTAGCCATCCACATGACACTAGATAGTGGCTATGTTTGCACGAGATAATGGATTGAGAGTATGGTTCTCAAGAATCATCTAGACAACATAACCTTTCTTTGTCTTTTCACCTTTTGAATTTTACCCCATGGCTCTTATTTATAGCACAACTTCAGACTAGTTCCAAGTGTGAGTGGTGCACTTTGGATTGTGGTTCCCTAGGTATAGAAGAGACATAGAACCACCAAACTACCAACCTTCAATGGGTATGGAGCTCAAGGTTTTGTGGTACACTTGCCTTAGACTAGCCTTAATGAGAATTTTTGCATTTAATAATAATAATAATAATCTAATTTTAAGGTCATGGTTAAGCCAGACACCAAATTGGTGTATGAAACATCTTTGTTTGTGGGACAAGAGACCCCCTAGATTCAACGATTTAACAACTAAATTTTACGGAGGTGTACATACCCTACCCCTTTGGATTTGAACCTATAATTGAGATTTTGCATCAAACAAATTTAATGTGTTGCAAAGTATAATAAAACAAAATGAAAAAATCCATATTTTAAAAATGGAAAATAAATATTATATATGATATTGGATATTAATGTCAAAATGATTGTGATTGCTCTCAAAATTGCTTAAGAAATTAGACTGAAAACAATCTATATATAAAAGTCTTTGGTATTTCGAGTGAGACGAATCATTGTTGTTAGCATTCCCTTCACGTTTATCAAACAATTTTCAAAGTTTTTCTATTAATACTTTCTTATTGTTTATTAATATTGTTTATTGATAGGAGACAATGGATCGGATGCATGCCTAGTTATTAATAACCTCTCACCTAAAAGAATGGAGAAGTCTTTGGCTTCTCCAAAATCTTCTTAATATGAAAGTAAAATAAAAAATATATATAATTTTCAAATAATAGTGTATCAATATTAATTGGATCTAGTTTTGTAAGTTGGTGGAGAAGAATGATTATTATCTCTGCCATTTAAATTCTATTCTTACTAATGATATGTTTGATATGGTTTTAAGCTCTCGAGAATCTAGTGTAACATGGATACCATCCTTGAAATGATATGAGACATTCAAATTGTCAAATCTCAACCAACTAATGTTAAGAAATGTACGTCGTCAAAATCGACCCACACCCTGAGATCCTTCACTATGTCCCTCTCCATCATGGCTCTCCATTGCATTCCTCTAATCCCTTTCCACTACAAAGATCATTCCTACATGGATTTGACATCCCGAAGGGACATCCATATGTGACCCAAATCATACTTCCAAATCATCTAGTTGTGTTTCATTAATGTCCACATCCATATAGCATGAATTCGAAGAGAGAAAGACATAAATGGACCATTTGCAAACAAAGATCCAATTTATAGAGTAACAACTAAATTTGTAGATTTTGTAGATAACTTCTCAAATTCTTTAAAAGAATTGATTCTCAATCATTCACAATAGCACATGCATTCTCAAACAAAATCAAGTAAGCATCCATCTTTCTCTTTTAATCCTAGCCTCTCTAGATTCCATCAAATGACTAAAATAAATTCCAACCACTAAAATAACACTAATGTTATTTCTTTTATTTTGTTGTGTGTTTTCTGTTTTCTTTTCTTGTAAGTGATTCTTGAGTGCCATAAATAGCTTGTTAATGCTTAATCCATTTCTTTATTCTTTCACATAATTTTTGTTTATTCTGTATATGCGAGGTATATATACCAACTGTCAACGATATGGTCCTTTTGTTGGTGTAGGCATGTATGTTATCAATTGCGAATCTAAGAAGTTGGATTTACTTTGATATGATCAGATTGAGGAGTGAATTTAATGGGTTACTTCAATTATAACGCTTTTAAACATTATTGGCCAGTGTAACCTAATCTTTGAAGATTATTTTAAATATTCCGGATGGAGGAAATGAATCTGTTGTTTCCGAAAAATATGAAAACGACGCCATGAATATGACATGAGTGGACAACATCGTTTGTTTTCGTCTGTTCACACAAATGCGGCGCCATTTAATTTGTAAGCTTAGACGACGTTTACGTTTTACTTACCAAACTGCAGAAGGAAACAACATGACGATGGTGACTCCTTTAATCATATTTCTCGTACCCCTCAAGTTTTTGTCCTACATTTAATTTAATTTAAATATCTAATAATATGGTGTCAAGTGGTAGTTGGGTAATATGTTTGTTATCTTTTTAACTTGTAGTTATTGATTCGCTTAGATTTTTTTTTAAATGTAATAATATGGTCCATGATTCATAGCTTTAGTGGTTGGATAGCATGTTTGTTATCCTCCCCACCCGTGTTCAATTATCTCAAAGTGGACATGTTGGCCCCTCGTGATAAGTTTCTCTCAAAGTGGAGGATAAAAGCATCCACTTTGATAGGTTTCGAGAAACCTAGCTAATAATATAAGATTAGACTTTTTTTTTATATAGAGAATCATACAATTAAATAATGTATATCATTATTAATATTGTATGGTGATTTTTTATAATTGTAATTTTTGATACATTAAGTATGAAGTATGGTATATGCAGAGAATAATATTATTTTGTTAACATGTTGATTATTAGTTTTATCAATCTCTTTGGATTGAGATGAGGTTTTTTAGTGTTTATTAGTCATTTCCCTTCGTGCTAGGGACTATTAGTAATCGATTCGCGTTGGTATATTAATTCCTACACCAAAACCAATGCAAATACATCATTTTAACCAAAGTTTTAATATATTCATGCAATTTTCCAACTCACTTTTCCTTTTTTATCCTAACCTTTTAGTTTGAGGTCTTATTTGGCCTCATATTGAGGCAAACTTAGAACAAATTACAAGGAAGACTTAGGATAAATTACACATAGTTGAGAGAGCTTGAGAGAGTTTTGGGTTGTAGGGATTAATCCTAGATGTGATGTCTAGCATTAGTTCCTAACATTAAATGTTTAGTCTTTTTCCCAAAGTCATTCTTATGCTAGGTATTAAAACATGATTAACTATACGTGGAAGATTGAATCTCTATAGTGTTCATCTCTAGCCCTTGGATGGTGCCCTTGTATTTTTCTCCCAGAGGTATTCTCACATAAAAGCATTCTCTCTAGTTTCCTTACTAGTAGCATCCTTGAAGTTGCAACGAATATGTGCTTGTGCTAATGAAGCTGGAAGGAGAATTATCTCTGAGCATTGATGTTGTTTCTCCATCCTACAAAAGGATAAGGATCATATAGTTAATACGAGAAAAATAATAGCAATTGTTGCAAATGAATGCTCTGCAAAAGATAATACAAGAATAATACAAATTGTTCTTGCAAACGAATACTCTGCACAAGCTAACACAAGAAGAATACAAGAAGTTGTTGCGAGGCTTGCCATTGTGGAAGAGGACAGGTACTTGATTGTTGCAAATGAATCATTTGTAACAAGAAAGTACATGTCCTCTTCCACAATGGAAAACCTCGAGCTATAATGCTCCCATACCCTCCAATCCACTGTATGATCAAGCCCTTACAAGATTCTCAATAGAGTTTCTAAACAAGAAAGTAACCATAAGCACAATGAAACTGTATAATAGATTTCTTTAAATTCATACCATTTCAGACAATTCAATTCTAATATGTACTTTGATTTTCCTAAGCCAAACATTCTTTATCTAGAATTTTGAAGCTGAAGATGCATTTTTATGACTATCACTTTTATTGTGAATCTAATTCATATCAAATGTTGTGGTTTCTTTCAGGTTTTCGAAGACGCATTTTATGGAATTTTGAAATGTACAAGAGAAGCTCAAGAAGAGGGTAAGTGATATATGTTACAATACCTGGGATTGTTGGCAGAGCATCTATCAATAGGTGGAACTACCATTTTTGTTTTCATAGCATCGTGACCTCATGATGCTATTAGGTTGCATCCATAGTCAATGACCTATGTTTGAAGAATCTTTCAAGAAATAGAATAGTCGGGTTAAAGTTGTTATCGAACCTATTGAATGTTTAGATAGGTTGAATCTGATTGAATCTGAAGAACCATACGCCCCTTTAAGCCCCTGAGTAGGAGTAGCTTGTTCAATGGATTTTGCATCTAGATGACTCATCCAATTATTTTGTGTTCCTTCTCATGCTGAGAAAATGAGTAGAACTAAGCCCTTCCTGTTGGCATTGTCAAGAGAATGAATTTCCTTAGGCAATGAATTCCCCAAATGACCCATGATGCATCAACACTAAACAGTGAAGGCAAAGGTAGATCCTCTAGTTTCTTATCCATACCTATTTAGGTTATGGATGAGAGTAGTAGGGAGGGTATGTTGATACTGAGAGGGGGGGTGAATCAGTATCCAGTACAATTTAAAAACCTTTTTCAACTTATACTTAAACCATTCAATTATATCCAATGAGAAATGAACAATAGTATAGAGTTACACCAATACACCACAATACACCATGCACAATATATGAAATAATCAATAGTTTTGTTCAAGGGGATAGCTGACTTCCAAGGTAGCTCTGACTTCAAATGTAAAGGGAGGATAAACCTCAAGAGGAAGATACAAACCTCCAACATCAAGAGAGATTTAAACTCTCAATCCTTTCCCCTTCATTCCACCAAACAGTATATGAGAGATAATAAAACTTTATTCGAATTACGGTAATGTTGGAGACCAACTTGTACAGCATTCCAGAGACAAATGTTAACATATGATTCACAGAGCTCACACTGAAACTACATTCCGTACTTGTTCCAATGGAAGTTGTCCCACTGCATTTGGAGTTTGTATGAAAAGTTATGACTGTTTTACCTGGAACACCTTTTTATTGACTAGTTTAGGGACTGGTCACAAACCCTATATTCCACAAGGTGTATCTCCATAATTATAGTGAATCAAAGGAGCTGAAATTTTTTCCAGAGGTACCTTGATATGTCTTATCAATACCATATCAGTTTCACCATCTAGATCGTTCTAGAAAAAGTTATATCAAAAATGGTGATGGAATGACCTGAAATAACATACCTTAGAACACATCACCAAGGAACACCATCCCTCCCTTGAAATCCGGTATTCTTTTACTTCTTCTTCCCTCACGAGAATTCGACGTATAAAGATGAATGTATAATGATGTTTATTTATACCATTTATGTCCTTCCTTTTAACATTAGGGGCCGTTGACACTTTTCTTGTTGTAATTCTTTTCTTTTAATTATCTTCGAGATTTCTACATGTACAATTCCTTTTAATCATCTTCAAAAATTCATTTCTCACCAACCATGAGGATCCAGGTAAGCGTGCCACATACCAGCCTTGGAAACAACATGAGGTGTATATTATCCATCCATGGGTGTTGTATCGCATGTTCATTTTCCTTCATGTCCAAATAGCCTCATCAGTGTGTAGTTTCCAAAGCCATGACTAGGGTTGACATCAATGACAACCAATCTTCCAACAATCTCCCCTTTGTCATTGGTGGAGCACTCATACTCCCCTATCATCATGATCCCAATTTCTCTCTCCCCTTTGACATCAATGGAAGGGTATGTCTTCCCAGTTTAATGGAAAAGGTAACCTTCTTGTTTTGGAGGCTCCCCCTAAACATGTGGCACTCAATAATAATACTTCATTATATTTTTGGTCTTTGGGACGTTTTTCTTCCCTTAGAATCCTTTTTATTGTTATTACGTATTCTCTCTCTCTTCTTCATGTCTAGGATAATATGTTGTTTGGTCTTCTTGTTGCGGTTACAACCAATCTTCCTGAGTTATTTTCTACGATTTTACATTTTCGAGAATCAAGTAAGGTGTCATGATCACACATTTACTGCTTTCTTGAGTAGATTATGATTCAAGTCTTCAACCAATAGAACATTCTTTGCTTTTACATTTTTTCTTCCAAGCTCACTACACCTTCTCCAAGTATTTTGGCGGATAGAATAAATGTCAAATGCAACATTACCTACACCCTTCTCTTCAAATTTTGATGAATTTGTCTTGATCCCAGGTCATGTGTGAAGAACATCCCTTGTCCCATGTACCATTCATCTTCTTTACATTTTGGTCAATGCTGTGACAATCTTCATTGTTTGGAATCTCTTTCCTTCTCCATCTTGTGGTTAGCATAGGCACATCTTCATTCATACTATCGCAATCTCGTGCTGTGACCAAGATAATTGCATTTGTATCTGATATTTTTGTCCATCAACGATTAAAATGAATTATAACTTCTATTGACAATTCGATTATTTCCATATCTTCTATTTACACCATTCATGTTTCTTGTGTGTTTGTTCCTTTCATTGATTACGCAATTAATTTCCTTATGTCCAAAATTTTGCAAGCATAACAATGACCAAGAAGAAATTTTGATACCTTAGAGTAAGTGGGCTTCTTTGTGATGTAGTCCATCACGGGTTCATGATATATTCTTGTAGTTTCCTTCATGCAGTTAGACTTCTTTCGATTTGAAGGTAGGAGGTCTTCTTGGATATTCATCTCTTTTGTAATCATTCCTTCTTCAGGTATCTGGTCCCACTTCTCATCAGCTGTCACGTGTAGCTCTTTATTCAATCTGCTTGTTGGTATTTGCATCTTCTTTGTATGAAGTTTCACCCATCAAGATGTGTTAAGTCTTTGGCACTTGAGGTTCTTAAGCTCTTCCTCAATGAGACAACTTCTTGTTCAAGTTCTCACAATCTTCTTCTTTCTTTATCATTTGGACCTTCTTTATACCTTTATTCTTCTTGCTTCTTCAGAGTAGAGTTTTCAAAATGGTTTCTTCTCGGAGTTTAAAGAAAGTCTTCTAATTGTTTCTTTAAACACAATGTCTTTCACAACTAACCAATTCCTTCTTAGTTTTCTTTGCGTGTTTTTGGGCTTGCTATTTTCAATCTCAACATGCTTCAATTTTTCAGATTCTCATCTTCTTGTTGAATAATTTTTCTTTATGATTTTCTTCTTCTTCATTGGACTTTTCTTCTTGATTGTCACTTCTTTCAATCCTTGGATGAGGATATTCAAATTCAGCGTGACTCTCCTTCACAATTGAAGCAAAGGCCGACTCTATTTTCTTCTTTGAAATGCGAGGATGTTGTAATCATCTTCAACTTCTTCTTCTTCTTAGCTTCTTCCCATACATAAAGTTCTTTAGCTTGTCCCAAAGATATTTTGTAGATGCACATGATCCCACCTTAGTTTCGAATCTGTCGATCCATCCATGATGGTATCTATTGTCAGGTTTGTTGTTCCTTTTGCTTCCTTCCGGTAGGTCTTTGGTTTCTTGAGCATTATATCACGGAAACGAGATCTAAACATGCGCCCCAAGAGCTTTCAAGTAAGTTTCCATTATTTTCCGATTATTCAAAATTGCTTCCATCAAATGGTGGAATCCCATTTTGGAATGTTTCCTTCCATTGCATAGGATCTTCCTTCCGATTGGTTAAATTATGCGAGGTAGCCAGCTCACGATACCAATTGTTGTCTTGAGGTGAATCGATATCCGGTACAATTTTAAAGAGCCTTTTCAACATGTAAACCATTCAATTATATCCAATGACATTGAACAATGGTATAGAGTTACATAATACACCACAATACACCATGCACAATATATGAAATAATCAATAGTTTTTGTTCAGAGTAATGACTTCCAAAGGTATCTGACTTCAGAGTAAAGGGAGGGATAAACCTCCAAGGAGGAATACAATCCTCAATATCAAGAGATATTTGAACTCTCTGTATCCTTGACCCTTCCTTCCACTTAAGAATATATGAGAGATAATAAAGAGCACATTCAATTACGGTATGTTGAGAGACCCAACTTGTACAACATGCCAGCTCAATGGCTAACATACGATTCGGCTTGCACCCACGAGAAACTACAGTGCGTAATATTTAGAATGGAAATTGGTCCCCACTTTGCATTTTAGATGCAATATGAAAAGTTATGGTATTTTACACCGGAACAGGTTTATTGACTAGTTTGAATTTGGTCACAAACCCTATATTCCACAGAGTGTATCATAATTATAGAGAGAATCAAGAGCTGAAATTTTTGAGAGGTACCTTGATATGTCTTCTCAATACCATAGAGATTTCACCATCTAGATCATTCTAGAAAAAAGAATTATAGCAGAAATGGTAAGATGGCCTATGAAAATAGCATACCTTAGAACACATCACCGAACTTCATCCTCCCTTGAAATCGGCCTTCTTTTGCGCTGCTTCTTCCCTCGAGAATTAGAGCTTGTATCAAATGAATGTATAATGATGTTTATTTGCCACCATTTATTTCCACTTCAGCGCCTTTTAACGTGGGGCCGACCTGACCTTTTCTTATTTTGTAATTATTTAATCTTGTACATTTTCATTGAGGGGCCTACATGTACGATTCACTTTGTCATCTTCAATTTCATTTCTCCTCAACCACTTGAGGATCCGCGTGGCGTGCCGCATACCATAGGAAACAACATGATGTGTACTATCCATCCGTAAGATTGTTGTATATGCATACTATCCATCCATGGGTGTTGTATATGCATGTTCATTTTCCTTCATGTCCAAATAACTTCATCAATCTTGTGGTCCAAAACCCATGACTAGGGTTGACATCAACGACAACAACCAATCTTCCAACAGGGTAAGCGCTTTTTATCACACTATAGTGTCTATTTTCCACACAATGAAAAACCCCATCAAGTGATTTTGATTGAGAGTAATTCAACGGTCGCACACGACCCTGAAAGGTTGGTCCACCCAAAGGGGGAGTAATTCATCGGTCGCACATGACCCTGAAAGGTTGGTCCACCCAAAGGGGGAACACTATCGCTCATTGCACCAACTCTCATGTCTCAGACACTAGATAGTTTATGCTGCAGAGTAAATAAGAGGTTGCCCTAACAAAGTTGTGGTGTCTTGAATTTCTATAAATATTTGATATAATACATTGTAAATTACTATCTCGGGGAATTGATGATCGAACCACTATTGTCATGGATGCCAAAGTTGTCATCAGAAAACCAAACTCATTGCAACCAAAAATGTCAAGATTCTAAGTCTCGCATGTTCTACTACTAATATCTAATGATTCCATCAAGAATATATACCACTACATTTCCTCCCCCTATGTATGGAAGATCAACCCATTCAATGTTATTCCCACTAGCTACTGCACCTACCAAACCATCCAACCAATTTCACCATCTGTAACAAAAAATGGCTAAGTTTCTCCACTCCACCCCTCCCTCATATCTGGTATCATATGAATTTTGGGTTCGAATCCTCCCTCGTCTCTAGCATAATATCAATTATGGCTTTGGATCTTTGATATTCAAACCAACTAGGTACCTAAAAAATACCTGCATGTTCACACTTTGAAATGAAACATGTTAATGATTTTGCATGAAGAGCACATAGGTGGTACATGGAAGCCACATGTAAATGGTTTGAAAGGACACAACGATAGGCTAGGAGGTTGATTTTTACAGAGATATTTATTATCGGTAGGCCATCCCCAAAGCTAGTGGGTACCCATATATGAACTTGGAAAACACACAACCCTTATATTTTTTATTTTACATAACTATTTTTCAAACCGAACAAAGGAATACCCGCCAGATCCATAAATATCACAGTGGTATAAATCTGAGTATGTCAAGCTCTAGTAAGGCTTCAATATGGGTTCTTATCACTGTGAGTAGGTGGTTAAGAGGTGATAGGTTCTTATCAATGAGAATTATTCATAATCAAAATAATTTTTCACTTTATCAAAATCTCATAGATCAAACACACTTCTTGTATCTAAGATGACCTAACTGACTTAGTTGGGATATGACAACCTGCGATACGGAAGGAGGGTATAACCTAATCAAAATCTATAGAGAGGATATAAATCCTATGTATTCTAATATGAGCTATCTAAATTCTACCTTACTAATACTATACTAGTATGCATTGATCTTGTATATGCTTATGTGAGTTATTATACTACAATTTATCATTGTGCATTATAGTACATTTATGCGATTAATCTTGTGAAAATATACAAAATCAATTTCTACATTATCATTGGTTTCAATGTATTAATTTTTTTAGAATTGTTAAGGAGGATTGGAATATTTACAGGTTAATAAGTGTAGTCATGTTTTCATATCTTCACCATAATCCCAACTTGGTCAGATAGATGGAGGAAACAAATGATTCATGCAAGCACCCAATCCATCAATTGTTGTTGTTGGTTTAATGTATGCATTCATGAGGATGCTTTCACAGGGATTATCTTGTTCTCATGAAAGAAACATAGCCATGGCGATGAATGAACTGATGAAAATGAACCTCAATGTTTTTGATATCTCAACATGGATTCTCTACGTACCCTGCTTCCATGGGAAATCATCTACATGTTGAATGGGGTACTAAACGACCTTGAAACTTGATGGACCTTGAACTAGAACAATGGATACTTGACACTTGCTTCCTTCCTTTTGGGAAAGCACTTGTTGCTCCACAACTCATCTTGTTAATAGGAGACAATGGCTAAGAGAAGGGAGTAGTATTGAGCTCTTGATCTGAAATGGATCCAGACTAAAGAGTGGATAAGAATCAATACTTGCAACATATATTGACAATCAAAATACATTAGGTAATCCACGTAAAACAATGTAAAACAATGCAATTTTATGTGGAATGCGCCAAATAATGATGTAAGAAAAAAGTTAAAGAAAAATAATTAAAGTTGACCAGGAAACGAAAAGGAGAGAAGGTTAAGGAACGAAAAGTGAAGAGCCATGGCTACTGGCCTTCCCTTACCCCATAGCTCTCTCTATTTATTCACTCTCACTCATTTACAAAGGGATTTTGGCCAAGGAGGAGGAGATCCTTGTAAAAAACTCTAAACTTGCAGAAGAAGAATATTGAGCACCATTCGATTGGTTTTCCTAAGTTGGGTTCTAGGTAAAAATCATGTCTCATTGAGTTATTTCATAGTTAAACTCGCCATCATATCTCATTATAGCTTGTTGGTTACATTCTTAAATGACTTATTTGTATCTTAGTGAGTGGAATGTAGAGTGACTAGGTGTATCTTGTTTCATTAAGGTGTTTGAGAGTACCTTGAGAACAATGATTATGCATGCCAGCTAGTAATATTCACTTTTGGACATTTTAAGAAACCTACCCTTGCTCTGAAACATCCCAACAATTGCATGCTTGTTGTGTAACCTACCCATGATATTACCCATGCCTTTGGGCATCCATGAAACTTTTGAGACTCTCTCTCTCTCTCTCTCTCTCTCTCTCTCTCTCTCTCTAGGGTGAATTTGTATTGTCTAACTAATGTTTTGAAGTGCTCATGCACAATATTCATGTTTTGGGTGTGTGTAACCATCAGAGGATCATTTACTTTGTTTTCTATGAGTATCTAGCTTTGCTTATCCATTCCCTGAGTTTTTGATCATCCCATACCTAGTTTTCTTGCTACCCACGACTTTAAATGTGTATCTAACGTTTCCCATAACCAATCCCTACTTGTTGGGTGCTCCACAGAGTGTTATTGTTGCTAGAATGATGAGTGTGAACCATATTCATGAGGAGAGACCCAATGTTGTTGTTATTTGCTATCTAAAATGCAGTGTGTGAACCCTAGCTTGAGAAGAATGACCCCCCACGAATTTTCCTGTCACTATCAATGTGACCACAAGTTGTTTTGAAAGATCGTAACCTTGTGTGAGAGATCACCATAGAGTGGAGATACCCACACATTCTTCCTTGATGTCTTCATTCTTGAGAATCACATACCACGTTACTTTGTTTCCCCATGTCTAGATATTATTAATTGATTCTCCCATGACTTGATCTTTCTATCCAATGCCAACCATGACCCCTTATGGAAATCAACAACAACACCCATGAATTTGATTTGTTTTCTAACCGCTCACATGTCCCAAGATAAACCCTAGCGATCGAAGGACAGTCCACCCATTTTGTTCTCTATTGGGTTTTGTGAATCCATGTTGTCCTTAGAGCTAGTATATATGTTGCTTTGATATATGATCCAAAACCCTAGTGATGGGAGTTAAACATGTATTCTATAATATTTGGTTAGCACATGGAGAGAGAAAAAGAAAACCTAACTCTAATTTCTGAACATATCCAATGCATAGTGTAATGTCTAGGGAATACCAAAACTCGTTTGGTCACTGCCTATCATCAGCCAAGTCCTAAAACTCTCCTATGTCATATTAAAACATTTATAAGCATATTATTGGAGTTTGTACGTCTTTCTATATCTAATCGTCGCTTGTACATGGTCAAACCTTTGTTATGTGCATCCATGAGAATATTGGAAGGGAACTATTTAACATTTCTAGAATTCTCATTAAACATTGAGTGAGCCTACCCACATGCAGGCCCTAAAGGATGCATGTAGGTATTTGTAGTAGCTAGTCATATACATGGGTGTATGAACTATAATTGCATGGTGCTTGGAAAGTTCGTCATAAACAATTTTAATGGTTTCATATCGCGTGTGACCAAAAAACATCTTCAACACCTTCTTCATGCACTCAACACCAATGTGGATGGGTGCCAAAAGATAATGTAAGCATTGCTATGTATTAAGGGTATTGATTCTTGTCACATATGTAAGAGGGCACACATTGATGTAAAAAAAGGTTGGTGATTGTGGTTGTACAAATACTTGTAGTCAACAAATGATTTCAACACATTATTTGTGTGCTCGATACCAAGGTCGATGGACACTAGAAGATAATGTTTGCACTGACAACTATTAGGGGTAACTTTCATTATTTCACTAATATTAGCTATGAGAATTTCAACAAATACTCATGGATAGATCCACCGAATGTTGATGTGGACATCCTAGGAAAAGATTTGTTCCTTAATTGGCCTTAGCAATATAAAAAATGTTGTCAAGCATTTAAATCCAATAGACATCAAACCCTTCAAGCATACTGAAAGGATGAGCTAGTTAATCAACCCTAAAACCTCATATTTGATGCACTAATAATTGTACTAAGATATAGTAAAGAAAACTAATTATGCATAGGTATCTATGTTGGCAACGAGAGTAAGATGTGAGACCCCAGATAATGGATTAGATGGTATCATAGCAGTTGAAACCTTTGCTGATAGATTTCTTCTATAACTATGAACAAAATATTGTAGAGTACAACATGGGAAAAACAAGAAAAGATAAGTTGGAAGACTTAAGGGTCAACGATGAAAAGCTTCGAGAAGAGAATGAGAGCTTGAAGGCACGGGTTAATATGTTTAACCAAAGGATGGAAAATATGGAGAAGAACTTGGAGACCTATTCCCAATTGCTTCCATTGATCAAGAATAAATTTAAAGAAGGAAAATACTCCCGCATATCATTTAGAACATATTGGAACAAGCATAGAGTGCAACTTATGTACCTTGGTGAGAAGGTCATCTACATGGACAACTGGAAAGAGGATAGATTTAGGTTGATGATGACGCAACTGCAACAAGATTTGGCAGAGAAGGAGAAGTCCTTGGCAAGGCTTCAATAATTTGTCCAAGAGAACAGAGAAGCAAGGAAACCTTATGTTTCCATTGCAGATGCTAGAACCATGACTTAGACCACCTTGGTAAGCTCACATTTCATAGAAATATCTCAAGAGTATCTTGGTGAATTCGAGAAGCATACCACAGTTATTGGATCTAAACTTGTAAGGAAAATGGGCTATGATGGACAATGGATAGGCAAGAGGAGACAAAGAATCTTGACCCCCATTGTAGTCACACCCTGGGCCAAGCATGAAGGCCTATGATTTGACGACATAAGTGAAAATGCCATCACCATGAAAACCATATATGTGAAGGAAAAATACATGTCAAAGTTGGCTTGCTCATTGGGAGAAGGAGAAGCAATAGTGAGTGAAGGTGTTAGTTCACCACCACCTCAGCCTTGTGGTAGATTGAAGGAGAGAAGTGATGAGGAGATTTTGCATACTCAGCCTACACATGCACTCAAAGAAAGTAACAAACCAATCATCAAGAGAAAGAAGAAGAAGAAGACCAAGGGGTATAAGTCAAACAAGAAATTTATTGTGTGTCACTGCTACAAGAAGAGATGTCATACCATAGACATTTGTTGGTATGCAGATATATGCTCACATTGTAGAAAGAAAAGCCATTGTGAGGCAGCCTGCTAGAAGAAGCAAGACATGTTCTGTAGGCCTAAGTGTTTCCAGAATTTGAATGGAAAGAAGGCTTCTCCATTCCAACAACATACACAGAGGGACATGGAGAGGAGAAGTATGAAAAACAATACTTGTAGAAACCACGTGAACTTTTTCCACCACTGCAGGTTGAGTGGAGATTGCGAAGAAAAGTGTTGGTGACTTCACCCAGAGCTTCACCCTAGAAACCGCACAACCAGGAGAAGGGTGTGGAAAGTGAAGAATGAAGAAGATGATACCCATGCTAAGCCCTAAAGAATCTAGCTTAGCATGGGTATCATCCTTGAAATGATATGATACATTCAAATTTTCAAATTCTTAACCCATCAATGTTAGGAAACGTTGTCGAAACTGACCCACACCCTGAGATCCTTCACTATTTCTCTCTCCATCATAGCTTTGCATTGCGCTACTCTAATCCCTTTCCACTACAAAGATCATTCCTACTTGGATTTAACATCCCAATACCATTGGACTTGCAGATGTGACCCAAATCATACTTCCAAATCATCTAGTTGTGTTTCATTAATGTCCACAACCCTATAGCATGAATCCGAAGAGAGAAAGACACAAATAGACCATTTGCAAACAAAGACCCAATTTATAAAGTAACAACTAAATTTGTGAATTTTGTAGGTAGCTTCCAAGTTTTTTAAAACAATTAATTCTCAATCATCCACAATAATACATGCATTCTCAAACAAAAGCAAGTAAGCATCTATCTTTCTCCTTTAATCCTAGCCTCTCTAGATTCCATCAAATGACTAAAATAAATTCCAACCACTAAAATAACACTAACTTTATTTATTTTCTTTTTTGTGTGTTTTCTTCTTGTAAGTGATTTATGAGTGCCATGAATAGCTTGTTAATGTGTCGTCTATTTTTTTTTAGTTTTTTCACCTAATATTTTTTATGCTAAAATACATTACAAAAGTTTTATATTTTTTTATCAAAAAGCAATACAAAATTTCTCGAACTAATAGTTGTTGGAATATGTAACTCCCATTTGTTTTAGGTGAGACTATATTTGTGTTTATTATGATTATTTTCCATAATTAGGTAGAGTTTATCTCTAATTAGAGTATATTTCTTAATCTTTGGGAAGTTCTTGGAATTAGTTGGGTTTGAGATATTTTTTAACTAGATGTTTTCTAGATTGGTGTGAGATTGAAATATTTGTTCAACCAAGTAGATTGTGTGATCAAGATAGTTTGTCTATCTTTATCTTAAGACAAAGCTTAGTGTATTTATATATACTCTATTTCAATTTTTAATATAGCACTCATAATTCCTTTCAATAACAATTCTGGACTATCATTGCTTACTAAACATACCTTCTATTAGTTTTCTTATAGAAATTTAACCTATAAACCCTATACATCCATCTACTTTGAACTTGCAAAAAAAACTCAGCATTCAAGCAACCAACCTAAAAGTGATGTATCATATTGGACAAATCCGGTGCTCATAAGAAACCCCTTTTTTTTTTATTGATAAATTAGACTGAAACTAGAGCTTACAACACTGGAAAACGAAGTAGCATGGCCAATCTATATCTATATATATATATAAAGTTTAATGCAGCTACTGATCGACATGGGTGTCTTCTGTCTCCCACAGAATGGAAGCATACATCCCCACAATTTCAACCGCCTCTACTTCTCCAGTTTGCCCTATAATCAGCTTCGAGCAATAAACAGCTTGCTACACAGCATTCAATATTACATATACATTCCAACTCGTTAATGATAACCTGCTACGTAGCATTCAATACTACGTCCTCTTATATATACAATGGAATGCCTAGATATATACAACCGGGGTATATCCAGAGGTATATATACCAACTGCCAACGATATGGTCCTTTTATTGGCGTAGGCATGTATGTTATCAATTGCGAATCTAAAAAGTTGGATTTACTTTGATATGATATGATCAGATTGAGGTGTGAATTTAATGTGTTATTTCAATTATAACGCTTTGAAACATTATTGGATCGTGATTGTAACTTAATCTTTGAAGATTATTTTAAATATTTCGGACGGAGGAAATTAATTTGCTGTTTCCTAAAAATATGAAGAAGATGCCATGAATACGACATGAGTGGACAATATCGTTTGTTTTCGTCTGTTCACACGGGAGGGGAACACAGTTGATGAATGTCTTTCGTTTTTTTATTTAAAAGCATCCAAATCTGCTTACTCTTCCAGCAATTGTTTGCTGGTTCTTATGGCTGGAAAGAAACAATCTCAGCGAATCGACTTTTTTGCAAGTGGTGGCTTTTAAGTTTGTTGCTTTTTTTTTTTTTAATGAAAGTGTATTGTCCCAGAGATCTAACTCTAAGTACAGGATTAAGTACAGGATTAAAACACCACCCCAGATTCATCAACTAGTTGGGTGGTTTGATGGCGCAGCTACAGCGGATGGATCAAATAGTGGAGCAGGCTGGTGTTATCTATTTAAATGCAAATGTTTTTCTCAAGTGGACGTTCAACATAGGAGTTGGAACAAACAACAAGGCTGAGCTGCTGGGCCTATGGATCACGCTTTTCTTGTCGATAAGATTACACATTTCTGGCATACAGAGTATTGGAGATTCAAAACTCATTATAGATTGGTGTAAGGGTAACGGGAGACTCCAAAGTCTGGTCGTGGAAGGAGCAAATTAAAAGGCTTAACAACCAGTTTGAAAAGATTTCCTATCTTCATACTTTTAGAGAGTATAACAAGGATGCAGATGTTATTTCAAAATTTGCTCTCAAAGACCAAGATCACCGTGGTGTGATTATCTACACATAATGGGTAGACAACAATCCAGAACTCTCTAGGCATATATCCCAATCAGTGCTGGTATAGTTTTTTTTTTTATGGATGTTATTTTTGGTAAGAGGATGAACAGAGATGTAATATTTTATATTTTCTAACATAAAGAGAAATTTTCTTGTTTGGAAAAAAAAGAACGCGGCACCATTTAATTTGTAAGCTTAGACGACGTTTACATTTTACTTACCAAACTGCAAAAGGCGACAACATGACGATGGTGACTCCTTTAATCATATTTTTCGTCAAGGTATCTTTCAAGTTTTTCGTTCTACATTTAATTTAATTTAAATATCTAATAATATGGTGTCGGGTTGTAGTTGGGTAGCATGTTTGTTATCCTTCTCACTTGGATTAAATTCTCACAAAGTGGGCATGTTGGCCTGTTGTGATAAGGGTAGAAGGGTATATGCACCTGGGATAGAGGTTCCACCCCGGTGGGTTTCACGATGTCTCGGTCCTTGCTAAGTCGTAAGTTTCTTGCGCGATGTTGGCAATAGCCTTGGGATTATAGTGGCAACCAACCGAATTTCAACCTAGGCCTCACCTAGGTAATCCTAATGAGTTATTGATTCATTTAGATCTTAAAAAAAAATGTAATAATATGGTCCCTAATTCATAGCTTGATTGCTTGGGTAGCATGTTTGTTATCCTCCCCACCTGGGTTCAATTCTCTCAAAGCAAACATGTTGACCCCTTGTGATAATGTCTCGACCCTTGCTAAATCACAAGTTATTGGTATTTGCTAAGTCACAATTTATTGGTATAGAATGCAATCACAAGTTATTGGTACTTGCTAAGTCACAAGTTATTGGTATAGTATGCAAGTGGCATTTGGATAGAAGGATCAAAGAGTCCTTTCCCTTCGCATTAGGGCCTATTAGTAATCGATATGTGTTGTTATATTAATTATTGCACTGAAACTAATGCAAAGACATCATTTTAATCAAAGTTTTAATGGATTCATGCAATTTTCCAACTCACATTTCCTTTTTTATCCTAACATTTTAGTTTGAGGTCTTATTTGGCCGTGTATCGAGGCAGACTTAGAATAAATTACAAGGAAGACTTAGGATAAATTACACATAGTTGAGAGAGTTTTGTGTTGTAGGGATTAAGGCTAGATGTGATGTCTAGCATTAGTTACTAACATTAAATGTTTAGGATTTTTCCCAAAGTCATTCTTATGCTAGGTATTACAAAATGATTAACTATACGTGGAAGATCGAAGCTCTATAGTGTCCCCCCAAAGGGAAAGTGCAGTGTTATGTGTCTTTCATGTATAGCCCTTGAATGGTGCCCTTGTATTTTTCTCTCGGAGGTCTTCTCACATAAAAACATTCGCTAGACTTGTTTCCTTACTAGTAGCGTCCTTGAAGCTGCAAAGAATATGTGCTTGTGCTAATGATGCTTAAAGGAGAAAGATCTATGAGCATTGAAGTTGTTTCTCCATCCTGCAAAGGGAGAAGGCTTATATAGTTAATACGAGAAAAATACAAGCAATTATTGCAAATAAATTCTCTGCAAAAGTTAATACAAGAAGAATAAAAGTTGTTGCTACAAATGAATGCTCTACACAAGCTAATGCAAGAAGAATACAAGAAGTTGTTGCAAATGAATCCTCTGCAAAAGAAAGTACATGTCCTCTTCCACAATGGAAGGCCTCGAGCTCTAATGCTCCCATGCCCTCCAATCCACCATATGACCGAGCCCTTACAAAATTCTCGAGAGACTTTCTAAACAAGAAGCTAACCATAAGCACAATGAAACTGTATAATATATTTTTTTAAATGCATACCATTTCAGACAATTTAGTTCTAATATGTACTTGGATTTTCCTGAGCCGTGTTGGATAGTTAGTTGTCATTAATGTCAACCTTTAGAGAGGTCCAGAGATGTTGGAAAGTTGATTGACATTTGTATTATCAAGATTGATGGTGAGTTAGTTGGGTGCATTTGATGTAGTCTACATATAGCCCTGAAGGTGTGGTTATGGGACCCGAAGTTGATTAATGAATAATGACATGAAGGACAGTGAGATTGCAGGTAATACTATCATAGATGGATAGTACATGTTGTGTTGTTTCCATTGATATGTAGTATGTCATGTGTTTCCTCACGGTTAGGGATATATGGCCTTGTGAAGTTGGAAGCTTGTAATACCCCTAAGTCAATCCCCAATTGAAATGTAATTACAAGTATACATATAGGTTGGTGAGCCAGGAACCTTTTTTGGCCAATGAACCTATTTTGTATTGTGTATTTTCACTTGAAATTAATGAAAGAAAACACGGTTGCATGCAGACCATCCTAACAAGAAGAGTAAGGGGAATAAACTCCACTAGAATGGGAAATGGGGGGGGGCTAAGAGTTTAGAAAAAGGGGTTAAGCTAAGGGGGCTTAAGCCACAAAGGAATATTTTATCAATATTCCTAAAGTTAAAGTCTTAAATAGAGGATAATGCATTTTATCCTAAATCTCTATGAGGAAACGTATCACCATGTGAGGGAACCCATGTGTGGCCCATGTAATTTCCAACCCGACAAGTGTCAAGTTGGGAACATGCACATAAGTTTTGGGGACTTTAGCTCATTGACCCACCATTCGATCATTATTCACCCACCTCACCTCGTCGTTGTTATGGGGACTTTCATGTTTCCATTACCATACTTGTACTTGTACTCAAGATAGCGTAGGACTCTGTTAAAGAACATTGAAAGAGAATAGTTAAGTTAAAGAGGTGGGTTGTCAATCTTGTATGCATTCTCTCCAGGTGATATAATTGTAGGGAATTTGATTCTCAGAGGTGCCAAGTTGTCGTGATAGAACTCTGATTATTCATGTTCAGTTTGTTGTTGAAGCCTAGAAGGGAGTGGGCAACCATAGGGGGCACATTTCCTGGGTGGGACAAGCATGTGGGGAAAGTAGAGTCTGTAAGATTGTTGTTGAACTTGGCACCTGTATTGAGATATTGCCACTGTTGAGATACCTCCAAGGATAAATTTTCTTTTCCATAGTGGAGTTCAAGCCTAGCTCGGGGGTGACTTGTTCTCAATTTGTGGGGAACAATGTCTAAGGTTGAGAGAAAAGTCATATGTCTGCATGCAGTTGATGGTTCAATTGTTTCAGATAAGTGATCATTATGTACTTGTTTAATTATTGTTGATTGAGAATGTATGAAAACCTTTGTTGAGTATTAGTGTTCAAAATACTATGAATTCTAGTTATAATTAACTGTTATTCATAATATCGTTTAAGTAATTTTCACTATAAAAATTGTATAGATGATGTAAACTGGTAAATTTGTTATGGGTTCCATAATCATCATTATCCTGAGCGTATTGGAGATGAGATTGGTTCAATAATGGAGTTTGTAGTTGTAATACTCTGAAAATGTTTACCAACGGCTCTATTTATATCTTCGACTGTTTATGTAGAATTAATAATTGTACATATGATAAGTGGGGTGATTACCATCTTGTTACAAGCCAAGTTAAGTGAGTAAAAACTCAGTATTTCTTGGGCTGGAAAGGCATTGAACAGCTACAAACAGTGTGTTGGGCACAAATTTCTCATCCTTACTTCGTGTTGAGAAAATATTAACAGTTTGGGGTGGGTTTTATAACCTCCAGATGGTCCTAAGAGTCTTAGGAAAGCCTTTGAGAAAAACTCGAAGGATTAAAGACTATATTCGTACCAATTTAAGGACGTCGAGGAGCATTGGATATGTGTTATAGAAAGATTTGCCTCACCATTGCTATCTTGCACAAAGAGCCTTTTTCCATTTCCCTATGCAGACTTATCAACCCCCTTTTGATAAATCCAGAGCCAAAAATATATATTTTTCCACATATACGCTCCCTAACTGCTTTGCAATATGCGTATATGTTTATTGCTCCACTACAACTCGCGTATATCGGGATTTGTGCTAGAAAATACAAAATGAGGTCGGGTTTCCATGTCACGACAAAAGATCTCTGATATTTTGCCTTCCATATACTAGAAACGTTCTAACTCGGCCCTTCAGTTGCATTCTGGAGGCTATAAGAGCACAACTTCGAGCTATGGAAAAAGAGGAGAAAGCACTCAACTTTGAGAGAAAAGTTACTCTGGAGAAATTACTTCATATTGAGTCTGAATCCCTTTGTCCCTCAAGTCTGCACATAGTGTTCAACCCCCAAGCTCTTTCCTTATTGTCGAGAGGACCTCATTACCTCTTTTCTATGATCTTGCATTTGGTGGAGGATTGAAGTGGTGGAGACCCAATTGGAAGGAACTTGGTTTCTTGGTTTCGAACCGTGACGACACGAAAGTCTGTAATGTTGGTACTTCTATTGATCAATTATTAATAGAAATACCCATTTCCCATCCTATCGATATCTTGCAAATATATGATTATTATCCATGGGCATGTTTGTAATGTTTGTTAATGGATTGTGCTATCTAATGTGCTAACTTATTTTATATATTGTCACTATATACTTGCATCGCTTGTTTGTTGAGAACTTCTTGCAGGTGTAAAGCTTTGGGTCAAAGTGCTCAACGGTAGAATGACATCAAATGATTGGATCGAGGTAAGCTTCTTCCTTGTATTGCACATTAGTTTATATAGCATATGTTGGAATTAAGTTGATTTCTACATTCATACCTATTTGTTGTGGTTTACCCTTGGCCATAGAGAGTTTTTCCCTTGTAACAGAATTGGCGACCATACTGGGGATAAATCTTACTTCTAAGGGTTGAAGTATTTTTTCTTCTTACATTGCTCTTTTTCCTTTGTGTTTCTTGTCGTATCACAGTTGGACAGATTCTGTTCACTCTTGGTCTGAGTTTTTCAACCTTTTACCCTTGCCTAGCCTTGTTTTAAAAGATATACATTCTTTTTTCCCTGATAGTCGTGTATACACACTTGTTGTCCCACTGCAAGAGGCGTATATATGCCCTTTTCTCTTGAACAATCGCGTATACCACTTCCCCTTCTTGCTTGCTTGGTTTAGTGACTATTGGGTAGGTTTTGAGGATCACTGAGCCTTCTTAGGTCTCTTTGGTGCCTGTTGAGATTATCTAGCATGACAGGAAACCTATTTGGAGTTGAATTTTTGGGCGATGTCTTTCTCTTTGTTTTCCGTTTTTTATTTGTCCTTGGTAGTTGGGTTGTTTTCTTAGCTGCTTGGTATTCTGCTCGATTGATTGATTTTATACACAGTAGAAGTTATATATCAAGTCTCTTATTAGAAGTTAGAAGTTACCTTAGCACATTTAGCGAAAGATCGCATTTTACTTCTGAGTAGCAGAGTTAAAATTGAAGATTGCACTGTTTTTATTTAGCATATCATTCACTGAAAAGTTAAAGTTAGGATTTGCATTATATCTATTTTTATTTTTATGCAGAGTCATAACACCATGAGTTTCATTTCCATACCTTTTTGAGTAATCACGGCCAATAAAATTTACGCTTTAAACTAAAATTGATTAGTAACGATTTTATTGTTTAGGGTGCACAAACTAGCCTAGGATTTAATGCCTTGGAATAGGATTTTGTGAGTAAACTTATCCAAGGCAATTAAATAAACATATGTGTGTGAGACAAGGAGTTGAGAAATTCATTGTATAATTGGTAATATCAGGAGGCTCCGCTCACACCGGAGTTAAGCACGAGGTCGCGCGAAGTTTGTTGAAGGCATAACCCCTGGATACTCACCTAGCATCAGAGATGTTTCTGTGGATTTATTCGTATTTGGGGATCTTGCTAGTATCCATACCTCTGAGAGAGGTGGTACTTTCAAGGTTTTGGGCTTTGCTACCCTGCCCATACGATAATCCAGACTTATGACTGTTTGCTTGTGCATCGGTTATATAGTGGTTGATTAGTTTCTTGACTTAGGTTTCTCATAGGTTACTTGTAGGGGTTATTCTTCTTGTATCCTGAGTCAGGTAGGGGTCGAACAACACACAACCTTTATGGAAGATTGCCTCTCCGGGGGGATATGACCGACTGGTTGTTAAGCCTACGAGGGCCCTTATAACTGATTTTGTTACTTCTAAACTTTAGCAGGGAGTCTCAGGTCCCTCCTAGACGAGGCATACCTTCTTTAGCGAGGGAGTCCACTTAGCCATTTTAGCCCATTTGCATGCATATTTGTCGTTTGACTTTTTGGTATGCTCTTTGATTAGTAGTTGGCCCTAGGAATCTGGTTTTTGGTTTCATAATCATGGATAGCGGAGTGCCTTTTACTCCTCCATTCACCGATAC